>VZRW01010977.1:320357-332092 GCA_013398125.1 Aegotheles bennettii | reverse complement strand
CCGGAGCCTGGGCCCAGCGTCGAGTGAGTACCGGTACCGGTGTGAGCGCGGGGGGGAGCGGAGCCCGCCGGGACCCGGCCGTGTCCCCAGCAGCTCCCGCAGGCATCGCCCCGTGTCCCCGCTGTGCCGTGTGAACGCGTTCCGCTCCGCTTACGCTTTAAAAAAATCACTTATTGATCATTTTACAGCCCAAAAGTGCTCCCTGGGCCCCCCTCCTCCCCCTGGGAGCCGGAGCCAGAGGGCCCTGCGCTTGTCCCTTAATATTTGTAACGTTTTTCGAGGAAACTTCATTTAACACAGTGTGTTGTCTTCTTAAAGTTTAATTATTTTAAAATTCGCTTATTGTTTCTACTTATCTTCCCCCCCCCCCCCCCAGTTTCTGTTCTTCACATGCAGAGAGGACACGAGGTGCAGGCAGTAAGGAAAACAGCTGGAAATGAAGTTATATGGGCAAAAATCATAATTCATTATGGTAGAGGTTTATAAAACTCTGCCTTTTGGCCTCGTGATAAATTTCCAGGAGGACCCTGAGTGTGGATTTTCATGATCCCAAGTGCCCTGAGCACAGTGGAGTACCAGGATCACTGATGTTGTGTTACCTGCAGGCACCCCTGGAGCTGTGCCCTGAGCACAGTGGGGTACCAGGATGGTGTCACTGATGTCCTGTTACCCACAGGCACCCCTGGAGCTACGCGGCTGCCAGCGAGACCACCCTTGGTGTCCAGGAACACCTTCACGCAGGGGCTGCTGGGCTGGGTCAGCTGAGACATCAGCCGATGGGATGAGGTGCAGAGCTCCAAGTACCCCCAGAAATACCTGTGAGTAGTGACCGGTCACAGCCATGCCTGCATGCAGAAGGTGGGTGTGCACCCTTGTCCCCTCAGCCACCCCCTGCTCCTCATCAGGGAGGTGGTGGTACCCACCCCTGGTCAGGAGCACCTGCCAGCAGTGGGTATCATGGCTGGGAAACATGTGGCCTCTGGGGTCCATTGTCAGCAGGTGATCCCTGAAGCTGCAGGGAAGCAGGAAACAAATGGATACCTCTTCTTCTGGTGTTTGTCCCTTACACCCTGCTCCTCAGGGGTATATGAAGCTGTTCCAAAATGGCTTCAGCCATCCTGGCTTCCACTGGCCAGAAATGCTGCTTGCCCATTTGATGGCATTCTGAAACCTGTACTGAGGTTGGCACTCCAACGGGAGCAGAGATGGGTCCTGGTTTCTTTGTATAACATGTTAAAATTAAGTGCTAAGTAGGTAACACCACTATTTGATCAATGTTACCAACGATAAGAGTCTACTTACTCAAGAACATTGTTAGAGTTGTATAAAGTAGTTGGAAACCGTGGGGAAGATTGCATTTAAGATTGTTTCAAAAGTCAGATGTAATCACTGACTCTGTTCTTGCACAGATTTCTTCCTCTCACCTGGGTAAGCTCGTTTTGTGTTGTGGTGGAGTGTAATTAAACCTGGCTTTTTAGTCTTGGTTTGGGTTTACACGGGGAGGATGCTATCGTTTTGGAACTCAATCCACCTGGTGACCATCTATCCCCATTAAGGTGAAGTCTGACATTGTTTAAGGCAGTGAAATGATGAAAGATCTTTTTGAAAAAACAAACAAGCACTTTGCTTTTTTAAAAACCCTGGAGCTGCCAAACTGGCTTTAAGCAGAACACTGCGTGTAACAAAGCTGTCACCGGAGCTTCGTGCTCCCTTGAAGTGTGTTGTAGTCGCTTCCCCAAAAGTAAATTGGGCCACTGGTTTATGTCAAAACAATTCCAAGTTTTTAAGTGCCCAACTCTGCTGGCTGCATCTTGTCTGAGTCCTCATTCAGAAGCCGTTGGGAATGAAATCAGAGGACCGTGACCCAAAGCAAAAGTTCTCCTGATAACAGACTTGTTAATGCTGTTATCTCTGTAACTGATGAAGTACATTTCTTACCAATTCTCTTTGTAAAACACAGAAGCAGTGCTGAATATTCTGGAAATGCACAGATTATTTTTACTGCTCTCTCTTTTTCTCTAAGCTAGACCAAGCTGAGAATTTTAAATTGTGGCAGTGACATTTCCCAGCAGGATTTGTTTTGCCTGTGTTGTTGTTGTCACTGACCTGTGTGAAGTGTAGACTCCAAAACACGTTTGTGTTGGGTTGAAAAGTAGAATCTCCAAAGCAGGTGATGAACAGTAAATAAATCTGCTCTTTAGCAAAGTTTTAATTTGTGATCTTTGGTGCTAATATGAATCTGAATGTCCTGAGGTCTAACAATGGTTTTCATTAATATGAATTCTTAATAAAAACCCAAACCCTAATGAGTCTGTAACTTATTAGTTGGGTTTTTTCAGTTGGTTAATTTGTGCCCTCGCTTCCTGTAGGTGTGGAAATCCATGAAGAATCCCTAGTGTGAAGAAGGGGATGTTCCTGTAGACAGCACAGACAGGGAGCAACCTCAGGTGGGTGAAGAACAGAAACAGAAGGCTGCTGTGGTGGCTCTGTCCATCAGCAGGTGCCCTGGTCCTGTATTGCAGTGACTCTCTTGTAGCTCCAGTAGCAAGCAGCAGTGCAGTGATATGGGGTTGTTCTGGCCCAATACCCATTCCTTTCCTCCTGTGTGTCTCCAGCAGGTCAGCACAGTGACCTTTCTGTCAGGTTTGGATGATGCTTGCCCAGATGTGCCTGCCTAGACCCTTGGGAACACTCTGGGGGTGTTTCTCCAAGTAAGACTTCTCAATATATTGAAAACTCCATATTGCTTTGAGCTGTGGCTCTGGTGGCATAGCTCTGCAGAAAAGATGACAGCTCTCACAGCTCGGTGGTTCATACAGTCCTTTGGATCACATTCCAAGGCTCTTGAGAACTGTTTTTGAGCTTGCAAAACCTGTGGAAACAAATTCCCTTGAGATGAATACATTATGTGTGAACAGACCAAACAGGACCATTTTTGCTGTCATCTAGTGTTAATATTGGGACACGCCAGTGTTTCCCATGGCTGAGTGAATTGCTCTGTCGTTAGTGACTGTGGGAGCTGGCATCTTGTTGAGCAGAAGAATTCTCAAACACCCTCAGACAGAAATGTGTTTTTCAGCACAGTAATCACCGTCACGTTGCAGCAGGAACAGTTGTATCAAACCAAAATACTGCCTGGTGAGAATAGTCCCACAGAAAATAATATTTGTGATTAAAACACACATCACCCCAGCAGTTGTTGTAGCTGATCTCTGTGGTGTTGTAGGATTCATGTTCATAAAAGTAAGGCAGGACATTGTGTGCTGCGTGGGGTTACACTGCACACCCTTCGCATCGCTGTAACAAAACAAATGGTCTCGAGGTGGGCTGTGATACACCCACTCTGTGCTTTGCTTTTATGACATTGGTTTGTCAGGGTAAATCTTCAGAGATACATTTCAGAGACCTGATAGCTTAGAATTGTTTATTTCAGCTGGTTACAGGGTATAAGGCAGCAGTGAGTCTTTCAGAAAAGGAGAGCCTCATTGCTTTGATGTTGTCTCCAGAGGCTTGCACGTTTTTTGCCATAGTACCAGTGGTCCTGTTGCTAAAGCATGAATCTGGCTGACCTTGCAGCCATTAGTTTTGCTGCCTACTTACCAACCATTCTGGTTTTGTTTGCTTCTCTCAAAGGGTTTTTGTTAAGCACAGAAACAATATGTATTATTTGCTTTTGGTGACCATTTCACTGCCAAGTCCTCCGGGGTGGTCACTTCCCTTTGCACTTGTTTGATTGTTCTAGCTGAGCCATTCCATCTATGTGGAAGATCTGTTTGCTCTGTTGATTTAACTTAAGCAATTCACTGAAATTGAGAACATTTCCCAGTAGTGTAGATACAGCCTAAAGTGTTCATCACTAAGACTTAATCTTGCAGCTGGCTATTGCAGTTCTTGGGAGAAACTGTGTGTTCTCCTCACTGTGGCTAGAAGAAATCTGGACAGATTTCTTTTCATGTTCCCTTTACATCATCCCCCCCCTCCTCCTCAACACCTGTTAGTTGTGAAATAAATTCTGTGGTTTTGAAAGCTGCCAGGTTGTCACATCCACACCTAAATTTAAATTCAAACCAACCTTCTCAATGGTGTTCGTTCCAGTCAGAGGACTAAACTGTGTCCAAGAATTAAATTAGAGCAGAGCAAAAGCTTCACTGTAGTTAAGACTGAAAACCCCCTCTTTGTTCAAAATTGTGCTCTTCTAATATTCTGAAATCCCTGTGTTTACTTGGATGCATTGAAATGCATCGTGCAGCAAGGGATTAGTGTTGTGAGGTTCGGATCAGCTGCTAGGGCATTGTTGGAGTGCAAAGGAAAAGCCTCCTTTGAACAAGCACGTGTGGCGCTCAGAAACAGAGCAGCTTCTGCTCTCCTGCTGTGAACTAGGTGGGTGAGAAGCTTCCCAGTTCTTCTCTGCATGCTCTGCTTTTTTTGAAGTGTTCTGTGGTGTCTGAGGTTTAAAACTGGAGATGTGATCTGGCTGTATTGTGTTCCTCCATGTGGTTTAGAATGTAGCCCCCAAAAGAGCACAGCTGGAGGGGCTGCTAAGAGGTGGCACTGTTTTGGACCGGTGGCGTTTCCAGATGCAGTTTTGAGGGACAGCTTCCCTGTCTGGGTGTGAATTTGGGAAGACTCTGTGACTCTATAAGGGGAGGAGAATATCTGAGTTCTCCTTCTCTGTGTTAGGAAGAGGGGAGGTAGTTGCAATAGTCCCTGAGGTGAACACAGTAGGGTACATTGTCCAGTGCTGTTGCTTCATGAGCTGTTCTCTTTTACCTTCCGAGAACACTGCATTGAAATAATGGATTGCTGTGCTCACCTTGAATTTCTAAAAGCTGGAGCTTGCTGGATGCCTGTGACACTTTCTGTGTCTGAAGGGAGGTCCGTGTAGCATATGTGACCCATTTTTGGTGTCTTGAAATGATCTCAGCTGCTCCAGTTTCCTTCTTTAGCGTTTTTGAAGTTTTGGTTCCATAGGTTTCTCTGCGTGTAGACCAAATGAATGAAATAATGTCTGTCAATAGATCCTCGGCTTGCTCAGTGTTTGTCTTGGGTAGAGGGTGTGGATCTGACCATGCTTTTGCAAAGCAGCATCAAAAATGCAATGTTTGGAAAATAATTGAACTCTACAGGTAAGAACAAACCTAATATTCAAGATTTGGGGCATCTGCTTCTCAAACACCAAGGTCTGGTTCCCATGTTGCTTTGAGATCTGCAGACGTATCCTGTAGATAATCCAAGTAAAAGCTTCCAAAAGTGGGAAATACAAAATTATGGTGTTTTATTCCATCCTTTTGGGTATCTTTCACTTTTTATTCTGGTCAGGCACAAAATCCTCTATTCTGGGCCCTGTGGAGGTGTATGCAGGCTGGTGCTGTGAAGGTACGCTCTCCAGCCAGGTGTGACCCGTGGGTGGCAGTCAAGCTGTGTCTTGTGTTTAGGCCACCGTGGAGCTGTACCTTCCCCTGACCTGGAGGACTCTTCTGGACATGTAGCTCTGGGTGTGCCACCTGAGACGGAGGTGCTGTCAGCTTTCTCCCGGGTCACACTGGCCTTTTGCGATGCGGTGGTGAAACAGGGTGGGAGGAAGCCTGAGAGCTGTGGCGTCAGTGCTTTGGCACAGGGAAGTTCCATGAATGAGCCTTCAATGGGAGCAGACCTGCCAAGCTGTGTTTGTGTGTGGGAGGTAGTTGGTAAGGCAGCAGGATGGCAAAATGAGCTCAGAGTGTGACTTGAGGCAGCAAAGCACTGGTGTAGGGCCCAGGTTTGCTGCTGCCTGATGGGCCCAACCATTTAGATGCTGCCTGTGATTATATACTTATGCACAACAGATGCCAGGCAATCCAAAACAGTCATTTAAATGTGAGATAGCTCATGTCTCTTTAACAGCAAGTGCATTAGAAGCAGTTTCATACACTGAGGGTACCAGGTGATCTGCAGTGGGGTTGTGCCGGCCCGGTTCAGCAGTCTGAATCCCTGTTAGTGGGAGGAGGTTGGCCAGATGGGATTGCTGAGTGAGATGTGTGTCATCCTGGCACCCACCCACCCGCTAACTGCTCCGTCCTTCAGCAGCGTAGGAGGATCTCGTGGTGGTTGGTGTTGCTTTCCACCTGTGAGTTATCTCCAGGGTTTCCTGTTGCTGCAGCCTGGAGCCTGGCAAAAGCCTCCTGGACCTTTGCTGTAGGAAACCTTTAGACCATAATGTGTAGTCAGAAGCGTTGGCCACCCATGTGCTGATGGCTCCTGAAATGCTAATGTCTGATGTAAGAAGGATGGACTAGACAGTGAAGAATGTTTGGATGAGTGAATAAAAGGGGGTATTTGTGACTCCTTCCTCTTTGGGTGGTTATTTGTAACACGGACTGGCCTTGCACAGCACAGACACTTGAACACATCGTGGCAAACCCATTTCACTCTAATGATCTGTCCAGAATGAGTATGTGGGAATCAGGTCCAGCTTTAGAACTTTAGGTCATGGTTGAGCTCAGGTATGGTTCATAAAATGTCTGGAGGTAAGAGGAAATCTGATTGATGCCGATGGTGAGGATTCTGTAAGTCAGACTGGGTGAGAAGGGCACCACTGCTGGCTGAGACAAAGCTCTCCAGGATATCTGCCACAAGGAAGCAAGGTCCAGGTGTGTGCAGGTGTGCTCCACAGCAGCAGCCTTGGATCCAGGGAGGCTGGTGTGGAGCTAGACCCGAGTAGGACAGGAGCTGGGCTATCTATGGACAGCCACTCAGGTGTCTGTGGTGATCTGATTTTTCTTCAGGTTTGATCAGTGTTCTGGAATCACCAGCGTTTTAGAATTAACCTTCAAAAGATCTCAAAAGTGATGTGGAATATGAATCAGTTGGTGTTGCTTGTGTGAGTTAAGGATGGATGGTTAAGTGCTGACCTCCACTAAACCGACGTGGCTTGTCCTGATGTAGGAGACTTCCACAAGAGGGTGCCCCAGCTCAACAAAAGCTCCTGTTAACCAAGTGAGCAGTGGGCAGATCTTCTATCACTTTATGTATCCAAATCAACTCCAAAATTGGATGGATGCTGTAATCGGTCTGATATCCCAGAGCGTCTCTCCAGCCTGGAACAGGCACAGGGATGGGGGTGTGATGCTCTGCAGGGGAGTGGTTGGGGAAGGTTGATCCTGGACAAGAGGTGCTGTTCCCAGGGGTGTCCCTCACACTGAGCAAAGGCTGTCCTTGGGCTCCAAATGCCAGTTAGACTTTTGGGCTTCCTAAGTGTGCTGAAACATGTTACCTGTTCCTAATCTATGCCTGATTTATGCCTGCAAATGCTCTTTATGTCCATTTTAAGAACAAAGTTTTGGGATTTGTTTTTAGTTTTGAAGCATCATTAATTTTCCTCTGGAACTGGCAGGCACACCACTGGATAGCACAGCTACAGAAGAAAACCCCAGCTAGAGAGGTGACTTCTCGAGAGACTGCTGACTTGAGTGTGACTGATACATTTTTTTCTGTTCCTGTCTTGTGATAGAATTATTTCTTGCTTCGTAAGATAGGTGGGAACTCTTAGTAATGCTTCAGCTGAAGTCGTATAACGATACTGCACTGATGTGCTCAAAGCATTGCAGTGTTCTGCTGCAAGTGAGCCAAAGTTCTAGGTCTGTTCCTCTGAGGCTGCAGGCCTAGGACAGTAAGAGATTCTGCAGAAATGATTAACAGATTTTCCAGGAAAAGGGCCTGCTTTTGAGTGATGAATTCCCTGCCCAAATACATGAATCATAAATCACTTGGCAATAAGATTGCCTGATAGTTAGCAAAATAACTATGTGTGGTGATACTCATATGTGTAATATATGATTATTTTTTTTTCTGAGAAATCCTGGTTTTGCCAAACTTTCAGGTTTGATTAAGTAAGAGGAACAAAACAGAGTGCTTCTAAAACTTTTTATTACTACTACAAGGTAATGTTTTCCTTGGTCTCAAATTCAGTTTCTCTTACAATTTTTTGTTACTGCTAGCTGCAAATATAAAAGTTGGGCCTGGATGCAAAAGGTTTCATTTACTAATATTGATGAATTGAAACTGTTGTAGTTTTGATACTTTTATTTTGCATAGTATAAAAGAGAAGAATATGAGTTTTTACTAAAAATCACCACCACACAGAGTATGTCACCTAACTAGCAGGAAGGTTGGTGTTTTAAGGACTATAAACAAACCACCTTCTTCTGTTTACACCAGTTCTAGATTATCATGTGTAAGCAATGAGGGTTTGTTTTTTTACTTGCTTGTGGATAGAATAATCTCTTTATATTTTTCTTAAAAACATCGTTGTTGGGTCATTGTTGTCCTCCAAAGAGCCAAATGCATCCACCAGTCAGATACACAACACTGCTTGGTTGCCTGGGGTTCCTGCTACGCCTGATAGCAGGAGGGTGCCAGGAGGAATAGTAATTATTAGAGTACTAACTGATCCTCTTGCTCTGAATATAATGGCATTTTCAGAAGCAATTGTTCATTCTGACAGTGTCTGGAAATGAGCCACTTTTAAAAACACAGATACATGACACAGATGCCCCCAGCAAAGTCAGGTCCCAGCTTCTTCTCTAGGCTCTGGCATGAAACACTTACCACTGCAGTTACAGGTACCAGCCTGGCCAAAGCCTGGTCAATGCTGAGTATTTCCAGTGGAGGGAGACTTTAATTAATACAAAATTTCATCTTGGCATGTTTGGGAGAGACCAAAGTGGGTTGCAGCCCAGTAGATGTCACTCCAGAAGAGGCCAAGGAAATACAGGTGTTGGATCAGCCTTTGCTGCCCTCCTCCCACTTCCTTTTCATCAGTGAAAACTGGGTTGTGTTGTTTCACCTCCGTATCAACACAGCAGGTACTTTTCTCACTTCCAAAAAAAAACCCCCCAGTTAAAATTACCATTCTTACTATTAAGAGGGAGGATGGAAATATGCACTGAAGATAAAAATTATAAATATTTAATTATGCAACTTGTAAGGGAGAAAAAAGAAAACAATGTCTGCAGCATTGGCATTTCCTTTCCCTTGGTACTTCCCTAACCTGACTCACTGGCACGTGCCCATGTCAGAACCAGGGCAGGGCTTGAAACCTTGTTTGAAAGTGATTAGCGTTTGTCATCAAGCACTGGTATGGAAAAGAACCATATCTCTGGTTCATTTGGAAGCATTGCAGTAAAAATTAGCTACGTAGATGAATCCCTGAGTTTCATACTGATTTCTGTAATGAATGTACAGCTTTTGTTCAGTACTATAAAACTTGATTGGTTTTCCACTGCTAAATCAAAGTATTTTTACTGAAATAAAGGTGGTACAACTTTGTACTCTGTTTCCTACTGCAAATAACGATTCAGTAGCATAACAGCTTTCATTCCTTTTTCTTGTTTTTGGCTTTCCCCTCTGACCCGATGGCAGAGCTGTCACCATAGCTCAGTTTTACCTTTCTGTGACAAGAACCGTGGCTTTTCCCCATGTGTTACTGCAAGTGGGCACATCCAGCATCATGGTGGCCCTCTTTTTTAGCTTTCCTTCAGGAACCTTTGCCTTTCCCTGGAAAAGTAAGTTGACAGGAGGTTCTCATTGTCCCACAGTGTGTACCTTGAAGGGAGTGCTCCATCAGAGCAGCCTAACAACGGTTGTGAGGGGGCAGTGTCCAAGGTGAAGGCTTCCTGAGATCAGGTGAGATACAGCTGTGGTGAAGGTTGGACGTTGATTTCTGGGTCTCTGTGTTAATTTGGTTATACTGGAACCTTCTCACTGTTGCCTGGTTTTAAAATGATGGTATAGACCACTCTTACACTCGTTGGGAGGGGACAAGCTGTGGAAGACAGAGCCTGTGGAGTCTAACAGCTTGCTTCTCTGCTGGGCTGTCTGGCAGACGTGCACCAAGCTAAAACAAGAGCTTGTGGTGGTGACTGTTCCTCTCCCATTTCCTTCTCACTGGAAATGCAGAGAGCGAGAGCTTGGGATGTGATGGCTTCAGAGGGGCTGGGAGGATGCAGCCCACCTTGGAGTGCTGCCTCGGTCCCCAGTGCCCTGCCAGCTCCTGCCAGCATTTGTTGACATCACCTCATAGAAAACACCAGAGAAGGGCAGTGAACCTTCCCGTGATGGCATGTGTTTTACGACGTGGAGAATGTTCATTGTGCCAGTACTGAGATAGGAAAGGAGGGCTTGTTTCTGTCACCAGAAATGTGTTGGAGCTTGAGAACTGCTTTTTTAGTGCAAACATTAAAGTCAAAGACATTTCCCTCCTTTCATCAGCCAGTAAATGAAGTGTGCACACCGATTATGCCATTATTTGCAAGTCAGAATTGTAAATTCCTGCATTCACTCTGGTGCAGTTCACCATCTGAAAGAAATAATTAAAGCTTTCTTTTTCTTGCTTAAGACTTAAACATGTGTTTAAAAATGAGATCATGCTTTCATGGTGGTCATAGTTTCTTTATATATTTGTGTGGGGCAGCCTCAGAAATGGGTGTATGATCTGCTGCTGTGCTGTGATGTATTGCCTTTAATTACACCTTTGTGTTGAGGGAGATGGCTCCTCCAGCCCCCCGTCCTCCCCCAGCTCCATCCTCGCGGTCCCACCGCAGTGGGAGTCGTGTGTAGCTCAGCCATATGTGCTCCTTATTTATATCTTGTGTGTGAAATAAGCTCCCCCAGACAGATCACTCCTGTGCTGGTGGTAGAAGGTGAGCACACATGCAGCTCCTCCTCGCTGGATGAGGATGTGACACATTGCCAGTCACCGTGCTTGGGAACACTCCTGCTCTGCTGAGCCCAGACACAGTGCCAGGCTGTGCCTGTCTGATCTTTCAGACACTCAAGAGTTCAATTAAATGACAAAGGATAATTTGTTTCCAGCTCCTGTCCATACGGGCGCCTTCTCTGCTCAGCCTCTGTTGGGTCATTCCATGAGAAGTCGGCTCCATCTGCGTGGAGCTCGGTTCCTGTGATTTGTTGGTCACGATGTTGTGCTCTCCCTGCATTGCAGGTGCAGCTGGAAGGCTTGGTCCATCCCAAGGCTTGGTCCATCCTAAGGTGAGAGTTCCTTTCCAGTTGCCTGTATTTTCTGTACGCTTAACTTCATAAAATCACCGAGCAGGAGGAATTAGACTGGCTTTATTTAAAATTGGAACAGTAACACGTGTAAGAGGTGCTCCACCAACAGGCATTCCAGCTCCTGGAGTTATTTACCCCGAGTTACCTGGCTGAGCCAGCGCTGCAGTGCCCCGAGCCCTGGTGCCGTGGGGCCCGTGTGGATTGATGGGTACGTGCTGTGGATGTTCACCACGGCAGCACCAGGGTGAGTCACCGGGGAGGCATCCCTGGCCCTGACGCCAGCAGCAGGACCCACCGCTGTGCCCTGGGACACGCACAGTGTGCAGCCAGACGGTGACAGCAAAGCCAGCTAACTGTGCTGAACGGATTCCACCTATAGAATGGGCTGTGTAAACAGACAGTAAGCACTGTGCCTCGCTACGTGTGCTCTGCTCCGTGCTGTGCTGGGGCCCCGCGGCAGCCGGGGCTGGCTCGGGCCGTGCAGGTACAGCTCATGAGTCACGGTGACTGTGTTCCCCCTCGGGCTCTGCTTCGCCTTACTCATTAATTACTGCGGTGAGTAACCCCGTGCGCTGGGAGCGCTGCCCCTGGCTCTGGCGGGGGCTGCGTGCTGCGGGGCGCTGCGGGACCCCGGGACCGCCGTGCCCGAGCCCTCGGCCGGCCCCGGGACCCCTCGGCTGGCCCGG
>VZRW01010977.1:271050-319851 GCA_013398125.1 Aegotheles bennettii | reverse complement strand
CCCGAAGCGGGGTCGGGTGGTGGGTGGTGGTGTCCTTCAACAGCAGCGACCGGGCTGGGAGCCCGAGTGCCGCGGCAGAAGGGATCCCGGTACCTCCATTCCCACCGCCTCCTGCGGGCAGAGCTGCTGGGATCCAACTCCGTGCGCTAAGGCAGCGCTCTAAAAACAGCAGCAAACTTCAATCATAGCCAAGCGGGCAGTGCTGGTATTGAGACAGCATTAAAGGCAGGGCTGGGAACCCACCAGGAGTCACTCGTGTGCCCCCCGGCACAGCAGGGCCGCCCGAGCCCGGGATCCCATTCCCGATGGCAGCGGCTGCTGGATTGGGCACGGCGGAGGGGAGCGTGGGATCGCTCCCCAGGGGGGCTCTCAAACCCCAGGAGTGACTTGGGGGGGGTGGCTTAGGCAGGGAGTTGCCTGGAATGCCTGGGAGGAATAAGAGGCACCCCGATAACTTGGGAGTTTGTTTTGCTGGCAAACAATGCCTTAAATTTAATCAAAAAATGGGGAACTGGAGAGGTGCAACTTTTTCCTGGCAATCCTGGTGTGCCGTTTCCCAGGGCAATGCAAAACCCTTTTAAATGGATATTCCAAAGTAAGGAAGACTCGGTGAGAGATTTTCCAGAGCGAATCGTTGTTAGTGACAAATTCCTGCCAAATTGTATCTGTTCCCTGGGTTTCTGCGGTGCCGTGAGAAGTTCCTTTGCCTGGAATGCGTTTATCCAGGAAGTGATCCCTGGTGTGCTCTGCTCCCAGCTTTGAGGCTGTGTATGAGGGGATTGAGGAGGCTTTAATTAAATGCGATCAGATATTACAGGGTGCCTGATTAAAAGGCACGGAGCTTGCTCTCTGGCGGTGTAGGAGATGTAGTGTTTATTTGTGCTTTGGGACAAAACCACGCTGGATCTTACACCCGGGCTGGGTTTTGCTGTGTCCCTGAGTAAGCAGCACCTCCTTGTTTCCGTGTGTGCCCGGGTTTGGGGCTGGCTGGGGGGGTGAGCCCGGTGTGTCACCGCGGGGTGACGGGGTGCAGCTCTGAGTCAGGGCGTGAGAGCGTGTGGGATGTGGGGGTGGCTGCGTGTGCCGTGGGGATGTCTGGGCATGTACCGGACTGTCAGTGTCAGATGTGCAGCCGGAGGAACAGGGTGTCACCACTCGGATTCCTGTGTCTCAGAGCCCAGGGATCAGATCCCAGCCCCTGCTGAAGGCAGGGCAGAGCTCGAGGGTGGTGTGAGCAAAGCCAGCAGCTCTCTGTTGGGGTGGATGTGTGGAGGAGGGGAGAGAGGTGGGAGCATGGGATGGGAATGTGTGTGTCTGCCCCTTCATCTGGTGGGAGAGGAAATGGTGCGTGGATGTTCCCGGTGTGGTGGGAGCATTCAGGGCTGTGCCTGCTGATGCTTCTGCCCACGGGTCTGTGGGAGGGAGGCACGGAACCCCTCGCGAGGAGCTGAAGTGCTGTTTGTTATTAAACACCATCACGAGGAGGAGGAGGAGATCAGACCATCCCCCTTTCCTGCCCCTCCTCTGGGGACTGTGTGTGCGTGCCTGAGCGTCTCCGCGATTTCATGTGTGAGAGGAGGATGAGTGTGTGTGTTTGGGATTAATTAGCCCCAGTTTAGCTGGTTTCATGCTTTACGTGCCTAGGGGCTACCCACAGTCACAGAGCAGGGAGGAGTTTGCTGTTGCTGGCTCGAAATCCTCTCCAGGGGTGATCTTGTTCGTGTCAACCATGAGCAATTAGAGAGATTAACTGTCTTGTTTTCCTTTCTGCCCTAGACTGATTCTTGGGAGGCTCTGGGACATTTGAAAGTGATTTGGAGAGAGCAAAGTCTGTGTCTGATGGACACCGAGCCGGAGCCAGCGTGCGTTGTGCAGCAGGCTCACTGCCCAGGGATGAAGCGCCCTCCTTCAGAGGACTTTCCTCCTCAGATAAGAGTGTCTGAGAAGATACCACCAGTGAAGCCTTGCTTCAAGAAGAAGCAGCAAGCGCAGAAGAGGCTGGACACAGAAACTCTCCGGGCTTTGCGGCCAATCTTCACCAGTTTGCTGGGAGCTGGGACCTTGGATAGGGTCTTTGTGCCCCGAGGCCAAGGTGGCAGCCATAGTGATTTATGTGAACCTGCTGTGAAAAAGACTCTGGACCTTGGTACTTCTTGCCCCCAACCAGAAAGTAATGTCACTGTGCTGGTGCCAGCAGCTCCAGATGTGCAGAGTCAGTTGCCAGTAACTCGTCCTTCTCCTGGGCATCCTGAGCAGGATGTCCAGGCAGGAGAGCAAGGCTTCTCACCAGAAACTGCTCCTGGAACTGCTGCTGATAACAGTAATGAATCATTCCAGGATCATCCTTTGCACCCAGCTGCTGGTGATGGTGCAGCTTGTCCTTTGTTCCCAGACAAGATCCTGGAGAGCTGCACATCTGGCTTATTCCAGGAGAATGGCTGTCCCATGCAATACAGTTTGAGCCTGAGCAATAAATTCAGTGCTGGGATATTCCAGGATAAAAGTGACGAAGCTTCTCTGGATCTGGTGTTTGAGCTCTTGAACCAGCTGCAGTATCACACCCATCAGGAGGACGGGGTAGAAATCTGTATGGATTTTCTCCAGGGCACTTGTGTTTATGGCAGCGATTGTCCCAAACATCACACGGTCTTGCCGTATCACTGGCAGGTGAGAAGGACAGCAACCCAGAGCTGGCAGAGTGTGACCAATGACTCCCAGGAGCATCTGGAAAGACTCTACTGCAACCCTGACAATGACAGGATCAAAGTGAAGTACCGGTAGGTCACTGAATTTACTGCCTTACTAGCAAAGCCAGGGGTGCCTAGCTGAGCAGCAGTGCAGAAGTGTAACAGAATGTGCTGAATGTGCCTTCTTTTTCCCTCGTGTTTTATGTACAAGCACGTTCTAAACCCTGTGATGATGCTACCCGAGTAATACCCAACAAGTTTGCTGCAACAGAGTGTTCTTTCACACCTGTTAACACTGGTGTTTGTCGCCTGGGAGGTGTTCTTTGAAGGTGAAGGACTTAAAGTGTGTGAAACAAGAAAACTTCTGTTCTGTAGAAATTGAGAGCACAGACAGAGACTGTTGTGTAACGTTGTAGTTGCTCCTGACGTTCCTAATTAGTCTTTTCTCTGTATTAGAAAAAGTGGCAGCACAAATGAGCCTTTGAAGCGGTTGAAACAGGAGCGATGCAGCAGTTGCTTTCTGTCACTGTAATCCAGATTGACTGCACTCCGAGCACAGTTTCCACAATTCCCCCCCCAGCCAGTACGATCAGGTGCTCTGCTAAGTCCTCTGGCTGGGCATGTCGTGTAGCTGCTAATGCATGGTGAAGTTTCAGCTAATTCCCTGTGACCATCCTGAGCAGTGCCTTCAGAATTGCTGATTGGAGTTGTCATCTAAAAACGCTGAAGTGTTTATCAGAAGTCACTGTTTCCTCTACACACAGCAGTGGTGGAGAACAGCTTTGAAGTTCCCCTGGTTGTGTTATCAATTCAGGCTTGATCCAGGGGTCTAGGACAAAACTTCAACCTCTATAGTGCAGGTTCCGTTTTGGGTAGCAGTGGGGAGTGCTGGTGTTTACAAGACCATCAGATCTATACAGCCCAAGTTCTTGTAAGTGCAGGGTATGGACTGCTCTGTTTTTTTCCCAGCTGTAGCATGCAATGCAAATTTCCCCTATCTTATCTGCCCCGCCACAGCGTGTGAGCCTGGCACAGCTCACTCCAGTCACAGTTCAGAGCGACGCCTCTGTAGTGGTGTAGTAAAAGCTTACTTGCTTTTGCCATCTGTGTCCTTCTGGGTTAGTTCTCACTGCCTCTTCTTCCTTCCACTTCCTGAAGAAGTACACCCCTTCTTCCTTAATGTTTCATTTTTCATTTACTGTGCTGAGATTTGTCTTGTAAAGACCCAGCCTATGCTTGAAGTTCATTGTGAGTCTTTACTTTCAACTAACTGGATGTTGGATCAGACATTAAAACTCAAGCTTCATCAGCCTATGGGGTCATCCTTTTTACTGAGGACAATACCAGGATATAAATACCCCACACTGCAAATGAGATAGGAAATCAGAATTATATATAACAGGCAATAATCATATTTTATAGAGTTGTCTTGAAAAAATTTGCCGGTCTGTTAAGAACTTTAAAAAAATCTTGTAACTTCATGGCAGATGAAACTTGCTGTGTTTTACAACAGAGAAACTTCCTTTTTTCCCAAGTACTTTAAATACTTTTTTAAATACTAGTTTGTTATTTTAAAATACTATTTTAAATATTTCTGAAATCAAAACAGCAGCTGCAGAAATAGGACAAGCCCATGCGAGTCATTTCAATGTGCAGATGAGCACAAAGCTTTTCCTTTCCGGAGCCAGTATCGCAGAACGCATCGCTGCACACACAGCCTCCTTGTTCCAAATGGTGCAGTTAAGGATGGTTAATTTTAAAAGCAACAATGTTGGGTAATTGCTTAGTCATCTCCAGCCTGTCACATCGGCCCTTTGCACTTACTGTGCAGGTTTCCAGTCTGGTGAGTATTCCGGGCTCCTGGTACACACAGTTTCTGTCTGGCTGAGCCAGCCAGGAGGAAGCTCCTTGGGTGCATTGCCAGCCCCATGGCATTCTGCTCCAGTGGCTGGTGTCCATGGGGTGGGAGACCCCGGTGTGCCAGGGCAGAGCCCTGCTGTGACCAGCACAGAGCTTGGGATATCTCGGGATACAGAATGGACTTCATCCCGCTGAGCTCAGCTGGCTGCCCAGCGAGTGTCTGCCTGGCTGTTTCATTTGGGTAAAAGTAGTTGACTGAGACTGAAGTTACTCTAAACAGCAGTATTTTCTATTTCAGCTGCTAAGTCTATAGCCTGTACTCCTCCTCCTCCTCTTAAAACACCACATGAATGTCTTTGCTTCAGAGAGTGCTGCAGAATTGTGCCCCAGTGCAAGGCTGGATGACCATTGTGAATTTATAGTGCCCGCTCCCCACAGGGTGATGTACTGGCAAGTTCTCCAACTCTTGTATGTTCATCCCTTGGGAAAGCTTCGTGTTTGGGGATGAGTATCAGTGAAAATCTCGTTTAAGACCAGAGCTTCTGCTTTCAAACATTGGATCTGATACGCATTAAAACTTAGACATGGGTTTGAGTTAGATTTTGAAGTGGGGGTAAATGTTCTACTGTGCACTGTCACTGGCTTGCTCTTACGCAACACCAGCTTGTATGAGAAGGACCTGCTGAACCTTCTGATGTGGACTGCTTGGACTCGGTGTGACTCTCCATGGAGTTCACTGGTGGTCACTGCAACCTGCCTTCCCTTCTGTTCCTGGGTGATGTTGTGTCTCCTGGCAACAAGATGCAGATAGCAGCGTGCTGAACCTTGCCGAGAGGCTCGCAAACATGCTAGAACAGCTCATGGTTCACATGGTTACCGCATTATTTGGCTAAAGCTATTAATCTCTTGTGGTCAGACTAGCTTTACAGGCCTATCTATACAGATTGCATACAACAAGGAAATGTCTGTTCAGCAGTTTGCATGTCCAAGAAAGGCCGTGCAGAAGCCAGCCTGACAACCAGTGGGTGGTGGTTGTTTATTCTCCTTTGTTTTAAACGCGGTTTATATGGTGTAGTAAGGAATGATTACAGTCTGCGTGCATAATATTGCCATTGTGTGCTGCTCCAGGAAAGTTGGGCTGCTCAGGAAAGTGCTGGGCTATTGGCTCAGTTAGAGAATGAGCTCTAAATTAAAATAGGATGCTCTTCAAGTAGCTATTTTTGCAAATCTGTCTTCAGCTCAGTGTTGCTGAGATGAGTAATGTAAAATATACATTGAGCTGTTGTCTTTCACCTAAGGGAACGTGATCTTAAAGTAGGAGAAGTGGTAAACCCTGTTTAGTTACTTCTTTGTAATACGACCGCCTCGGATGCTCATGGCAGTTTGGCCTCAAACCCAGTATAAAGCTTTATCATAATTTATTTGTATTTTTGCTTTCTGCAGTCTATCAGGTATTTAGAGCCAAATACCGAGCACTCTAAAGAGGGAGGAGTATGCACTTCAGCAGGTTAAAATACTTAGAAGCACTCAGTTTTCTTCATGCATGTGAGGAGAGGCCCTGGAGAAGTTCCAGCTCACAGCTAAGTGTTTGAGAGGACAATGCCAAGTACTGCTTTCCAGCACGAGAGTACCCAGGCTGGGATGTTTTAAGATGCTCTTTAGTAAGGGGAAATACTTGGCTGCAGAGCTGAGCAGGTTTTCCCCACACACACACCTGTCCAGTCATGCATGTGTTGCTATTCAAAATGAGCAATGTGATTACTGATTACACGAGGATTTGGTTAAAACAACTCTGCAGTTCCTGACCCGTCAGTTCCCCCTCTTTGGCTGAAAATTCCACCCTTTCTCTTGGCAAAGAGACATCCCTGTGCACCATGGGAACGTGTACCCCAGCAGATCCCAGCTCACACTGAACAGTGCCTTCTCGTAGTTGCTTTGATTAGATTTTTTTCTGTAATTTCTGTAAGTTTTATGAATGGCTCCTTCCAGTCAGAGGAGAAAACCCAAAATGAAATGGAAAAGCAGGTGGACCTCCAATGGTCCGTATTCTGGGAGCAGTTAGACTAATTACACTGTATGCTTGCATGGCTCTTGGGTGAGGTTGGAGTAGATGTTGTGTGTTGCCCTCTGGGGTTGTCAATGTGCATGTGAAGGCATCTGGGAAGGAGAGGTAAGGACAAAAATAAATGTTCAAGAAGCTAGTTTTCCTTTGTTCTTGTGTCCATGGGATAACTTGGATGAAATCAGAGTAGATGTTGTGTGTTGCCCTCTGGGGTTGTCAATGTGCATGTGAAGGCATCTGGGAAGGAAAGGACAAAAATAAATGTGCAAGAAACTGATTTTCCCTTGTTCTTGTGTCCATGGGCTAACTTGTTGGAGCTGTTGGAATATGCTTGTATGAGATGTGAACTGTGTCTCCTGACCCACCGAACAGCTGGAGGGGGGAAGTTTTCCCTGAGCTGCCCAGCTGCCGCGGTGCAGGAGATGACCCCTGTGTTATTGATAACACTGGGGATGAGAGAGCAGCTGAAATTCGCTGTGCCTGGTGCTGTTGTGAGTGGTGTTTCTTGAATGCACAGCTGAATGGTTCTGAACTTCTTTTGGCCCCTTGCTAGAAGGAATGCGAGACAGAGAGGCTTGAAATCAAAGCATGTGAAGTGATTTCAGAAGTGTTTGCCTTGTGCTTCACAATGGTGTGCTCCCATGGATTCCTGTTTGCTCCACTTCATGGTATCATTTACATATAAAATAGAACTAATTGGCTTCGAGCTGTACAAAGGTGGGGAAGTCACAAGTGCTGAGCTGCCATGGGAATCTGCAGCCGCTCCTGGATCCCTCTTCTTGTCTCACGTCAATAAACAGATCCCGGTTTTGGAAACAGCTGTTACCTGGCTCCAGGTTGAGGTCAGCCTGTTCCCTCTGTACTCAGGGAAATAAAACAGGCCCTTCTGAAACAAAGATTTGCAACTGGTGCAGCAGATTGCTGGGGAGAGTGGCGTGCAGGCACAGCGTGGTGGCATTGTCTGCCTGCCCGTGTCAGCAAGAGGAGGAACAGAAAGAGGCTGTTACAATTATTTGCTTAGCAAGAGCAGTGATCGTGAAGTTCCTTCTTGGTCCATACACGAAGCTGTTGAAATCGGGAGGGATCTGAGCTGAGTGATAACTGCAATGTTTGACCCCTGTAGTCAAATGTCTGAAGCAGCCCTTTCTGTGTGCAGAGGGTGTCACATGGATGGACCATCCTGGACTGGTGATCACTGGTGAGCATCAGCCTCCTGTGTGACCATCGTATGTAAAGCACTGAGGACATTGATGCAGTTTCAGTATTTATCAGAAGTCTCGGAGGTATTTTAAGTCCTGAGGTTGGATAGAATTCTAAAAAGAAAAAAGCAGCAGGTGTGTACGTGCAGAACATTTTTATTTAGATGGGGTTTTAGGCTCCATCTAAGTGTTCCTCTTGCAGCTTCGTGAGTGAACGCCTCTCTAGTGACATGAAAGCCCTGTCCTAGATCAGCCCTGTTCCCACTCGGAGCTGTGCTTGGGCTGTCTCCACAACATCTACCAATACATAAAGCTAGCAAACAAAATCCTCTGCAGAACATATCCCCATCCGGTGTGGGCAGGAGACCTTTGGAATCAGCAATCTGTCTCACAAGGACATCCATGTTTGTCCTCTACTGCAAATAGAAGGTGTAACTTGGATTTGAATTATGAAATGTAGTACGTGCAGTGATCCTTGGAAGATCTGACTGTGCTTGACATCCTCGTTGCTACAGACTTTTAGAACTTAAAAGTACTTCACACCCAAGGACTACTTTAACCCATCACCTTGTGTCCAGAAGTGGCCAACGGGGGGTTTCTTGGGAAGAGCAGAACAGAGCAAACATACAAATCTGGACTGAAAGCATCGTCCAGCGATCGTGCCTCAATGATTTCCTGATCCAGAGATGGTATCTGTGTCTTTGAGTGAGATTAGTGATTTTGTTTTCATTGTTTCCCCTGGCAGGAGTGGGCTTTTCTCTGCTGATGGGGCCTTTGAAGTGTAGAGGTAAATCTTCAGCACCTTTCTGAGCCTGTCTCACTGTGCACTTCCTGCATGGCTATGGACACAGCAGAGACAAGCAGCCTGGTGTGATGGGGGAACAAATGAAACCGAATATGAAACCAATTTCCTGCCCTGCCACCTGCTGCCCCTCTCCAGCTGGAGAATGATGAGGTGCTGATACGATCAAGGCTGCGGATGGTGTTTACCAGCAGGCTGATGTTCTTGCCCTGCTGCATGAGGGAAGGTCCCTGTTTTCCTCCTCACTCCTTACAGCAGTACCAAGGGTTTAGCTGTGTTTTCATTGCTGTGTTGAGCTGTTTGAAGAACGTCCCTGCAGGAGTCACCTGGGCCCGTGCTTGCTGGTCCTTCCCATGGAGCAGGTATTGGTTTCAGTGGGAGCAAGCTCTGGCTGCTGTTGTCTGAGATGAGATGTTCCTATTTCAATAGCTTGGCTTAGAAAGAAGGATCTTGTTAAGAGGATGTACGTGAAGTTTGGTTTCGTGCAGTGGAGTTTAAGCACTTGGTCCCTCAGGCAAAGCTGGGCTACAGCCTGCAGCTTCAGACAACTGCTCCAAATCAGGTGAAACATTGCTGATCTCGGGGCCCAGAAAGTGTAAAGGCCTGGCTTGCAGCTCCTCCAGTTGCCAAGTTTGATTTGACCAAGCTTTCAACCTCAGGTACAAAAGGTTTCCATACTTGTTTGGGTCTTTCAAGCTCCCTGTGCCCCCGGAGGTTTTCAGGTTGTTGCTGTTGCAGAGGGGAACTGGTTCAGTCACAGGGAGAAGATCACCAGTTTCACCATGGAAGTGGTGTTTGACTCTCGGTCTTGCTGGGTGCCCCAGCTGTTCTGATGGGAACCAGGTTTCATTTCCTGCACGGGCCTTTGGTGATCGCCGCGGTTCTGTTTTCTCTGCACCCTGCTTGTGGTGAGGCTCATGACACATAGCTGAACTTCGGAGGAGAGTTTGAAACCACACGCACTTTCAGAGCACTTGCAAAGTGCTTCTCCTCAGCATCGATTGGTACCTGTAACATCTAGCCAACATCTGAATGGGAAGGGCACAGCAGATTCACACGTTTGAAGTTCTTCAGAAGAAGGCAAGGAAGGGTGAACCCAGATATCCTCATCTCAGCAGCCTACATTTGTCTGAAAAACAGACTTCAGTGTTGTAACCTGCTAGTGGACATGCCTGCTCAGTTCAGTGTCCTGAAGAGATTACGTCTTTGTGTTCCTACAGTTGGGCTGTGGAGAAAATGCAGCTTATTCAGGGACCCAGGCTCTGCTATGGAGAGCCCTCTTGGAGTCTTACTTGGAGCTGCACTGTTCTACACCCCCAAACATGAGGTTGTGTGCTGTGTTATTGAGAGACTGCAATGTTCTTCTTCTTTCAGTGCAAATAACTCCATTGACCTGCTCTATTTTATAAATAGAGGCCTTTGCTTGGTCTGTGAAGAGTTCTTCAGAGATCTTGATTCCCATCTCTGTGGCAGGGTCTCTGTGGGACCTTGGAGAAGCTATTTTAGTCTTTCCCTGCGTCTGACTTTCCCAGGGAAGATGGGGATAGTAATTTCCTACCTCAGGACCAGGATGAGGCCAAGTTCTGTGGTGTTTGCAGAGAGGTTTAATAAACTCTTCTGCAGAGAAGGGCTGTGTTGTTCCTTGGGCTGGGTTTGAGCTGTGCTCAGGGCTGTTCCTCTGCGTGCTGCAGAGGCAGTGGGAGCAGCACTTGGCCCCACCAAGGTATTTGAATACATTTCCTGCTTTCCCAAGCATCTGACGAGCTGGAGCCTTCATTGTCTCCTTCCCCCTCTTCTCCAGACTGATGTTTCCAGATAGAGACTTCAAAGCCCATGAGTAACAACACCAGGTTATTAATTTTATCGTGTTAACTACAAAACTCTTCTTTTCCTTGACACAAACTGCCCAAGAGAAGTCTGAGAGCGCTGGACCCTACTCATGGAGCTCCTCTTCTAGAGATGGTGCAGAGGAAGTGTTGGGATGGGTCTGTGTCACCCTGGCACACACGAGAGGGTTTTAATTGCTGGTTGTGTGTGTGTTTGTTCTGCCCGTGGTTCATCACCATTGCACATGAGCATCTCCGGAGGTGCCGCTGGCCACACAGCCACGTGCCTGGGATGTGGTACGTGCTCCCTTGAGGGCACACAACAGGGCCTTGCTGGTTTATTGTTGGGTTTTCCCCTCTCCTAATCAATATGTTATCCATAATCTATACATGATGGAGGATACTCTTTACTTTAGAATCATAGAATTGTTTTGGTTGGAGAAGACCTTCAAGATCAAGATCTTCGAGTCCAACCATTGACCCAGGACTGCCAAGTCCACCACTAAACCATGTCCCCAAGGGCCACATCTATATGTTTTTTGAATATTTCCAGTGACGGTGACTCCACCACATCCCTGGGCAGCCTGTGCCAATGTCTGACCACCCTTTCAGTGAAATAATTTTTCTGAATATCCAGCCTGAACTTCCCCTGGTGCAACTTGAGGCCATTCGCTCTTGTCCTGTCGCTTGTCACTTGGTAGAAGAGACTGGCCAGGGGGCTGGAGAGAGTGAGAAGGTTCCCCTTGAGCCTCCTCTTCTCCAGACTAAGCACGCCCAGTTCCCTCAGCCTCTCCTCACAGGACGTGTGCTCCAGGCCCTTCACCAGCTCCGTTGCCCTCTCTGGACCTGCTGAACCAGGTGGTGTGCACTGTCAGTCAGTCATGGTGCTGTATGAAGCTCAAGTGATGTTATGCTGGGAATGTAAACTTGAGTATCGCTCATTCTCGTTGTTCTTGAACCCTGAATTTGGTGCCTTTTGCCTGTGTTTGGGCCTGGGGCAGTTGTGAGGTGGAGTTGTCACATTTGCTCTCATCGCTGGTGTCTTGAAGCCAAAGCCAGAACCGTGATCACAGTGCTGTTTCTTGTGTGGCTGTGCCCTGTGTGAGCTGATAATGGGCTTTTTAACAGTCTGGGGAGCTCTTATTAAACAACTTTGCTAAATATGTTTTAGGATTTCAAAGCTTAAATGCCACCACATGTTGTATTTTGGCAAGGCTGATATTTCTGGACAGAGAAATACTCGCTTAAAGAACATAAATAAGCATTGGAGTAATGTCTATTTTATGTGAATCAAGGGGTTTTTGTGCAAGACAATCTTTGCTTGTTCCCAGTGTTATAATTAAGAGAAAAACCACACAAACAGTTGGGCTTATTTGTCTCAAATTTTCAGCCGTATAAAATAATTTATTGTTAGGTAGAAAACGTGTGGAACTTAGAAGTTTATAAAGTATGCAGGGAAAAAATAAGACATTTGTGTAGATATTGGGGTGTTTAGATATTCTGGTCACTTAGTTTTCCATTAAAATGAATGGGAAGTGGCATTCACTTCAGCAGCTCAGTGGGGTTCTGTGACAGTTCTTAGAGAACCACATGCAGGGAACTGGAAGGTTCTGCTGCTGGGTAGCGAGTTCTTGGTGGGAAGGGGCAGCGAGGTGGTCAGAGCCATTTCTGCGTGGGCAGTGCCACCCTTGGGGATTGTCCCCAGAGCAGGTCGGACACAGCTCGTGGTGGCTGGGGCTTGGGCTGGGGGTGATGGGGGGTTGCAAAAGGAATCATCTTTTTGTCCAGAGAGTTTCAAAAGTAGCTCATGGAGTTGCATTTTTCAGACATTTGATTTGACTTTTGGGACTATTCTGTATCTCTGCTTTAAGTCTATGTAGAAGCTCATTGAAAACAAAGAGAGCAACCTGAATTTACCCAGAGAGCAGCAGATCAGATCCCCCGATCACGAGCTTGCAGACACATTCTCCTTTTGCCTATGTCAGGAGAGCATCTGACACTTCAAACCGTGCTTCGTGCTTCACAGACCCAAACACTGGTAATTGGTGGTGAGAAACACCCAGAAGGGCTTTGCACCTGTACCTGAAGGATCACTCCAGCTCATTATCATTTTTAAAGTGGAAACTCTTCAGTATTTCTGTGTGGAAGCAGTGTAATAAAACTCTTCAGAAGTGTTCCAGTACGAGTGTGGGATTGGCTTCACTTTTGCTGGCACATCTGAGCTCAGAAACTCCTGGAGATGGTGACAAGAGCTGCCACTTGATGTGGCAAATTTCATACACGGTGCTTTGCTGTCAATGGTCTTCGTGTGCCAAAGTTTTACAACAAACTGCAGATTCCAAGTATCAGCTTGGGTTATGTTTGCTGGTAAGAATTGAGAGGGAATATTTAGTGTGGTCTCAAAGGCTGCGTCTTCACTTGCCGACAGTTGGTCGCTGCTCATGAATAGCACCGAGCTGGCAGCTTGATTATACCAGTAGAAAACTAATTACATAAACAGTATTATTTTGGAAATATGCTAATCCCAGCTCTAAAAAAGTTGCTTTAGTAGGGAATGAGTATTACTGCCATTTCTTTCAGTGTCTTTGGGTTTCTTACGTTCTCGGTTGCTAATGAAGCAGTGATTGTGTAGCGACCAGCAGAGCTGGAGCACATCCTTCCACGTGCTGCCTCCCTGCTAACACTGGCTGAGGGGCTGGGGCTGGAGGGCTGCCGAGGTGTCCCCCAGCACTGCCCAGCATGATGCTGTGGCATGCAGAGGAGCTGGGCTGTGGTTCTCTCCTTTGGGGAGCATGTGCTCCGCTCAGCCCGCTGGTGTTGGGTCCTTTGGAAAGCACCGGTCCCTCGGCGTGAAGTTGCATGTTAGCCTTGAGTTTTGTAGCCATGGTGTAGCTCCTCGAGAAAAGCCAGTGTTCCTCAGTGTGGGCTCCAAAGCTGTGAAATCATGTTTCTTTTCATACTGTGCTTATTCTCTCCTGCCCGTGATGGAAGGTGCTGGCACTGGTGGGTTGGCAGCAGATGCGCCTCGCCTGGGGCCGTCTACATTTCCTGTTCTTCCCTGAAGCACCAGCTTTCAGAAGGATAACCTTTAGAATAGCATGGGCTGCTTCATCAAATACAGTTTTGTGATGTGTTTACTTAGCATGCTCAAAATGTCAAGGATATGTGTATTGATTTCTGTCCCATCCATGCGTACTGGGTAAATACCACTGGCCTCAGAAGACTGCTGGCCTGGGGTTGTGTCTTCCTGCTTTTTCCACCATTGTCCCTGGAGACTTCTGAAGAGTTCCTTCACCCTCACAGCTCCTCAGTGTCCTGCTTTATGCCCTTGCCTCGGTGTTGTGCCCCCGTGGGACATCCTGGTGTCCCCTGGGGTTGTGTGCCGTGCGCCCAGCTGGTTCCAGGTGCCTCTGAGGAGGCCTGTGCCAGCTGCAGCTCTGACTCTGCTTTCTTGTCCTTTTTAATAGATGACAAAAGGTGAGAATTCTTGGTTTTTCTTGTTTTTCCAGGGGACATGAGTTTTGGGTGGATTTGAATGTTATGAAATTATATGAAACTGTTGAGTTTGACCAAATGCGGCGGCTGTCCACACCTTCCTGCCCCAGCTCCAGCTCCAACTACTACACGGTCTGGAAATACTTCTGCAGGGACCACTTTGGCTGGAGAGAATACTCTGAGGTATTTAACGTGTTCCAGAATCATGGGTTGTAACCCCAAACTGTGTACAGTATATGCTATGAACTATATATACATTTTGAGTCTGTTTCCTCTTCAAACATTCAGGAAAGTTACTTAGAGTTATTGTTGAGGAAGGGAATCAAGAAGGTCAGTGTTGAGCTGAAGAAGCAATAAGAGAACTCTGCTCTGCTGGGCTGCACCTTGAATTACCCCAGAAACACCAGAGGCAGAGGCTGACTGTGTCAGATTGGAGCAAACTGGCCCATGGCGGTGCCAAGAAAGTCCTTTCTAACCCCATGCTCTCTTCCAACTTTTTAACCCAAATTATGGGCACAGAAGTCCCATCCGCTGTCAAACAGTACTGTGCTGGACAAACAAAAAAACCAACCAGAATACTTCAGTTCATTCAAGTAAGCTCTGCAGTAAGCCTTGTAAATACCTGTGGTAGTTTAGAGCTCATCTTTGTCTGACCAGAGCTCTACATAATATTTTGAATAAAACCCCATCAGCGTCTTACAGTCTTGGCAGTACCAGAAATACCTCCACCAGTGTAAACTGGGTCATGTTCATCTTTTTCATGTGTCATGCTGAATTTGTGAGAGTGGTCAGAAGCTCGAGGCAGAGCACGAGTATAGTTTGGGGCTTTGCAAATGGAAAAGATAAATATGCAAGGTCTGGAGAGAGTCTGGAAGGAAGCACCACAAATAACAACAAGTTTAGGATGTTTAACCTGCAAGAAGTTAAGACCTGGGATTCTCTAGTGTAGAAAAGAAAGCAAATTATGAGAATAGATTAATATATAAAAGAAGAAGAAACTGATGAGGGTATGTTAATATAGAAAATATTGTTCTAGAGCAGAGTTCTGCTTTTCACAGTCAGTGGGCAAAGATGAAGTCATTCGTGGCAAGGGAGCTTTAGGTTAGATCTGGGGGCTGACATCTGGCAGGTGACAGTGTGATAGCAGCGGCACCAGTCACGAGGGGAGCTGTGGAACCTGCCTTGGTGGCAGATCTTACAAACAGATCACTTTTCTCATGTTTTCCAGTGATCCAAGTGTACTTGTGCCTCAGAGCAGGGCAAAGGGAGTAGAGAGAGGGGCTCTTTGAGGTCTGTGGCAAAAACAGCCATTTTTAAGCATGTCATTTATCACGTGTGTGTTCTTGTTTCCTTTGTTGCCTCGGGACAGCCTGTTGTGAGGTTGATAGAAGAAGCCAGCTGCCGGGGGCTGAAGGAGGTTCGCTTTGTGACCTGGCATAACCAGTACATCTTAAACATCAAGGATGGATTCCAGCAAAATGCCTGCTTCAGAAGGGAGATCAAGAGGAGACCCCTTCTCCGCTCATGCGTTGTGCTGATGCCCTTCCTGCAGTAAGTACAGAACAGGCATCCCTGGGTAGAGAAATCAAGCAATAATAAAACATCTTGGTTGTATTGGCAGCTCTTGCTTGTCATTTTCCAAGATAAATGTTGTCTGAGGAACTCCTCACTGCTGGGCTCTGTTTGTTATTTAAAGGGTATCATCATGTACCTGGTAGATCTCAGAACATCAGAAGCACAGATGTACTTCAGGTTTGCCCAAGTATTGTCTAGCTCCCAGCATCTCGCCAGCACCAGTGATTGCCAGGCTGTCAGCTCTAGGTCCCATAAAAATGAGCATCCAAAAGCATTCCATGATTTCCAAGCACAATTACAGCGTGCCTTGTTTTTATTGTCCTCTCAACTGGGGGGAACACTCTTGCCCATCAAAGGCAGAGCAAACAAAGTGTTGTGCTGGAGTCATTTCTGATTACAACCCATGAAAATGCCATTTCTGTGATCTCACCAGCACAGCTGGAAATGTTGTTGTCAGAGCTCAGGGCTTAGGAACGTGTTGTCCTCTTAGCAGAGGGTGGAAGGCATCAGGTGCCTGGCAGCTTGGCATGCTGGGCCAGCCCCAGGAGATGCAACTGCTGCCCCAGGGCTGGGGGGCTCATTAGCTGCAAGAGTCGTTACCACATCTCACTGGGAGGGGAACGTGGGTTTGGTTCCTACCAACACGTGGTTGTCAGAAGCATCTTTAGATACGGTTTTACAGGAAGGAAACCCCGAATTAAAGAGATACTGGGAGGATGTGGGTGAAAAGGCCAAGCGTGGACTTTCTGGTTGTAGCTGTGCTGGTTCTCACTTTTCTGAGCAATAAGGATCTCAGATGTTCTCCTGCTGTTCTGCTACCAGTGACTATTGCACTACAGTGTGAGTCTAGGATTTTGAGGTATGCTAAAATCATGTGTTTTAGTGGACCCTCAAGGGTTCTAATTGAGGGCTTGACCATAACTATTGATGCCAGCTGCCAAATCTACAAACTACTCTCTGACATTTGTGTTGTTCTGCAGTAAACATCATTCTTGCTTTCTTTATCTGAAGCCCTTGTAGTGCTTACTTTAAAATCTACCAATTTTTAGCAGGAAACAAAAGAGTATTTTAAATACTTGTGGGAGCTCTCCTGAGGAGGTCGGTATTTGCCTCCACTTACCACACTGAGGTTTTTTTATTTCCCTCCCACCTGCTTATAAATTGTTATAAAATTGGGAAGGAGTTCTTGAATAGGAACTGTGGGAACTGGGTGGCAGTGGTTGACAAATGCTCGCTTTTTAATGGCAAAATAAATGCATAAAATAAGGTAGAGCAGTGAGAAGTTAGCAAAGTACACCAGGGGATTGCAGCATTTTTATTGTGTCTGATGTCTCACTCCTTAATCCATAACTTATTGTTAATCTGTGCTTGGTCTCCCAGCCCAAGTGTGAGTGAATGAGGTTTTAGAGTAAAATTTTTTACCCATTGACTTTAGAAGGGAAAAAAAACTCATTGAATGCATATGGTGATGGTACAGACTGCTGTTTTAGTAATCATTCTTAGAAAAATCCATCTTCTGGGTTTCTGTTAAACTATTAATAAATAATGAGCAGAATTTTGAGTTGAGTCAAATCCATGCAAATGAAGTGAGGTCTGGTTTTAGCTTTGAGCAGCAGGTGAAGCCACGTGAGCACTTTTCTAAAGAGTATTTCTGCTCTGAGGTGTGAGTGCTGTTACGGTTTGCTGCCTCTCTGATCCAAATGGATCCATTTAAAAATAGCCTTTTTCCACCAACTTTTTTTCTAGACCTGAGAAGCTCAACCTGCAGTCAGAAAGCGACATTAAATTATTTCTGGGTCACAGAAAATATCACACAGGGTTCTTTCAGGCTCGTAAGGCACCGACAGAATTTGTAGGTACCCAGACAGCGATGCTGGCTCTGCAGAGCAGAGCAGGTTAATGAGGGGGGACAATTTTCCCGAGAGCAAAATCCAGTTGTGTGTGTGCAGGGAGGCAGGATCTGGCCTTGGATGGTGCCAGCCCTCAGCTCACCCCAGGTGAGCACATGAAGGAGTCCCTCTCCCTGCCTCCTCCTGGGCAGAGCAGGGGTTGTCCTCGTGCTTTGGCAGGAGGGATGTGTTGCCAGAACACGAGTGACCTGAGACATGTCATGAACTTTAATGTTCATTCAACTTTAATGAAGGTCAATTTAAGGTCATCTGTGGGGTTTAGAGACAAGATTGACCTGGGGTGGTTCCAGCCAGGCAGTGAGTACCTCCAGCTTTGCCTGCTCTGGGGGCTCCACACCCATTTGCTGCTCAGTCCTGAGCCAACAGCAGCTTTTTCTATTCAAATCCCTTGGTAAAACACTCAGCTGGTGAAACATTGAGATAGTTCCACGTATTCTTGCCCCTGCCAGGGACCCTTGTCAGCTTGCAGAGCTGTGTGCCTGCAGTGTGTAGATGGAGCCCGTGCCTGTGGGCTGGGCACGCTCAGGGTGTTTCCACTGACGTCCAAGGCAGAACTCGGGTGAGGATTACTCCATTGAGCAAAGCTTGCTTGTTCAGATTATCATCAAGTGGACATAAGCCACAAATGCCACACTCTGCCTAAATATAGTAACTGCAGGAGTGTGAAAAATTCCACAGAGGTGCAGCTATTTATGAAGAACAAAGTCTTGCCACACCACACTTTGTGTCCTTAACTGGATTTTACTGGTGTCTGTTCTTCTTCCAGCATCCCTGCTGTGCTCCTGCCAGGGCTGTTGCAGGCAGCAGCTCCCTCCTTTGCCCCTTCCCCCCCCTGGAGGGGCTGGGCTGTCCCAGGAAAATGAGTAACTGCAAATGCAAAGCTACATCTGGCCTGAGCAGGTGGCAGTAAGGGAGCCTTCCTCAGCACGATGCTGGGTGGGACTGGGAGCACAGCACCCCCTCTCCTGCAGTGAAACCTGGGCAGGTTTTGCCCATGCAGTGTTATCAGTTGGGTTATCCATCAGTCACACTGTACAGCAAAGTTTATGTTTCTGCTCTTCATTTTCTAAGGAGATCAGGTCAAACATTGCCCCATCAGTTATCCTGTCTGTCAGAATCCTGAGTGGTTCATAGCTGACACACAAAGTGATTGTATTTGGTAGTGTTCTGCCTGTCTGTAGCTCATGGTGTGACTACTGACAGCAGTAGGCTTCTAAACACCACCGAGCAGGATTCCCTGGTGTGGGACAGCATCCCTGAAAGCCCAGGTTTCGTTGCTGGTTTGTGTGGAGGGAGAGGAATGGCTGGGTATGTGAGTGCTGGCAGAGCTGAAGAGCAGCGTTGGTGATGAAACCGATGCGACTCAAAGCTCTTTTGTTTGTGAATGTTCAATGACAAAGTTCTTCTCCTTCCCCAACCAGGACCTTGGGTGGGACCTCACCAGTTCCCTCTCCACCCGCCGACCCGGCTTCCTCCCGTGTCTTGTCTCCCACCGCTGGGACCTGTCCCAGCTTCTACCCCGAAACCTGGATTGGTATGGATCCATCTCAGGACTTCATCCAAGTGCCTGTTCTGAAGGAGGATAAAAGCTATAGAACCATTTATAACCTGTTCCACAAGACTGTGCCAGAGACCAAATACAAAATTTTGAAAATCCTGAGAGTGCAGAATCAGTTCCTTTGGGAGAAATATAAAAGGTGAGATAATGCAAACCCCCTTCTTCTGCAGCAGGGGGGAAATACCTTAAAATGTGTCATTCAGGCTGCAGAATAGGCATTGGTCAGTAAGTAGAATGGATAAACTCCAGCTTTAATGAAGGAGCATCTTCAGTTGAACAACTTTATCTGAAAAATACTGAGGAGCATCCCAGCCTAACATTTACTGTGCTATTGCTGATAGCTGTGACACCTCAGAGGAAGTCCAGGCTTTCTGGTTGAAAAATCTTTCTGTTCACTTTCAAGCCAAGTTAGGAGGCATCGTTTCCATGGGATAATCTCTGTATGGAAGGGGTGTCAGTGCCTGTGCAGTCAGCCCCATGCAAACCAGAGGTGCTGGGCCAGGAGGTGCCCACCCACTGCCCACCTTGTGACTGGTGGGAAGTCAGGTTTGTGGGTTGTCCCTCCCTCCTCAAGAGGTGCTGAATCTCAGGAGAAGTCGAGGGGTGGGCTGTGTGAGCAGAGACTTTCTTACTGTGTTCATGCTGCTCTAGAACATCTCCACCCATCCCGTCTCTCACTCATTCCTCTCTGTGGCCTCTTCTGAAGCTGCAGTGGGATGTGATTTTTGCACAGCCCTTGTTTTCACTTCGAGGGAGATTTCCTTCCACATCTAGGGTGGAATTCAGGCATGTAGAAGCAGGCACTTCTCAAGCTGCTCTGCCTTTGCTGCTGTGTGGGTGAGGGAGCTCTGCCGCCAGCAGTATCAGCTCAGGACCTTTCCAAAATCCTGATTTCACCCCAAAAGCTTTATTTGGAAGTGGAAGACCCGCTCTGCTATCCATACAGGAATGTTTCCTATCTCTGCTGTTCCAGAGGGTAGCACAGGTGCTTTAAGAGCCACAGCAAAAGCTGCTTTTCCCTCGCAGGAATACTCATCCTCGCTTTCCATTTTCTATTCCAGGAAAAAGGAATACATGTCCAAAAAAATGACTGGGCTGGACAGGATCATGAACGAAAGGCATTTGTTCCACGGCACCTCCCAGGACGTGGTGGATGGGATCTGCAAGCACAACTTCGACCCGCGTGTCTGCGGGAAGCACGCCACCATGTTCGGGCAGGGCAGCTACTTTGCCAGGAAGGCCAGCTATTCCCACAACTTCTCCAAAAGGTCTCCCAGAGGCGTTCATTACATGTTCCTGGCAAAGGTACTGACGGGACGCTACACGGTGGGCAACCACACCATGAGGAGACCTCCGCCTGTCAACCCCGGCAGCATCACCAGTGACCTCTACGACTCCTGTGTGGACAACTACTTTGAGCCTCAGATTTTTGTCATTTTTAATGATGATCAGAGCTACCCCTATTTTATTATCCAATACGAAGAAGTTAGCAACACTGTCTCCATTTGAAAACCTGTGCTGCTGAATTACTCATTGGAATAAACTCTTCCCTGGCATTGGGAGCGTTTTTTGTGGAAGAAAACATTTGGACATTGCAGAACTGATTAAAAATTACTTGCTTGGAAGGAACTAAATCTCAAAATATAGCAAAGATCTGAAGTGACCAGTTGTGCACTTGCCGTTTGATTATGACTGTGCGAATTGTAAATATTTTTCCATTGTTTATAGTTGAAAAATCCGTGCCTTTTGTTATAAAAACACTGTTTATTTATGTTAGTAAATATTCATGGTTAAAAACCTGTGTGCAGACAACATCAGTTGCGTTCTGGGTGTGTTAGAAGGGCTGGAAAATTGCTGATGCCCTGGTCTCAGGATCTTAAGGATGGCCATTTCCAGGTCCTCACAGCCAGGTAATTTCCATCCCGGGTGTATTAAGAGATTCTCCCAACCACGGGTTTTTATTGCTATATTTCAGAAAAGGTTACAAAACTTCACATCCTGCTCATGCTTTGGATCATTAAACAGGACCACACAAATAAATACTTCAGTTTCTAAAATCAGCCCTGAGTGGAGTTAGGAGGAGGTCCGGGAGGGCTTGGAGCCAGATGGTTCCGGCAGCTGCTGGGACTCCCAGTTCATCACCTTCTGCTGCTGGGAACCACCAGGTCTGTGCCATCCCACCAGTCCCCATGGTCACTGTCAGACATCCCTGGTTAAAGGGGGGTGGCTCTGGGGAACTGATTTCTTGGAAAAGAAGCCCCGAACAAAACCTCCTTTGCATGAGGTTTTAAATTTGATCAGGGGTGAAAGTTTGTGTTGGTGTCACTTAATGAGGCTGACAGCAAATGAATTTAAAAATGATTGATACATTAAAATAATTGTCAACACATCCCCACTTAATCAGGGCCTTTTCTGGGTTTCTCAGGCAGCTGCACGGGCTCAGGGCTCTTCGGGACCTTTAGCCGTGGTGTGGGAAGGCAGCAGAAGGTGGTGACTGCAGCTTGCAGCTGGGGGACAGTGGGACAGGTGGAGGTCACCCCCAGCTCCCACCTCTCCTGGGAGGACGAGCACTTCCCAGCACTGTCTGCTGTCACACACCCAGGGCACCTTCATGTGTTTGTGTTCCCAAAGGGTGCCTGGTGCAGGGTTGTGGAGCAGGAGCTCGTCCTGGGCTGAAGTTCATAGAACCATTATGGTTGGAAGGGACCTCCAGAGTCATCAAGTCCAACCTTTATCCCATCATATTCCTAACCATTAGACCATTAGATCATGGCCTCAAGTGCCTCATCAACCCGTTTTTTGAACACCCATTTTTTGAGGTTGCCTGGCAAGACCTGGCCAGTGAAGGAGCGAGCCCTGGGCAGGATCAGTGGGGTCTGGAGGGCTCCCAAGGGCTGTGCTGCACACCAAGATCATCGTGCGAGGGGTTTTCATCTGGCTAAAACCCAAAGAGTCTCCAAAGTGGGATCAGAATCACTTCAGAACCGTGACTTAAAGTTCAGGAGAAGTTAAGCAGGCAGTGACTGCTTCCACCTTGGCACAGCTTGTGTTCTCAGCTCAGTCTGTTTTCTCCGAGTCACCTCCAAAGCCCCATGACATGGCAGAGCCCATGCCACATGCCCACTAGCCACCAGGCCACCCTGGAAGCCCTCTTGCCTGACTATCACCCGGGCTCATCCCACCAAAGTCACCAGGAGCTTGTCACAGGCGGTCGGGTCCCTGCCACCACACCACAGCTCTACAGAACATTGTGTGGGGGTGACAGTCTATAGCCCAGTGAGGTGAACTTTGATCCTTTGTGATGGGTCACCTTGAGCAGCCCAGTCAGATGTCCCCCAGACACCCTGCCCTCGCTCAGATCTTCACCAAGTGTTGAGCATCTCATCAGAAAAGCATCCGCTTGGTCAGCACTGCCCAGGGGTGCAGGGCTGGGGCTCTCGGGGTGGGACGGGAGCTCCAGGCTGGGTGCTCAGCACCAAACCTTCTCCAGCTGAGCCTGGGGCTTTGGTGATGACCTCCTCGGTCTCCACTTTCTCTCCAGGGCCTGAAAGGTGTTTTGCCACAGGAGAGAATGATTTACTCCTCCCACCAGCACTCCTGCTTGTGGCTGTCCCACTGGGCTGCTCCTCATGACCAACAGGTAGGTGAGAAGAGGGGGAGGTCCCAAGCAGCTGGTTCCAGTTAACTGCTGGTTTCTTCTGAGGCTCTGGGCAGTGCAGGGGGGAGCTCACACTGGGGAGGATTTGTCTTGGAGGAGGAGACGTTGGGATGGGAGCTGCCAGCTGGGATGTGTGATGCTGGTCCTGGCTGTAGAGAAGACTTCAGAAAGGTAAGGTGGTTTGTGGAGGAAGGGGTTGTGGTTGAGGAAGCAAAGCTGAGGTTCTCTCCTTTTAAAACCCACTGAATCTTCTGGCTTGGCTTGGCTTCCCTTCCCTTCTCTCTGGGGAACCAGGCTCTCCTGGGTGGTTCCAGCCCCAGCCCTGCTGTGGGAAAGGTGGGCTCTCACTGCAGAGTCAGTCCAGCTGCGGTGGGGTGGTTGAGCTCCTCATCTGAGGTGGTCACTTTACACTTCCAGCTGTACCTGTGTGCTTGGGGGGTGCTGTTACTGGGCTCTGAAGTGGCTTCAGAGCTGAGACTTAAGATCTACTTGAGACAAAATCTTTGAGTAGTGGTTGATGTTCTTGTGGCTCTTGTGTTCGGTAGTTCCACCACCAAGGGCTTCTGGCCAGTTTGAGACTTGGATGAGGAGGAGGTGTGTGGGTGGTGGGACCAGCATCTGCTGGGGGCTGCAAAGCCTCATGCTGTGGGCTGGGGGCTCCCGTCTGTTCCCAAACCATCCTCAGGGAAACTGGTTGGATTTTCTCCTTTGATGTGTGAATGGGGTTTTGGTCTTGTGGGACCTTCTCGCTGCTGGTTTGCTGCTCCTGCAGCTCTGCACGTGCTGATGTTCCTGGGGTGGTTTTCCTGAACCTTCACCTTTGTAGACGTTCCTCAGGAGCACGTTGCAGTGGCTGTGGGGATGGATGGTGACCAGCTCTGGTGACATGCTGACAGACACTGGAAATATTTCTGTGGTTTCCATGCCAACCTGTCCCAAGGGTGTAAACCATCCTGCAAAGGCTGTCCAAGAGCAGCTCCCCAGTGTGTGACATGGTGTGTGAGGTTCTGTATGCAGGGCACAGCACCCATTTCCCTTCTTGCCCATGGAAGCCTGGCCCCATGGCTAGTGTTGGGAACCTGGCTGGCCACGGGGGATGTGCTGGCCAAAGCTCAGCAGGGCTGGTGCAGGGGATGGGCAGAGGTGTGCTGGGCCACCACATCCTGCTGCTGAGTGACAAGGCAAAGGTCACCTCCGTGAGCCAACAGTGGGGTGTCCCTGGCCTCGTGGGGCACCTGTCAGGAGTTCTGGGGTGGCACTGGGTGCAAATCTGTGACAAGGACCTCGCTGTGTCATTACTGCAGTCACCAGTGGTGACACTTGCTCTGGGCAAAGCCAACCAGTGAAGCCCAGTGCTGGTGTGGGGGTGGCATCTGCCAGCAGGGACCTTCTGGGCTGTGCTCGGTGTCCCCAGACCTGTGGGAAACCAATGCATCCTGGGGGACTCTGCTCACCTACATGTGGCCGTGGGGACCCTGCTGGGGTCCCAGTCCCAGAGGCAAGGCAGCAGCTCCAGCACTGCCTGGGGTGACAGTGAATGATGGGGTCACATCTGCTCTGGTCACTGGTGGAGCCTGGGCATGGTGAGCGCTGGAGGAGGGCTCTGCCATGACACAAACTGCTGGGGACAGCAGGGTGAGGGTGTCTCGATGATCAGGAGAAGGAACAGTGAGTGCATGCTGGCTTGGAAGCCAGGCAGAAGGTCAGGAGGCTGCTCCTCCAGGAGATGTGTGTGTGCCAGCTGCCCCAGAGGTCGCATGAGAACAACCAGAGCATTGTCATTCCCACCCCAGCTGGGCTTCTGCTTTGCCCTGTATCTCGTACCAGTGATGGTTGGGGCTGTCGAGCTTCTAGATTTCTTCAGAGAACAATAATCTTGGGGTGGGAGATGCTCCCTGTCCTCTCCTTGCTGCTGTGCACACCTCTGAGTGCAGCAGCTGGTGGGGCAGCTCCGTGGGAGGTGTTTGGGGAAGTGGTTTAAAGAAATGTGGTAGTGGTGGGAAGGTTCTCAGGTCCTTCAAGTGGGAAGGAGCCTGGGGAGGTGCTCAGACCGATCTCCAACTGAAAGCAGGGTCAGCTCCGAGGTCAGACCAGGTAGTCCAGGGCTCCATTAAGCCTGCTCTTCAAAACCCAGAAGGGTGGAGGCTGCACAGCATCCTGGACAACCTGCTCCACCACCCACAACGTCCCTCACTGTGGGGGAGAAAAGTCTCCTTGTACCCAGGATGGCACTGCCCCAGGACTCTGATGGTGACCCTGCCCCAGGATTGCACACCCAGGCTCCTGCTGGCCATACCTTGCAATGATTTTTCATCACTTGCACACTCGGTGCAGGGTGCTCAGAAGTGGCAGTGGTGATGAGTGAGGCCATCAATGGAGGCAGTGAGACACTCCTGGACAGGATGGCCACAAGAACTCCTGCTGGATGGCTCTCCCAGGGGCTGCCATGGGACTTCTGCAGGCCCGTGAGGAGCAGGGTGCAGTGGCAGAGGTGTGAGTGAGCCAAGGCAGAGCTGCAGGCTGGGACAGTGTGGAGCAACCCCCCAGGCTGAGCTCCTGGGCACGTGCAGGGCTGTGTCCATCACCTTCCCGGGGCAGCGAGGGTGGTGGAGCTCAGCCTGGTCTCGGGGTGGTTACAGCATGGAGCTGCTCTCCCATAGCTGGCTGAGGCTTTTCCTTCACCAGCCCTCTCCTCTCAACCTCACTGAAAGGCAGAGCGGGATAAGGCCCAGAAGACATCTTGCCATCATGGCAGGGTGGTTGAGGTCTGGCCCAGGGTTCCCTCCTGCTGGAGGAGAATTCAAGGCCACCAGCTCTGAGGGCTACTGAAACCTGGGTGTTGAGTCACGGGGCTTCACCAAAGCATTGCACACCAGGAGTCTCTGCTTCTCTGTACCAAAGCCCCTGGTACCACCCACACCTTGAGGATGGAGATTTGGGTTGGGTTTGGTTTGTTTCATGTGGGAATTTGAGGTTCATGCACACTGGTGAGAACTGGGACGTGGGTTCCAGATGCAGGGACAGCTCTGGCTGCAGCATCCCATGGTGTCATGGCCACGCTGGCATCATGGCAACCAAAAACATCCTCTCCATTAAGCTCTTCTTCTCTTATGGCTGCAAACTCTGCTTTCATGAGAATATTTTCCCATAGACGGGACAACAAATGTCAGGTTGACCTTGGGGTTGTTCTTCCTCCTTTGGGCTCTCTTCTCTCCAGCTAGCTGGGTACAAGTTGTTTTAAGTGTAATTAGACCATTATAAATCATCGTGTGCTTTTTTCCCCTTGCACAAGGAGCACATTCTCATGCATTGGTACACACTCAGGTCTGGTTTTGTCTGTGGGACTTTGTGCAATCCTCACCGGCACCAAGTGTTTAGGCTGGCTCCTGCTCCCCTCCCTGCCAGCAGTGAGGCTCCGTGTGGGATGCCATGGGATGCCGTGGGATGCTGTGGAATGCCATGGGCTGCTGGGCTCTCAATGGGCTTCCTGCTGTGGGAGCCAGGCCAAGTGTCCTTTGGATGCATTTGGGTTTATCTTCATTTCTCTCTGCCCCCTTGCTGATGCTGTGCAATCACACAGCAGTGTAAAAGCTGAGGCCATCACTTGCCCAAAAGGTGTTCCCTGCACGTCCTCTTGGTGCACACCATCAGCCTCCCACCACGTGTCCCGCGCGGGGTGCTGAGATGAGCCTGAACCCACCCCAAAACACGCAGCAAGGCAGCGGGTTGGGCTGGGAGGAACCAGAACCAGGCTGGGAGGAACCAGAGCCCAGGGAGTGCCAACCTGCATGTGGGACACACGGACATCTCTGCTCCTGCTCTGTCTGCAAGAGGAAATGGAAATCATGAAGCCACTGCCTGGAGCGGTTCCTGCTGATGTTTTTCCACAGAGCGAAACTGGAAATGACTTTTTAGAAAAACATGGGGTGGTTTGTCAGGGTGCTTTTGTTCTGCAGCAATACCTCTCTGTGACTGACAGCATCCTTGCTGGGGAGCACAAACAAGCGTGTGGCTGAGGACAAGCTGATGTTTATTCCTCCTCGCACAGCAACAGAAAGCTGGCTGGGTTCCTGCTACTGATGCTGCACAAAGCCAGAGTTTTATTGGTGTCACTACAGGTGTCCTTTGCTTAGCAGAACACTACAGGTCAGATGAGTGGAGGGAAGGGCTGGGCTGGGCAGGGTTTAGCCATGGACACCTGCAGCAGTGCTGGGGGTGGTCCCAGTGCCCATGTGATGGTTGGTACCCAGGGCTGCCCAGCACAGCCCCCAGCAGCATCCAGACGTTATGGTGCTTCTGCCCTTGACCTGGGAGGTGGCTTCAGGCTGGTACCAAGCCTCTACCAAGACCAGCTGGGTCACACCTCTTCCCAGCTCAGGAGGAGCGTGATGCTCTTGTCATGAAACATCTCTGTGCCCATCCTGAGCCAGGAGTCCCATCTGAATGCACCCAGCAAACGCAGGCTGAGTTTAAATTTAATAAGCATCCTTATTAATTAACCATCACCAGATTATTAAAGACAGATGCTTTGCTATAGAAAGTGCCAGGACCAGCTGCCCAGGGCAGTGGTGGCATCGCCGCCTCCCTGGATGTGTTTAGAAGTGGTGTAGATCTGGTACCTGGCTCAGTGGTGAGCTGGGTTAGCAGAGTTAGGTTATGGTTGGACTTGGTGATCTTAAAGGTCTTTTCCAGTATAAAGGATTCTATGTGACAGGAGATGAGCAGCTGGGGAGTGACATCTCCATGTAAATAATCCGGGGCTGCTCGGGGTGTGGTGTGCTGGGGTTTTTAAGCCTGGAGATCATGTGGAAACCACTCGTTTGGCCCGTACGGGCTCTGCTAAAGACAAACAACCTTGTGGCTCTGCCTCTTAGCTGCTTGCCCCTGGCTGGAGCACAGCAGTGAGGGACAGCTCGGCTGTGCCATGGGCTGGCACGGATCTGATGGGCTGTGGCAGGGCAGAACCCTGGCAGAGCACTCTGTGCTGTAATTGCTCTCCTGCCGATGGCACCCCCAGCCTTGTTTACTCTGCCATAAATAGTTCCTGTTGATGACTGCTCGGGGAGCAGAACCCAAGCGGGGTATTCCTGAGGAGCTGTCGGGTTGCAGTACGTGTACATGAGGCAGTTCTGCTGCCAGTCCCCTCAAATTACAGCTTCCACACCTGCAATCTTTGGTAAACACTCTAATGTGTTTCTTTATACACAAGCAGCAAAACCTGCCTTGGCACTACGTGCAGGCACCTCCATCTCATCTCGGCTTGCATGGCCCAAGAACTCCATGGAGGCAGTCCCTGGCCTCGGCACCCAGTGCTGGGCTGGACCACGCAGGGCTCCCTCTGGGGCTGGGCTCTCTCCCGGCTCAGGGGAGGGTGGCAGAACACAGGATAGAGAACCTTCTTGAGGCAGATGGTGGCCTCTGTGTCTCCTGTGGTCTTTGGCTCGCCCCCCCATGGCCTGAGCAGTAGCTGTGCATGCTGGGTGCCTCTGCTGAGGACAGCCCAGGGGCATCGAGCACCTTCCAGCCGTGCAGGTGGCCAAAGCACAGAGGGCCTCTCACTTCTCCCGTGCTGTTCTTTTTCTGAATGGTGTGTCTTTTCCTGACTTTCCTCCTGGAAAGCCATGGGAAGCTCCATTGATGTCCTGCAGAACCTTGCCCAGTCCTCTCTGCAGGGAGTTTCCCCTCTCTGCTCCGTGTCGGATGCAACCCTGTGCATGTTTCTACCCCTCTCCTCCACCTTCACAGTGTCCCAACTTCTGCAGTATCTCAACTATGGGAAGCAAAAGGCTGACTCCCTGATTTGATTGAAAAAATATATTCTGGGTTCTTCAGCTGGCTGCAGACCCAGAACCTGTGTCAGTACCTCCCCCCCTGCCAGCCACCAACTCTGCCACGCACAAACTTTATAGAGCAACTTGCCTGTGGGTCAGCTCCATGGAGAGCTGGAGTGAGTGGCCCAGGGGGTCTGCAGTGCCCTCCTAAGCACAACTTGCCTCGTTTAAAGGAACCCTGGCAGAAAGAAAGGGGAGATTTTGAACTAGGAGGGTCACAGTGCTGGGAGCAGATCTTGCTTGCTGTGCCCATGGGTAGCTGCAATGAAGTTAGAGCGCTGTGATACGTGTGGTTAAGATGGTTTTGGAGTAAGGGGAGTGGTTGGTGTGCAGTGTTTAAAGCTAACAGGGCCTCAACTGGCTTTGATAAAAACATCACAGACCAGTAATGCTGTTGGTAGCTCTGAAGCTACCAGGGGTTTTGGGGCTGGGCTGGGCAAGGTGTGAGCTCGCAGCCTCCCAAGCTGAGCAGCCACGCAATGTCTTGACAAACATGCTGGTAGGGTTACCAGAGCCCTCCAGGCTGTCCCCGAGCTGCTGACAGGGCTGTGATTAGCCTTGGCAGCCACTCCAAAGCACAGCAACAATCTGAAGTGTGGATTCTCATGGCTGGAGAAGTGAGAAACGTGAACTCGGGCCAGGGAGTGGGGAGCTCGGTCCTGGTGCTGCGCTCCGGGCACCATGGGTGAGGAGAGCAGGGGCAGTGGCTCTGTCCCTGGAGGGAAAGGTGGTTCATCTGCCTCCCATGCACAGGGTCTGGCTGCTCCAGCAGAGCCCGAGCTCTCTGCTGAAATATCTGTGTGGAAGCTGGGGTGGGAGCTCTGACCCGACTGGTGCCGGCTGCTCCCGCTGTGGCGCCCATGTTGCTGCCCACGTGTGGCTTCTCTTCTCATGTCCAGAGAAGTGCCAGTCCCTGGGACTGCACTGCATGGCATGAGATGCTTCTCTTGGTTCCGCTTTGCTGGTCCCCCTCATCCCAGCCAGGAACGGCTGGAGGGAGGGAGGAGATGGAGCTGGGAGCAAAGCTGCAGGACAGGACATGGGCTCTGCAGGGACGTGCTCTGCAAATGTCTTTATCATGAGCTCTTCTCTCTGCTCCAAAGACAGTTCCTCATGTTGAAGGGCCTTTCTTGAAGCCCAACTTTCACCCAGCCACAGCATCCCTCCCAGCCCCGGTGTGGCTCTGCCCTCATGGTCACCCCAGAGGGGTCTCCCAGTTACACCCCCTTTGGCTCTGACCTGCTGGAACACTGCTCACAGACACCCAGGAGACTTCTCATTTCAAAGCAATGCAGCCCTTGATGCCACTAACCTTTAGCAGCAAATCCTCTTCTTCAATGGTCCCCCCAGCAGGCACAGCACAACCCGGGGTAGCTGTGCTCTTGTTTGCAAGTTTATTCCTACCAGAGCTGCTTGCCAGCTGCCTGCTCCCAGCCTCTGGGCTCCTCTGGCCCGACTCGTGTGCATCATGTGCCCTGTTTGCTCCTCCTGCACTCGTTCTGTACACGGTGAGTTTGGTTTGTACACCTACAGAGTTATCTCTGCCTGGGGAAAATGCAGCACGTCTCCAACCACAGACCCCTGGAACCCTGGTGTATCCGAGGTGCAGCAGATCTGGTGAGGAAGATGGAAACCAGTGGTCCAGAGAGCATAAATAGCTTCTTACAGGAGCGTGTGTATCTTTTGGCCAGTACAAGAGATCTAACTCCTTTTCTGAACTGGTGTCCTCATCAGTGAACTGTCCTGCCCTCTCCGGGGCTGTGGGTGCTCAGTACTTAGAAGAATTTAATCCCAAGTGTTTAGAACTGGAAGAGAAATGTGTCAATACAGCCCCTTGTTAAAGAAGGCTGCTGCATTTCATGTTCTCCCCTACAGGGAGCAAGTAAAGCCTGATGTTTAGATGCGATGATATTTCAATACTATGGACTTAGAGGATTTCTTCTGTTCTGCATGCCAAGACAAACCATGTACAGATGTGTAAGAACCAGAATATCCTCCAGGAAACTCCCAAAGAACCGAGTTTTATGCGAGAGTTCCTACTGTTGCCCACCAGGACGGGTTTTTATTGAAAATACCATGACTGAACGCCTGTCGTGCCAGGCTGCGCCAAGGACGGGGTGAGGAAATTTTGCAGTAAATACCACTGTGGAGTCAAATTCCTGTTCATTTCCCATGAACTGGCTATCTGCACAGTCAGACCAAATGGCTTTGATTTTCCCTCGGATGGAACGATGAGGCCGATGCTCCGACCAACGCCTTTCCTGATAATCTCTAGCTGGGATCTGCTGAAGTTGGAAGACTCCTGCTGACGGAGACGTTCCAGGTGCCTTCTCTCCTCTGCCTGCACACTTTCCAGAGCATTAAGCATGTGAAGCAGATTTTGGAGACACTCAGTGAAACCACAGAAGGTTTCACAAGTGTCTGTTTTTTACAGCATTCTGGAGGCCATTATAATGCACAGCAATGGATGATCCTTGCGAGCAGCATCCCAGCTCAGTGAGTAATGTTGTTGTGCATGAAAAGCACCCGCCGTGTCCCAGCCGGGCTGGCTCCTGGCTCCGAGCACCCCTTCATCAGCTGCACCTACTAAGTGCCTGGTTCTCATCACCTCGGATCCCTGGTGTGATCCCGAAATGCTGAGGCAGCCGAAGGCACAGTGAGCCATGGAGTGAACTCCACTTCCCCCTCCTCGGCTGCTCACCCCACGTCCAGGTGCTCCAGGGGGAGAAGGTGGATTCTCCCTCACGTCCCTCTCATCCCGCTCTCCTGCAGGGCTCCCTGGTGACCGAGCTGTGGTGGGGGCAGGTTTGATTCACTGCTCCAGCTGTGAAATCTTTAGGAGCGCTGGAGGTTTCTTGTTCTGTGGCCAAGTGATACTTGGGCAGCTCCATCAACTCCTGCATGCGTGGGGACGCGGGGGCTGCACGGGGCAGGTGCTCACCTGCGGTGCTGGTGGGTCCTGTGGTGGCACCCAGGTAGGTGATAGAGGGAAAGCTCCTGTACCCCAGCTGCTGGGGAGGTGTCTGGGGAGCCCTGCACACCTCAGTGGGTCTGGAAAGGAGAGGAGTGCCCACATCTCTCCATGCACATGCAGCCTCCCAACCTCCAACTGCTCTCACTGCCCTTCCGTGAGCATCTTCTGGTCAAGAGCAGCCGTGGGAGATGTTTCTGTCTGGGCAGACGCTCACACCATGGGACAATGGAGAAGTAGCAACAGCTTTAGCTGAGAACAGAAGCACTGAAAGGCTCCTTAATGCTCCCCTCCTCCTGTTTGCCTCCCCTGTTGTGAGGAACAGATGCTTGAACGTTCCCTTTAGCGGGTGCTAAAAACCTGTCCTGAAGGAAAACCAAAGCTGTTGCTGGCTGCACCCAGGCAATGGTCTCCTGTAACCCCAGTGCTGCTATGGACTTGCTGCTACTTATATCTTAATATCCAGTGGGCCCGGCTCATGTGTGCATTGAATGGAGCTACCTCGAGGAGGAACGTGCCCCCAAACCAAGCTTGGGGCCAGGATGCAGACAAACTCAATGGCTGGAGGTGGCAAAGGGCTGGAGAGCCAGAGCCAGGCTTCGGCAGGCTCCTCACCCTCCCCAGACATCTCTGTTCCTGCTGGCGGAGGTCGTTACGACACAGAACTGGGCGTGTGAGTCACTGAGATTGTTCCTCCTGATACCCCGGGTCTGCCGAGCCTCCCCTGTGCTGGCTTCTTGCTCAATGAGCACCGTCCTGCTGAGCTCCTGTGGGACAGGCACAGCTTGTGCCTTGCTCTTCACTCCATCCTCAAGGCTGTGTCTCGGGGAGCGCTGTCATTGGACGGGCTGCTCTTTCCAGGCTGGGACCTGGCTGCTTCTCCTCCTCCTCTCCTTTGCCCTGCTCTCGGGCACATGGCACCTCCCCAACAGCCCACGTGCTGTGCTAACAGCTTCTCACCAGGGGCTGTAGCAAGAGCGCTCAGTGAATGATCTGTCACTGATAATGCTCCACAAGTGCCATGAGAGCTGAAGCAAGCACAGCTGGAGGGACAAGTGGTGCCACTGTCTGTCCCTACCCATTAACTCTGCTTCACAGGGAATGTTGCCTGCTGGCCAGAGAATAAACTGGGAGCAACTGTCTTGGGCACTCAACCACTGCTGGATGCAGCCCCAGAGAAGTTGGCCATAAGGTCCGAGCGAGGGCCAGCAGAGCTGAGCTGCCCCACAGAGCCCAGGTACACAGAGTTCAGCAGGAACGTGCTCTGACCACCACCTTCATGCCTCAAACAACTGAAAGCCTCATCACCTCCAACCTCTCCCTGCAACGGGCAACTCCAAGGCGCCAATATGGAAACCCCAGCAATAGGTCTACCTGGCTCTAAGGGATGCAGCACCCAAACACTGCGCTCCTGCTCCAGCTGCAAGCTTGGCAGCTTCTCCAGCCTGGCTTGGAAGTGCAGCTTCTCTCTCCATGAGCTCTGCGTTCCTTAGGTTTGTGTTGCAAACATCTGGCAGGCGTTTGTTTGTTTGTTTTCCCACACTTGCACACATTTTGGGCATTTCTGCCGGGGATGGTGCCGGGGAAGCCGCTGTGCTCCGCAGGAAGCCGGTCCAGCCAGTGCAGATCCGTGCTTGCTCTGGGAGGGGGGCTGGGCAGGATGAGTATTTGCCCCGTGGCATCAATATCCTGTCTAGCATTGTCTAAGAAAGCAGCTGGAAGCAGCCCAGGAGCACAGATGTGGGGCTGGCACCCTCCTGGCAGGGGTGAGAAGGAACCTTTGGCCTCTCCCCCTGCTTGGCATGGACCTTCCTCCCCAGCCTCAGCCACTGCCCCCTCCGCAATTCCCAGACTCCGCCTGGCTGGAGAGCTCCCATCCTCTGGAAACACCAATTCATTACTCAATTTAATGGACCATATGTGGAAAAATTAAGATGCTGCCTCGGGAGGCTGAGTGATGCAATGGCCTGGGTCAGCGAGCTGTGTGTGAGGGAGCCCAGCCCCCAACAGCTCCTAGGCTGCCCCCACAGCCCCCAGCTCCCTGCCCAGCGCTGGGAAAGCTGCTCTGGGCTTGCCAGGACACCTCCAACTGCTTGACCTTTCTAAGGATAGTGAATTTTAATGATTTCCTTGACGAGTCTGGTGCATGGTAACTCAGCACCGTGCCTGCTGCTGATGCCCTTGGGTAGGAGCTGGGGGGGTTGGAGGATGGGGGATGCAGGTCCGTAGTCAGAGGGAATTGCCTCCTCTTGCTGGGTAGTTTCAGTAAGAGGAAAAAAAAGCCCTGACCCTGATTGGGTTTAAATGTGCAGACCTGATGACTCTTGCATAGCTTCAGAAGCTCTGTCTGGGTGTTGTTCAGAGCACTGAGCCTGCCCTGACCATGGGGTGTGGATCACAGCCGCCCCATTTATGGTTTCATCTGAATCCTGTTCTATCAAATAACACTGTCTTGGCCCTCGCAGATCCAGGCAGGGTTGGCCCCTTCCCAGGCACTACTCCAGCCCCTCCGAGGGTGCAGAGCAGGAGGACATTGCCTGCCCCAGCTCCTGCCCACGCGGGCAGACCTCAGCTGACCACAGTCAGCTTCTTGATTTGACCCCAAACAAAACTTCTCAGTCCATGTGTTTGCTTTCCTTCTGGTGTGACTTGTTTAAGAAAGGCTTTCTTTGTCGCTTCCCAAGCTGTTTTCTGGCCATGGAAATGCTTTATTTGAGTAGTTATGGGAACAAATCTCAGCCCATGCCTTGGTTCAGCTCCGGTCACCTCCTCGGAGCACTGGAGCTGCTCTGGCTGGGGCTGGAGACACTGGTTGGGTCTCCTCCAGCATGGAAGTAAGGGGTGAAAATCAGTAACTTGCTGGGATCTGGCTCTTTGGGAAAGGGGGAGGGAGGCAGTGAGGGCTCTGTGTTCACTGGGCAGTAAGGTGCCAGTGGCTGCTTGGTCCTGCAGCCACCCACACAACATCCCTGCCACCACGTTCACGGTGAAGGGACTCCAGTGACAGCACAGGAGCAGCTCTCCTTGAGGAAGGAGCCAGGGAGGACTACAGGTTATCTTGGGCAGGAATAACCACCGACAGGAGCTGTGTTGTGGCAACCACCCATGGCGAGGGCAGCGTGCAAAGCAGTGGGATGATCTTTGCCCTGAGAGGCTCCGCCATGGGCGGGTGGCGCAGAGGGAAGGGCACTCGGTGGTGGCTTAGCTGGGTAGAACAGCAGATTGCACAGATTAGCTGCAGTGGTGGCACGAGGCTGTGGGGGCAGTGGGAACAGGGCCAGATGAGCCTTCCCGACAGCTCTGGCCACGCTCTTCCTCCTTGCTCGCCCGCACGCAAAGCAATGGGTGCCAAGACCCCCTGACCCCCAGCACCCCCCTGCACCCCACATCACCAGCTGAGATTTCATTCTGATTTCATCAGTTGAGTAGGTCCCAGTCAGAAATGTATTTAAATCTCATTTGCAGTTCAAATCAGGCTGAAAATTAAGAGTGCTCCTCTGGTACAGGGTGTGAGTGGTGGGTTTGGGTCTCATTTTCCCTTTTGTATGAAATCGTGTGCTGCTCCAGCATAAATATCGTGACTGAATTCTTTTGGCAATCTATTTGTTTGTCTGCAGTGTATCTTCTGGCTTCTGAGGGGGAGGTGAAGCAAAAATAGCTATAGCTGTTGTTCTAAATAAGGCTGTCACCAAGCCCGGCTGTGCAACAGGGGATCATTACCTGGCTGCACAAATTAGTAGATTTTTCTGTGTTCTAGGGTGCATTTTCCCTTTCCTGTGCCTCTGTAAGGCCAATTACCATTAACAGGAGTTGTATGTACACACCGGGACCAGACCCTTACAGGGGGACCTCGTTGGCTGTCTGACTGTGGCTTTCATTCTGAGTTGCTAAATTTTATGGATTAGCAAGAATGCTAAAAAATATGGGAAAGCAGTCCTGCCTATTGCCATACCAAATTGCTTGCTTAATGAATTTTAATGAGTCGGGTTTGAGAACGAATTGGTGGGTCTGTGTGTAACTCAACCTCTGGAAGAACTGCACGAAGGCAATCTGATCAGCCAGGTGTACAAACATCCACTGCATGGCCCTGACCTCTTCCACTCGCTGTAATTCCCTGAGAAACTCTGTTTCCAAGGGAAAAACCACTAGCAGTTCTCATAAATTTTGCTTTCTCAAGCTGCTAAGGAAGTGTTTGCAAAGGGAGTCACACATGGGAGAATGCCCAGAGGGGACCTCCTTGGGACAAAGATGCTACAAGGATTGCTCATTTCCTGGGGCAGCTCTGGCAGTCCCAACCCTCCTCCACTCTCCAGCAAACTGAGCTGGTATTTTTAAGGACACCATGTATTTAAGACCTGCAGACCCTTGATTTTCCCCATGTTATGGTGGGATAACATCAGATGTGTCTTCACTTGTGGTCTCCCAATGGTAGTTGGAGGGCCCTCAGAAAGGACAGATTCTTCCCTGTTTCTTCTGCTCCCCATGGGTCTGAGGGAACGCAGTTGCAAGAGGAAGGCAGGTTCAGATGTGAAGCTGTTCCTCATCCTTGTCTCACCACACACCCCCTGTGCCTGGGAGTGAGGGGCCCGTGTGGTACTGGAGCAAACCCCAGGTGTTTGCTGGGCAAACAGGGAAGTGTGTGAATCCAGCACGTACCAGTGGGGATTAATGATCAGGATCACGGGAAAAAGGAGCAGTTGGGAGGGAATGATGAAGCTGTGATAAAGCACATGGGGGCTGGGAAATCGCCTGTCTCATTAAAGAAGTGAGTTTTGAAAACTGCCAGAGCACTGGACCAGGCTGCCCAGAGAGGGTGTGGAGTCTCCTTGGCTGGAGACATTCAAACCCCACCTGGATGCGTTCCTGTGTGATGGACTCTGGGTGACCCTGCTCTGGCAGGGGGGTTGGACTGGATGAGCTTTCGAGGTCCCTTCCAACCCCTAGGATTCTGTGAAACCTTAAACAAATGTAAGATTTAAATTGAAAAATGCCCCTGTGCAGCAGCAATCGCTTCCTCCCGCTGCCGTCCCACCACAAGCTCTTGTCTTCTGCTCCATCCACCTCCCTGCTGCCCCCTCTCAGGACATCGACGGCTGCTGGGTACCTGAGGCAGTTCCCAACCCTGCTACACTCAGCTCAGGACTTTCTTTAAGGAAAGGAATCTACATTTGTGGGGAATTCCCAGAAGCCTCAGGACTATGCGCATACTCGTTCTCCTTCCTTGCAGCCATCTTCAAAAGTATTTCTGCTTTCTGCTCCTCTGTGGAATACATTTTCATTCTTAAATTGATGATTTGTCCTTTTGGATGTTTCTGGGTGAGGATTTATACGTCCTCCAACGAGGCACATGAATAACAAGCTGAATTCTGATAGCTGTGCAGCCTGCATTCAGCATCTGAATGGCTGTGATTTTTCTCCTGGCTGCTCACCCTGAGCATCCCCTGATCTCCTCCTGCATCTCTGCCCTGCACCAGGCAGGCCTTGCTCAAGGAGGACAAGACCCGATTCATTGTGCTTCCCCAGCTTGGGGGGAACTCTGCTGATGTCCCTCCTCTGCTTTTGGAACCTGGTTACCTGAAACTGCACCGTGCCCTGGGGCTGGGGCTTCCTTGCATTCTCACCTGCAGTGGGCTGAGGAGCTTGGTACAAGCTCTAAGTAGTGTGTTGGTGGGTGCCAAGAGCAAGGGCTGGGTGCAGGGGTGCCCAGGGAGGTGGGAGACAGTGGGGCTTCTGAATATGCTTGGATGTGGAGGAAGGGGAGAGCTACACTTGTGGAGGAAACTGAGTGGGAGAACAGGGAGATCCACAAAAAAACTCAGTGAAGAAGGGACCTGGGGGTGTCTTCATCCTCAGACTGTCCGTGGCCCATCAGTCCTGTCCTCACTTCCCCAGCCAGTGGAGAGTGGCCTCGTTTACCTCGCCATTTCCCAGGGATGGGACTGCAGCAGGAACCATGCCAAGGAGGGAGAGGAGGCTCCTGCAGCCATCCCACACCAGCCACTGTGATATTTTGATATTCTCACCTCGCCTTCCAGGCCCTGTCATTTTGAAACTAGCTCTTGGGGTTGAATGTAGCATTCTTACTTTCAAAAAAAGCAAGCAAACAAAAAGACAAGGTTTTCTTTCTTGTTTTTATTGTTGTTTCCAGTCCAACTCTTTCATGCTATTTTTAGAATCCCGTGCCTTAACGCTGTGGCGTGAATTGCTGGGATTTCCCTTTGCTAACAGAAAATAGACAATCTGCACTTCGGCATTAGCAGCCAGCCAGGAAATCCATGCCTGGTGCCAAAAAAGGGCCTTCTTTCATAAATCTGCATTTGTTTTAATTTCCCTTTGCGGCTCTGACACGCCAAGTCGGCCGTGCTGGTTTCTTGAAATACGATGTGGTGCTGTGTAACACAACAGGCTTAACTGGAAACGAGAGGCCAGGCTTGTCTCTGTTTGATTCACTGGTGAAACACGCAGCTGGGAAACGCCGGGCTGTGAGAAATCGAGGAAGGGACCGTTTTCTGGCTCCTGCAAAGAAGAAGTGGCAGAAGGTGGTTGTTCCACGGGGTACTTTAAATGTTTGGCAACACAAACGCTGAGTCCTGTATGTCTAACTGCCTTTAACACCTCGAGAGTGTATCTGTGACTGATCATACACTGATGACAAGGAACATATAATCAAGTAGGCTGAAATCAGCTGAAGGGTCCAGAGCTCTGGATTCTTACTTTCAAAAAAGCAAGCAAACAGAAAGACAAAGTTTTCTTTCGTGTTTTTATTATTGTTTCCAGTCCAACTCTTTCATGCTATTTTTAGAATCCAGAGCTCTGGATCCTCCTCCAGCTCCACTACTATCAGTTTTGTTCTGAACTAGGAACCATTCGGCTGATCCACTGTTCGTGCAGCCTGTGAAGGAAAAGGGCTCTGTATAAATAACTTGCAATTACACTTCTCTCTGGATCAGAGTTCATTTCCAAACCACTCATGTCCTGTTGCTGCTGCGGTTGGTCCCTTCCTCTCGGCCAGGAAGGCATTACGTGGGGAGGATTATGCCAAGCAAGCTCTCCGCTTCTATTTTTAAGAGTTCTGAAAGGCGATACCTGAATGTTAGTCATTGCCATCCTTAAAATAAACACAAATGGCAGCTCCAGGCACTCTGACATTCACGGTGAGCAGTGGTGTGGCATCGCTCCGTACGGCTCCTTTTCAGCCGGGGAAAGGTCCCTGGTGTGCAGGACCAGCTCTCTGGCACGGTTCCCTCAAACACAGCTGGTGCAGATGTGGTCCAGCAAGGGCTGACAGCCAGTTCCTGGAACAGGGGTCGAAAGGGCTGCAGTTTATCTCGCCAGGATGAACTCCCTCCTCAGGGGGACAAAGTTCAGCAGAGCAGCTCCGAGCAGCCCTCTGCTCTGTGCTGGGGGGAAGAGCTTACCAGTGACCCGGCAAGTGCTGTGGTGGGGGAGCTGGGGGCTCTGGGGTGACCTGCTAAAGCACAGCAGCACATCAGGCCAGACCCCTCTGCACCACGGGCAGCGTACGCACAGCGAGGCAGCTGCCTGTGAACGGGCTATTAGAGACCTAAATTCATCTCACGAGCAGATCCCTAGAGGCTAATGAAGCCTCAGTGACTGGCACGAACGCCCGAGCCCTCCTCGCTGCACTGTGCACAGCACGGGACCGTGCACGTGAGCCAGAGAGCAGGCAGGAGCAGCCGTGGTGGGGATTGTCCTCATGTGCTCTGCAGCTTGGCCCGTGGTGATGCACAGTGCTTGGCCCCGTCCCTGTGAGCTGTGCCTGGTGCCTTGGACCACCTTCCCTTGGCACCATCCCCTGGCCACTGACCAGCCAGGGGTAGCGGTGACTCCACCTTGCTCAGTTGGTTGTGCTAACGTTGACCTCTTCGGGCACGGAGGAGAGCAAGAGCTTTGCGTTGCTAGAGCAAGGTGTTCAATAGCCTTCCCCATGTGGGTGAAGATGATGGTTAGGAGCACGTCACACACGCTCCTGGATTGCTGGGTACTAGGTCTTATTTACTCATAAGGCTGTGTTTCCAGGATTTCCTTTGCAGTCAGTGCCGGGCTGCCCTGGCCAGGAACTGCTGCTCTCACCCCATCCCCAGCCCGGGCTTAGTCACTTCCAGCCTCTGGTTCTGCTTCCTGCCCCACCGCTGCCAAGGCCTCCTCCGGTTGTGAAAGCGGTGGTGAGCACCATGCCCAGCAGTGGGTGAGCACACCCGGCCCACGGCTGCGTGGCCTCCTTGGCTGTGCCAATGCCTGCAACACGCCTGGGAGAAGCAGCAATGCTTGATAGAGGAGGAGTTGCACAAGAAGCAGAGTCACTTGCCCGTGGTGTCTGAAGAATGGAATTTGAATGTCAGCTTCCCATGGTCACGGACCTTCAGTCCTCCTCTTGTAATGGGGAGAAGGTTGTTCCATGAGAAGAGGTACATCTTGATGCAGAAAGCATCCCCTGTGCTGCATGCTTTGGCTTTCTCCCAGCTCCTGTCCTGTTTGCTTCAGGCATGGTGCATCTTGCAGGAGTTTGGGTGTTTTTAGCAGTGGGTCCTCATCTCTAAAACAAACGGGAGCCAGAACTTGGCATCAGAACAAGGCATCAGAACAAAGCCTCCACCCTTTAGCACCGCCGATAACTCCACTGGTCTTTCCCCAAGCAGGTGGTTGATGAACCAGGCATGGCAGGCTGGGTCAGGCACACCACCCCCCACCGGGGCTGCCTTCTTCTGGGGCAGGGACCGGCTCTTATCAAGTTTGTAGAGCACCAAGCACTGGGGACCTTAATCCTGATGGGGCCTCTAGGCGTGACTGCTCTATAAATATTTAATGTGCCTTTAATCTCGGGGTGGGGAAGGACTTGTATCCCCAGTAGGAAGTGCTGATCCCTCGTTTGTGTGACCGTGTCATTGTTGCACTTAAAGATATGATGCTGAGTATCTACTAGGGTATCTACTGAGATACTGTAAAGTGTACTCAAAGGGATATTGCACAAAGAGCAAACAGCAGCATGGGAGCACCTTCACTCTGCAGGCACCGGTCCCAGCTCAGCAAGCAAAACACTGCACAGCTCCCAGAATCACAGCCTTTGAGTCATATCTGACCTGGGTCCTAGAGGGGGTTCTGCTGCTTGCCATGGTGCCCTCTCGCCAAGGAGGAGTGCAGGGACAGTGGGACACGCTCGGTCCTGGCGAGCAGAGGCACCTCTGACCTTGGGACAGGGGAAGTGGCCCTCACCACTGTTGGTGGTTGGTTTGGCTGGGGAAGGCTCTCTGCACACCTCGCAGAGCAGACCCACAGCCTCTCCTCCCACCTTCGGGAAGAAGGGCCATCGGGGGAAGGGCAGGCAGCTGTGTAATTTTCTGTTCTGTAGGGAAGAAAAACATTGCCTGTGAAAGGAGCCTGGAAACTGTAGGATGCAAGGTTTTTTCTTCTCCGCGGCTCTTCTGTGGCCAAGGACGTGACTAATCCCCTGTGACAGCCCCGTGCTCGGAGCCTGCTGCTCATACTGGTGCAGCTGGGGACTCGCTCGCTTTTTGCCATCACAACACGAAACGAAAACTCTGTCGCAATGGAATTGTTCCTGCAGTGACACAGGGGATCACGGAGGGGCTGCCACGACTGCTGGGAATACAGTCAGGTTTATTTTATTCACAGCGTTGTGGGTAAATGGTGAATTATGCATGGCAGCTGTCCCCTGCGTGGCATGGTGTGGGTGTGTGTAGTCCTGACTGAACTGTGAATGCCTTTGGGTTTAAGCCATGAGCTACTGCACCTTCAGACAGACCTGAAGGTGTGGCAGCACTCCCAGTCGCTCTGGTGGAACCCCAGTTCCATCCTGAAATCCCAGCGAGGTTCAGTCTCGCACACGTACCAATGAAATGGAGATTGTACCTTGCTGTTCCCGATTCCCTAGGGAGCAATTCCATGCTCCGTGACCTATCTGGGCGACCTTCCAGTCTGCCTGAACTCATACCTCCGTGCCTGCAGGCTCAGTGGGCTTTCAGCAAAGAGGTGGCCATGGCTACATCTCTCCCAGCCTCCTGTGTCGCAGCATCTCGCAGCGAGCCCAGGTCCGGAGCAGCCAGCCCCGTGCCTGCTGGGAGTCTCTTTCCTTCCCACCATGGAGAAGCTCTGGCATGTTGTATCACCACGGTGTGCCAATGTGGCTTGAAAATTGCGGCTGTGGTTCACCAGGGATGGGTGCAAAGCTCCTGGTGAAATGTTCTGTAAACAGGAAGAAAATAAGCCTGTTCCCTTAGTGACTCCATAGTGACAGGGAAACGCTGTCCCATTTCACAATCACCTCTTTCCTCCCGTGGGCAGAGTCCGCCGGCTCTCCTGGCCAAGCCTGCAGCTCCCAGGGGAGAAACGAGCAGGAGTCAGCCCTCAGCAGGGCTTGGCACACCATGACATGGCTCTGCCCTGGACCTCCCACTGCTGCTGGGCACCAACACCTACACCAGAGGCACCGTGCTCCGGCACACCGCTGCCTGCCACCAGCTTCGCTCGGGGGGAAGCAGTGCAGGAGTCACGCAGCAGAACCCAGGCTGCAAGGCTGGCACGAGATGTGCTCTTAGCAGGGACGAAGAGAACTTTGTGTGCACCTCTGGTACCGTGCTCTGGTCTCCACTCCTGCTCCCAGCAGTTCTGGGCCTTCTGCTGACAACTGCACCAAATCCTTCAGCAGCTTTTTTCAGAACAAATGGCAAAGGCACCTAGAGCTTTTAAAGCAAGCATTTGGTCTAACGTTTCCTTTCTTAAACCATTTAGGATAATTACAAGTAGGGAACAGATTATGTAAATGACTCGTTGACAGATAATTCACAGGAATGAGAGCTAAAGAAACATAATGAATTGTGGTGCTGGAGCAGGTCATCACGCTCTTCTCTGCTACAGGAGACCCGCAGCAACTTCTGCTGATTTCTATTTCAGGCCTCTCAGAAACCAGCTTGCACAGTGACGCCTGCCACAACTCATTTAACTCCAGGAGATCTCGGGAGCTGCCAGCTTAGCCGGCATCAGGGCAGCACGGTGATGTGGGTTACCTCAGGTGGCCACGGCTGCTGAGCTCTCCTCTGCTTCCCGCGTGTGCCCACAGCAGGGCCGTTGGTCCTAGCAGCGAGGGAGCAGAATCAAGTCAAACCCACGTGGCGCTCATCTACCCCAGTGCCTGTCTTTAGATCCCAGAAATAACAATTTCTGTACTTCAATAAACGTTACCTATGTTTTGGGTAACAAAAATACACACACACACCCCCACTTTGGATGGGGTCCTGACCTTGCCCCGTTTGAAGTCAATGGGTTTAACTGACGAGCCCAAGTGGAAACGTGTTCTGAAGCAGAGCAAGGAAAACCTTATTCCACCTTATTTTTATCCCAGTTCCACACACCAAGGTGTAAGGGTATGGCTTTATTTTAACAACAAGGTTGTAGCAACAGGATGCAATCAACATACACACGGTGTTATCTCTTTGTGGGAGATAAATTTAAATTGTCAGGGCATGCTATGGAAATGCAACATTTGCATTTTCCTATCGGGATGTGCCAGGACATTACACTGCAACTGCAAATCATGAGGTACCGACTTGAAGTGGAGGAAGGAGTAGCCTGATCTGCTGGGAAGTAATATATGCTGTTATTTAGTGGTTTAAAAGGGTGCCCATAGCATCAGGAGGTGGAGTGGAGCCCAAGCTCCAGAACTGTTTCAGCAGTAGGTATCATTGTATAATGTCAGGGCTTGCAAACCTCAATATTCCTTATTCACATGGATAATCCCATTCCCTTCGCCATAGGCTGGGAGACTGATGCATCGTTTCTGCACGGTGGCTCTCAGAATGATGGACACGTACTGATCTTGCCTCCTGGATCCACGTCAGCCTCACCATCCTCCTTGGCATGCTCTGTCCTCTAAACATCTAGGCTCCCTATATTTTTTTCTCTCCTTATCTTCTCCTGTTTCACAATGACTCCATAGTTCCTTCATCATTGTCTGATGCTTCTTCCCGTAGCTCCCTAAGACTGTAGCATCTGTCTTGTTTCACCCCCTCTCACCCACTTCCAGTTGCTGTTTGGGCAGGATTTTCAGGTTTGTTTTCTTTAAAGCCACCAGTATAAACGTTTTCCTCCCTGCAGATCTGTGTGTTTAAATTAGGAAAAAGCAAATCGCTCTACTTGTGGATGGGGGGAAGGGGAAAGATTTCTGAGTTCCTGTGGGAGTTTGCTAGCAGGCCCCTGGGAAACTACTGAGTCCTGCACAGATGAACCTCACCCTGATGGTAAAAGCTCTGTTTTGCTGGAGGAGCCACCAGAAGTGCCACCATCATCCTCATCCTGGAGCACTAGGTGATCTTTTAGATATGCTGAGCCCAGGACCTTCAATGCCTCAAAGGTAAAGAACAAAACCTTGAGCCTTGTGCACCGATCTCCCAGGGGTTTGTGCTTTTTCTTGGTTGTTTCCTCCCCAGATCACCTCCTGCCAGCTGGCTGTCCATGCCCTCTTGCCCTTTGTGCCCGTTCCTGACTGCTGGCTCCTGAAGCAGCCTCTGTGCTCTTATTACTTTCCCACTTTGGCCTTGCATCTGTGACGCTTTTCCTGGCACCCTTCCCAAGTCCTCTTGCTGCCAACTTGGACTCAGTACGAACTTCTTGTGTTCCCTTGCAAATCCTTTTCTGCCGTGGCAAATAAACCCAGTGTCCTCTGCACATACACTCCTAATATTACCCTTGACAGATCTTCACTTCTGGCACTCAGCTGCTGCTTAATCATACAGATTCCTTCTCTGATTCACCTCATGTGCTCTTGCAGCCAAAAGCTTGCCTTTGATTTGGTAATGTCACAACTGGAGTGCTGGGATCTCCTCCCTCATGATCCCATCCCTGCCCCACCGTCATTAGCACACTCCTGTCCCACGCTGGTATTTGGGCCAGCATCATGCTACCTTCAGTGTCCAGCACCACCACCTCACCTCCACCTTCCTGCACACAGCACCAGCCCCCTGTTCCTTCATGCTTTTCCTCATTTTCATGCTGCTTTGGAGTGTTCCTGTCCCACTGCTGTCCCTTTGCACAGAGTGACCCCCCTGCCCTTGACTCCCAGGCTGCCCTCCTGTTCCGATCCCTCCTCCAAACATCCTTCCACCGAGGCTGCTCTCCCACCAGGATCTCGCCCTTGTGCCATTTGGAAAGCAGGGGGAGGCAGAGCAAACCAAACAAACCCAGCACACACTATAGCTTGAAAACAGGAACTAACACGACGTGCATGCAGCACTGCACATAACCTGCCTGCCATAACCCTGTCCTTGCCTTGACCCCTTCCTCTGCACATCTCTGCTGTGGGCCCAGCACCGGGACCCCTCCTGCTGCTCCACAAAGCCCCTGTGGACCTATGGCAAAACAACTGGAACCACCAGCAGCTTCCCACAGGAGCTCTTCTCAAACAGCGCTGCAGAACTGCCTCCCTGTGCTGGTCTTTGTATGGAACGAATGAAAGGACAGCCTAAAACACGAGGGTTGGGATGGAAGTGTGGTTTCTCCTTCACCCAGGAACCGTTGTGGGCGCGGGCACGCCTTGGCACCCTCACACACCCCGCTCAGCCCTGCTCTGTGCCAAGAGGCTGTTTGTGTTTATCAGCCTTTTCCCCCAGCTGCCCACTGGCACGGACTTTGCTCCTCTGGGTTGGGATTGCTGAGCAGCAGGAGGCTTTCCACGTGTGTTTGGGAAGGTACAAAGCCTGCCGGAAAACAATGGAAATAGCTGGCTTATGACTGCTGCGTGTCACGCACTCATTTCTTGCCTGTTGGTTTGTCCTTGGAGCTGCCTGGAACCTGATCTTCAGCGGTGCCGGGTGCTCCAGCTGGCACGTACGGCTGGGCTCGAGCCCTGCGGGACATGGAGACCCATGGGCAGGGTGGACAGGCCCCTCTCAGCCCAACGGAGTCCCCAGCCACCCTGGATCCATGGACCAGGGCCCAAAGGCCGTGACAGAGCAGGGATTTTGTGTGGGCTTCCTGCAGGGGGGGAAAGAGCCACTTGAGAGCGGGATGTGGTGGGAGCAGCCACACTTCCCCTCGGGGCCCCCTCTGAGCACAGAGGCGGCAGCATGGTGCCTGCCAGGTTCTCCTCACCTCCAGGACAGGACCTCCTCAGTCCCCTTCATGACAGGACCTCCTTAGCCCCCCAAGTATGGGACCTCCTCACGCCCCCTCATGACAGGACCTCCTTAGCCCCCCAAGGACAGGACCTCCTCAGGCCCCTGGAGGACAGGATCTCCTCAGTCCCCCTCATGACAGGGCTTCCTCAGCCCTTCCAGCCCAGGCTCCCCTCAGCCCCCAGCTTAGGCTCCCCTAAGCACCTTCCTAGCCCAGGCTCCCCCCAGCCCAGCATCTCCTCAGCTCAGGCTTCCTTCAGACCCCCTTCAGCTCGGGCTCCCCTCANCTCCGCCGCTCGGGGACACGGTGAGAGCAGCGGGGGCGCTCCCCGCCGCTGCCCCCCTATTGCAGCACCTCCCGCTCACGCAATTCTCCTTTTTTTGCCCTAAAATCCATTCTGTTCTCCAGTACACCCCGCACCCGCACGCAGCAGAGCCCCGCTCCGCCGCTCGGGGACACGGTGAGAGCAGCGGGGGCGCTCCCCGCCGCTGCCCCCCTATTGCAGCACCTCCCGCTCACGCAATTCTCCTTTTTTTGCCCTAAAATCCATTCTGTTCTCCAGTACACCCCGCACCCGCACGCAGCAGAGCCCCGCTCCGCCGCTCGGGGACACGGTGAGAGCAGCGGGGGCGCTCCCCGCCGCTGCCCCCCTATTGCAGCACCTCCCGCTCACGCAATTCTCCTTTTTTTGCCCTAAAATCCATTCTGTTCTCCAGTACACCCCGCACCCGCACGCAGCAGAGCCCCGCTCCGCCGCTCGGGGACACGGTGAGAGCAGCGGGGGCGCTCCCCGCCGCTGCCCCCCTATTGCAGCACCTCCCGCTCACGCAATTCTCCTTTTTTTGCCCTAAAATCCATTCTGTTCTCCAGTACACCCCGCACCCGCACGCAGCAGAGCCCCGCTCCGCCGCTCGGGGACACGGTGAGAGCAGCGGGGGCGCTCCCCGCCGCTGCCCCCCTATTGCAGCACCTCCCGCTCACGCAATTCTCCTTTTTTTGCCCTAAAATCCATTCTGTTCTCCAGTACACCCCGCACCCGCACGCAGCAGAGCCCCGCTCCGCCGCTCGGGGACACGGTGAGAGCAGCGGGGGCGCTCCCCGCCGCTGCCCCCCTATTGCAGCACCTCCCGCTCACGCAATTCTCCTTTTTTTGCCCTAAAATCCATTCTGTTCTCCAGTACACCCCGCACCCGCACGCAGCAGAGCCCCGCTCCGCCGCTCGGGGACACGGTGAGAGCAGCGGGGGCGCTCCCCGCCGCTGCCCCCCTATTGCAGCACCTCCCGCTCACGCAATTCTCCTTTTTTTGCCCTAAAATCCATTCTGTTCTCCAGTACACCCCGCACCCGCACGCAGCAGAGCCCCGCTCCGCCGCTCGGGGACACGGTGAGAGCAGCGGGGGCGCTCCCCTATGCTGCCTCCCTATTGCAACACCTCCCGCTCCTGCAATTCTCCTTTTTTTGCCCTAAAATCCATTCTATTCCCCAGTTCCCCGCCCCGCCGCTCGGGGACGCGGGCGGTGCCGCAGCTGTGCCCGCAGCCAGCCCCCGGCTGCCCGGAGCGTGTCACGGTGTCACGCACGGCTCAGCCCCTGTGACCCAGCCCGGCAGAAGCTCCGTGCTCCTCACGGGGGCCTCTTGGCACTGGTTGCCCCTAAAATGAATTTCTCTGCGGGGGAGGGATGTATCTTTGTGCGTGAGGCTTGCGGGGGGACACATTATCGCTCCCTACAGCACCCCGAGAGGGGGTTGGAGTGAGGAGGGGTCGGGCTCTGCTCCCAAGGACCTCCCCAGCCCCTCCGGGAAGCTGATGGGACAAGAGGGAACGGCCTCAAGTTGCTCAGGGGAGGTTTAAGTTGAATATTGGGAACAATTCCTTCCCCGAAGGGTTTGGTCCCTTCCATTGAACAAGAAGAAGTGGCCTCAAGGTGCCCAGGGGAGGTTCAGGTTGGATGTGAGGAACAATTCCTGCCCCAAAGGGCTGTCAGGGCCTGGCCCAGGCTGCCCAGGGCAGGGGTGGGGTCCCCATCCCTGGAGGGATCTCAAAGCTGTGAAGATGTGGTGCTGAGGGCCATGGGGCAGTGGTGGCCTGGGCACTTCTGGGTTGGACTGGATGGTCTGAAAGGGCTTTTCCAACCCAACCATTTCTATGGTTCTGTGATTCCGTGATGCTCTGGGCATATAGGGAATTGTTCTGGGCATAGAGGGAATTGTTCTGGGCATACAGAAGATGCTTTGGGCACGGAGGAGTTGCTTTGGGTAGGCTGGGAATGGGCTTTGGGAGGTGAGCAGCCCATGGCCCCTCATGCACAGCATCACACGTCTGTGCCAGGCTCAGGTGGGGAGAGAGCCAGGCGGTGCCAGCTGCCTCGCTGGGGACCGTGGGCACAGAGCAGATGGGATGGGATGGGAAGGAGTCTCACGGCAGCTCTGCTGTCTGGGCAGCTTCTGAGGGGCTGCACGTGAGGTACCCAGCGATGAGGAGGAGAGGATGGCTGGATGTGAAATCAATTCCACAGGAACAGGGTTGTGCTGGGAACTCCCGGTTCTCCCATCTTTTCCTGATTTGTGTGTTTTTAGTGCCTTGCTGGGAACTCACACGGATTTCCCCGGGCACTGGCAGTGCTCACGCAGCTCCAGGGGGTGAGCACATGCCTGTGGTGACACAGCCAGGCGTCAGGGTCGGCTTTGGGGTGACAGCTCCCAAGGCTTTGCCATGGAACAGCCCAGCCTTCTCTTCCCCGGGCTCCGGGGGGACCTTGGAGCACCTTCCAGTGCCTGGAGGGGACCTGTAAGGATGGGGACCGGCTGTCCAGCAGGGCCTGCAGTGTCAGGACCAGGTTTGGTCTGGCAGAGGGGGGATTCAGCCCAGACCCAAGGCAGAAACTGGGCGGTGAGACCCTGGCCCCGGGTGCCCGGAGGGGTGGGAGCTGCCCGGGTCGGGCTGGGCGGGGCTGTGAGCAGAGGGCTCTGGGGACAGGTGACCGAGGTGGCCTCGGAAGGTCCCCCCGGCCCGGCCCTGCCCCGCCCGGGTCCGTCCCGTCCCGTCCCGACCCGACCGGGTCCGTCCCGTCCCGGCTCCGCCCCCCGCCCCGGGCTGCGCGCGCACCCATGTCACGTGACGCGGACGCGTGCGCCGTTGCCGTGGTTACGGAGGACGCCGCGGTAAGAAAATGGCCGCCCCCTCTGCCTGCCCTCACCCCGCGTCCCTCCGGCCGCACC
>VZRW01010977.1:208299-270990 GCA_013398125.1 Aegotheles bennettii | reverse complement strand
GCTCCCCGCTGCTGGCCGCGGTCCGTCCCCGAGCGGGCGGTGCGGGCCCGGGCAGGCCGCGCGGGGCCGGTGCGGGTATTGCCGCGCTGGGGGCTGAGCAAACGTGCGGGTCTGACCCTCCCTGTCACCTCTGGCAGCTTCCCCGGCCCCGGCGCTGAGCCTCGGGAGGCCATGGAACGGCACGGCCCCATCCACCCGCTGCCCGAGGAGATTCGGAAGGTACGAGAGGTGCAACCCCCAAACCACTGGGGGCCAGGAGATGGGGGCAGGGCTGTAGGGACACTGCAGAGGGACAGTGCTGTAGGGACACTGCAGAGGGACAGGCTGTGATGGGGGCAGTGCTNGCAGAGGGGCAGTGCTGTAGGGACACTGCAGAGGGACAGGCTGTGATGGGGGCAGTGCTGTAGGGACACTGCAGGGGAACAGGTTGTGATGGGGGCAGTGCTGTAGGGACACTGCAGGGGAACAGGCTCTGCAATGCTGGAGTCCCTCCTAGGTGAGTTACAGGTTTTACCCCATGCAGTGAGTTTTGTTGCTGTAAGTCTGGAATGACCACATGCAGAACATGTAATTGTTCCAGAGGAGTGCCAACACCAATGGGAACGGAACATTCCCCTTCATCTCTCCTTGTATCTCCTCTTTGTGTCTGAGGCTGTTCCTTTGTTTGGGAGACAGATTGTAACAATGCTGCTGTTTATTTGGGTTAACTTTTGGGGAGGCTCTTTACATGTGGTGATGTGCACAAGTGGAACACGAGGCACTTCTTGTAACACTATGAAGTTCTTACTTTGACAATAAAGCACCCTGCAGACCTCATTTTTTTGGTATGCATCTAAGCATCAACAAGTAATTTAAAAGTCTTTTGTATTCAGGCTAGCACAGCCTGCACAAATTCTCCCTGGAGTACTCCAGGAAACCATTGAGACAATTTCTGAGGCATCAATGATGATTTCTGAGAATTCAAGGGTGAGTAAGCTAGCCAAAGGAAGAGAGAAGGAATACTTGCCCTTAAAGAAGGGGAAGAACCTGGGAAACTTGCAGCCTCATTAGCAGCTGTTTTGGTAGCAGGAAAGGTACCAGATATGTTTGTTTAATTGGAAATCAGTTTGCAAGCATCAGCAGGATAAGGTGGTTAGCAAAAATCACTGCAAGTTTCTCAGCAGAACAGTTGTGCTGAGTTGTTGGACAAAGCACATCAATGAGTAATTGTCCTGCATCTATGACTGCCCGAGATTTCCATTAATGACCTCAGAGTTTGGTGGCACTTCAGCTGCCTTGCATTTGGATCAGTTCCTGGGCTGGCTCCTGGGCTGCGTGCTACGTGTTTGCTGGCATGAGAAGGAAGGGGTGTGAGTGCAGGCACAGTGAGGGAACACAAAGGGGGTGACATTTCTTTCAGTAGGAGTGCCCGTGTCTGCTGCTTCTTGTGGAGCAAGGATCTTGGATTACAATGAGGAATACCCTGATGCCAGTCTGGGAGGGGTTGTGAGCACTCTGGGAGCAGCATTAAACTTCATATTTTTAGTAAGAATAAAGCATATTTTAAAAGAGCAAGTCCAGTGCATCAATACAGAATACACAGTAACTGGTTAAGCTTCCTCCTTACTTGCCAGACCTGGCACTGAGGTCTACAATCGGGTCATAAGCAGAATAATACTGACAAAGTGATGTTACAAAGAATGTATTAAATGTATTAATATAGGAATTGCACATAAAACTCGGGCTGTTATTATTCTTCAGGGCTGTTGGGGTATCAGTTCTGAGCTGCAGGCTTTAGGAAACATAACACAACTGATAGGAATCTAGAAAAAAGCAAAAAAAGAGCTTAAAAATCTTGTTGTTCTGGGAAAGGGTGACAGAACTGGGTTTGCTTGTTCTAGAAAATACTTGAGGGCACAGTAACTCCCATGTGTAGGCAGATGTTGGTTGTCCTTCATCCCCACCTGCAAATGCATCTTGCCCTCACCTTTCAGGACTTGCTCTGGTTGGATGTAATGTGACTCTAGGTGCAGCTCGCCCAGGGGAGCCCTGGGATTCCTCCAGGGGCACTGTGTGGGATGGGCAAGGCAAACCTTTGCTGTGGGGTGGAGGGCTGAGCAGGAGTCTCTCCAGATCTCTTCCAGTTCTGTGGTACAAGTTCAACCAGAAGATCTGTGTGCAGGAGGCTCTGTGTCTCTAGCTGCGTGCGTGAGCAGGCTTGTGTTCCTGTCCCATCCCACCCTGCACCCTGGGAGATATGTGAGCTCTAAGGCAACGACAGCCTGAGATCTTGGGATCACTTGAGAGTTGGAGTTTTACACATCCTTTGCTGCTACTCAGCCGAGCTGCGTTGTAGCTGCGTTGTAGTCACAGTGTAGTTCAAAGATGCAGAGCTTGGTTACAAGTCATTCTCACCATTTCCTGCCCTTGTATTTCCTACCTTTGATGTACACAAGCTGTTATTCCCTTTGCATTCCCTGCTGCTTGGGTTTTACAGCACGTCCTTTGGAGTCCTTCTTCCAGATTGCTCCGACATGTGCAGAGCTTGTGCTGTGGATTTGCTCTGCCAAGCTGTGCACGTGCTCCCAACATGCAGCTTGCTGGCCAGAGGAACGTGTGTCTGCTGGGAGCGTGCCGGGCGTTGTGATTGCAGCTGCAGGACAGGGAATATCCTCTGCTAGCTCTGGAGTTGGCTGGCTGGAGGGTGGGCTGTCGTGCTGACAAGGGGTCAAGCAGCTGTCTCAGAACAGATGCCAAGCAGAGCTCTCATCGTTCCTCTCCTTCGTGCTCATAGCAGATGGAGGAGCCTCACAAGGTGTAGTCGATGCTTGGAGCAGTGACACAGCTGCCTCCACAACTGAGCCCTGCTGGGGGATAGTCCCAAGGGGGAGAAGGGAGCATCTCGTGTCAGTCAGAAACAGCCTGTTTGCAGGCTGCTCCCCTTCCAGAGAGAGTGGCCCGTGGGAGTCAAGCTGTGGATGTCATGGCAGAAGTTGGTACTGGGCCCAGTAGGTGTTGCCCATTGTGTTTATTAAGCTTTAAAGGGAGTTTTAATCTAGAGAAGAAGCCATTTCTGGATATTTTGTTAATGAAATGATGGATGCGAAGGAACTTTGGTTCTTCAGGTTCTGATCAATTTTGCCTTGTAAAATTCTTCCATGACCTTCCATGGCCTCACTTCTCAAATTTCTTCTGCTGCTCTCACCTCACACCTTATTCACACAACAGGCATTATGAGGGGGGGTGAGATGAAAACAAAAATCAACAGGTAAATAAACATCCACGTGTCTGTTATTAGAGCTATATATAGAGAGAGTTATTAGAGCTAGAGATATATAGAGAGAGTTATTAGAGCTAGAGATATAGAGAGTTATTAGAGCTATAGATATATAGAGAGAGTTATTAGAGCTAGATATATATAGAGTTATTAGAGCTATAGATATATAGAGAGAGTTATTAGAGCTAGAGATATATAGAGAGAGTTATTAGAGCTATAGATATGTGTTTCAGCATCGTTGTCTGTTCAATGTAAGCCGATGGGAAGGTCCAGTTTTTCACTGCAGATCCTACTGGAATGGGAAACAGAACAGCAGCCACCGACGTAAAAATGACCCCAAGTCCTCAAACCAGCAAACAAAAAGTTTTATTTAATTTTATATTTTATTTGGCAAATAAATAATCTTTGCTTACCATCAGTTGTGGAACTCTTTGAGCACACGGTACCCTTCCAGAGGAGCAGTTCTCTCACCCTAGGAGCTTAGGAAAGCAAGCAGAGCAGGAACTTTGAAGCTGTGTTATACATCAGCACAGAACGTTCCTGTGGTATCCAACTATCCACAAGACATCACGTACATTGCTAGTAGCAAACAGTTACTCATTGGATTTGCCACGTGTCCTTTAGGTTGAGCACATTATGGTATCTTTATGAGCACTTTGTTATCTTTACGTTTTCTTGCTGTCTTTGAAGCTAGGGTTATTTTTTTGAAATAGGTTCTTACATAGTTCCAGTTGCATTAATTGGCTAAAGAATCTGGTCCACCAAGCCTAGCTTTGCAGAAGTGAGCAGCACAGTTATGTGTTTAGTACTGACAATGTTGGTATGGATATGGATTCAGAAGCAGCAGCATTTCTGTTCGTGCCCTGCAGCAATGAAGAACAGCAGGAGGTCTCCTCAGAGTCCTGGTGTCACATACCTTATGAATGCTTCTCAAGATGACCTTCACGAGTTGTCCCTGTGCCCACTGAGATTTGCAAGACTTGGCTGTAGAATTTTTAACATTTGGACTTCTTTGGGATGCCAAGCTCCAGCTGTGTGGATGTTCTGAGGGGCTGTAATGTGCTTTGGAAATGTTAGAAAATAGCTGCTGATTTTTGGCGTGAGCCCTCATGTTACAGCCTGAAGACGTGGGAAGCTCTCAACAGTGAACTGCTTACCCACGGACCCATTTGGGAAAAGCAGCTCCCAGATAGTGAAGGCAGCCTGCTTTATCCCCACTGCGTGTTGTGGCATCAGGGAAAGGTCCACTTGGATAACGATCTTCTCTTCTTAATGAGAGACCTCTGGAGTCACCAGTGGCCACCTAGAGCAGCAAAGGATTTTGATCTCTTGCTATACTTGTAAGACCAGGGCTGTGTTCACTGTACTCAAGCTTTACTCATAAGACCAGGGCTGTGTTCACTGCATTCAGGCTTTTCCATACCCTTTCTGCAACTGGCACCCAAGTGGGACTGGAGGCACCGTGGGGTCGCTTGCATCGCGAGCCCTTGGGCAGTGAGGAGGGGCTTCCCAGCTGTTGCAACTACAGATGCAAAGACCCAGTACTGTCAGGCAAAGATAAGGTTAAAAATGGACTAAATTCTCTGTTGCGTTGCCCTGTGCTTCCATTTACAAGAGCTCTGCTCCGTGTTGCACTGGCAAGCTGGAGCATGCCCTAACTTCTCTGGAGCAACGAGGCTGGTGAGAGGTCTGGAGAACAAAGCCTTGTGGAGACCAGCTGAGGAAACTGGGGTTATTGAGCCTGGAGAAGAGGAGACTGAGAGGAGACCTCATTGCCCTCTACAACTACCTAAAGGGAGGTTGTAGTGAGGGTGGTGTTGGTCTCTTCTCCCCAATTGCTGATGACAGGACGAGAGGAAATGGCCTCAAGTTCCATCAGGGGAAGTTTAGGTTGGATATTGGGAAGAAGTTCTTTACTGGGAGGGTGGTTGGGCACTGGAATGGGCTGCCCAGGGAGGTGGTGGAGTCACCGTCCCTGGGGGTGTTCAAAAAATGGGTTGATGAGGCACTTGAGGCCATGGTCTGATGGTCTAATGGTTAGGAATATGATGGGATAAAGGTTGGACTTGATGACCCTGGAGGTCCCTTCCAACCATAATGATTCTGTGGTTCTAATGCATCCCCTGGGAGGTTCTGAGCACCAGGCTGGGCTGCATGGCCTGCTGGACATGTGGTAGGGATTTGCAAGCCTCGTGTGAGTGTGTGCAGTTACTAGCACTGCAACACAGCGTTTTATGATTCATTAGTCTGCTTTACTCACAGGCAGGAAAAAATGAAAGGTACCTGAGGTCAGAGCATTGTTTCCTGTCGTGACAAACCGCTCGTTTCAGGGCAGGTTTGGGATGAAACTATGGAGAGCAGGACATTCTGTGTTCACTACAAATTTCTGAGCTATTCGTATGCATTCAAAGCAAGTACTGTGGTTTTTATTTTGCAACTGCTGTTTTGTGCAAGTTGAACAAATATTTCTGTATTTGCAGCCTGTGCTGCCCTCTGACTAGATGCTGGCTGGAAACTTGACCCAAATAAACTCCTTGAAAAAGAAGTGAAGTTTCTACTGAGACTCTTAAAAATCCTACTCTGAATAATAAAAAAAGATCAATCTCAATCAAATAACTTCAGTTTTGCACATACAGCAGGAGACTCCACTTTCTTCCTGGAATATCAGTTGTGATTTGGGCAATGACCTCCTGTTGTGTCCTGGAGGCTGGTTAGTTTGTCAGGAGAGGGACAACCAGCACGAGAGAAATTAAAGCAGCATGGCAGAGGAGGTGTAAGACAAAAGGAAAGTAGATTGATTCAGCTACTAAGGTAGAATAAAACAATCAATATACAGAAATAATTAAGAAGTCGCAGCTGCAGCATAATAATTTATCTTTTTTCTTTAGTTTTCTGTATTGTTGTACAAGTGTGGTTTGGACACCGCCAGTTTTTGTGTTATTTGGCCAGTCCTTGCTGACAGTCTCAGTCCTGACAGATCGACTGGGGAGCGGGTGAGTGCTGTTACTCCTGGGTTATGTGCCTGAGGAGTGCTGGGTGGTGCAGGGAGGATGGTGAGCACTGCAGTACTCTCCCTGCACTGTGAGTTTGATGTATGAGGAGCACCACTGTGCTCACGGCTCTGTGGTTTTATTTCAGTGATGCACAGAAACATTCCAAGCTTTTTAAAGGAATCTCATTAACTGAGGAGTTAAGTTCTGGCTTTTGAGGGTCATGGCTCGTTAGTGGCTGTCTCTAATGGACTGTTTCTGGCATAAGAGCTCCATGTCCTGGCTGCTGTAATACCAAGGCACTGCTAAGTGAGAAAGTAGATGATTTTTCTTTTAAGGAGAATTTAGCTCTTTATTGTGTTAATTTTTGTGTGTGGAATCTGAGATATCAGAGGAGAATAGCAGTGCACAAGCTGATGCTCCTTGTAGTTCTTTGTTCAAGTTGAAATGACATAAATTCATTCCTGTCTTGACATTCAAAAGCCTAAAAATGGTCCAGACCACCAAAGTAATTTCTGTCCAGACCACCAAAGTAATTTTTTTCTTTTTTCTTTCTTTCCTTACAACTCCTGCTCTGCAGATGCTGACGGATCTGAGTCACAGATGTCAGTTGGGTGACTATCCATCTTGGCTGGGCTCTCCGCTGGCCCATGGTAGCCAGAGATAGCTGTGTAACCATGGAATGGTACTAGTTCTTCCAAACCCCAGCACAGCTCTGAGCTGACCCTGCTCCCACAGATGCTGCAGGGGAAGAGCTGCTGGAACATCATGGCTGGAAATGCTCTGGTTTGGTCTGGGCATGGCTCTGGTCCTTCCTCTGCAGCACCTGGTGTAACGTGTGTCAGGACTGCAGCCCCAGTCCTTGCAGATGAGATATCTCCCTAGCTCAAGCACTTTGTCCTCAGCAGGCTGTTTGGATTTGATGTTGGTATCGTGCAGGCAGTGCTGTCGTGCTGACTCCAACAGCAGGGTTTTGGTGTCCCTCTGTTACCTTTTCAAGTCCTGTTTGCCCTGAGTTTCCCTGCCCAGGCTGACTAAACCCACAACACTAAAATTACCCTCTGTTTGCTTTCTTTATTTCTAGTTCCTTTGTTTCTGTTCACTGCTTACTCTAAGGACATGCACAGTCCCCTTTCCAGTTAGAGCTCTGATAGTTTCCCTTTCAATTCCTTCCAAACTCTGCTTTTCCTGATTTATTTTTTTTCCTGCTGTGCACGTTGGAAGGTGACAACAGGCTTTTCATCACACGTAAAGAGTGAAATATCTGAACTATTCTGAAACCAGAAACCATTGTGTATGTAATCCACATCCTCAGTGGTTACTCATCGATAATGTGATTCCAGAAAAAGTAGCCCTGTAAGCATAAGAACTAATGAATACTTGTTTCCTAGGGACTTTTGTGTAGTGGCTGATCAACTTTGGTGCCTGAGATACAAGGTCTAATGGAACCTTTTCTCCTGGGCACGCCATTGATGACGCTCCCTCCTCTACAGGTTCCCTGATACCTGGTGAGGATTGTGCTCACACTCCAGAGTCTCCTTCAGCAGGGAGCTTGGGAAGTCTTCACTGCCTACCAGGTTGTCTAAAACTTTTAGACAGTGAAATATGTCTGCCCTTGGTGCCAGAGTTGGTTATGAATGACCCAACAAATCACTGAAGGGTGCCAGTGGAGAAATACACACACAGACAAAGGAACATGATTTCTCTTGGAGACTGCAAAACCCAGACCCAGCTCATTTATAAGCAGTCGTCAAAGGTATAAAATGCTTTCTGGCTTTGACCTTTAAATTGATGTAGCACTAAGAGAGCTTTGTGGTTGTTTTGGCTGAATGGAATCAGCACCTACAGCCTCATGGCATTTCTGTGTGATGCTGCGGGAGCTGAGCAATGGCCAACCAGCTCAGGAGGTGTTTAAACATCACCAAGGAGGACCCGGGTGGTGGTGCTGGCCATGCAAGAGAGGGAGGAAAAAGGAAAAAAAAATAAAAATAAAAATAAGTCCTGTTTGTGATTTGACCACTATGGGCAGGAGAGAGGAGTCTTGGATTTCGGATGGGAATTTGGATCCATCCTCCCCTTGCCCTGCCCAGTTCAGGCACTTGGGAGCCATTCACTTTCCAGGCATCTTGGACATCTAAAGCCCAATTGTCGCTGCTGGATTTAAATCCATTAGCTTGCTTATTGGTGTTTGCTTATTGCTTATTGGATTTAAAAGCTGTTTGTGTCTGTGTACAGTGTATTGCAGTGGCTGTGGGCTCACTGGGCATGCACAGCAGCAAGGTTTTTGTTAAAACACAGAACTTTCTTTCCGTGCTGCACTAATATAAAACCTTTGGGCTTTCCTGGGATNTTTGGCTGTGTAGCAAATACTTTAACAACCCAACCTGCTCTGAAGTCCTTTCAAATTCTCACTTCACTTGAGGAATGGGGGTGAAGAAGCACACGTCCAGTTTCCCTCTAGCTCCAGATGGATAATATTTATCATCTTATGTTTATTTTTAAGTTCAGTAACAAAATTAAATCTGAAAACTAAAAAGCAGTGGTATTTGCATGAACCATTTTCAGTTCAGGACCCTGGTTGTTTTATTTTGTTTTTAATCCCAGTACCCAGTGAAATTTCTTAGAACTGTTTATTTGGAAGACAGCAGTGGTGATGCTGCAAGAGCACAATGTTCTGGTGGGGCTGAGCCCCCTCCTGTGCTCCTATAACAGCTCATTTTGTCCTTTTTCAATATAGTAATTTTAGTGCTTTGGAACTTTATGGTAGTTCTCCTGAATAACAGTTTCATATTTCCAAGCACAGTTTGCAGCTGCCAGGAAAAATAAACTTGCATTTTCAGCTCATTCAGAGCAACTGTAACCAGGGGTGTTTTAAACTGGGGCAAAACTAAGAGAGTGGAAAATAAGGCTTGGCTTGGTAATTCCAGGGCATCCCAAAATATTGTTTCTATCAAGCTGTATTTAAAGTGCTAAAGATTATTAAATCGTGGGATAAGGAGTCTTTGGTTTGTAATTTTTGAAAGATGGTTTCTTTCATCCAAGTATGATTTCTTTCAATTTATCCCAGTTTGTTTTATTATTATTATTATTATTATTTATTATTATTTTCTGTAAAACAAGGGATTCTTACATTCTTTGACTTAAACTGTTTGCAGTTTTCCAGCTTTCTGGTTTTCATAAGTCATTGTGTTGAAGTCCTCGTAACAGTTGATCATTACAAAAAGAGTAAAGCATGTTTTAATCTCTCAATGCACAGACACACAACTGCTCTTCCAGCTGCCACCCATTTTCCATCTTCCACGTCTCCAAGCTCACCAATACCTTCTTATGTTTGTTGCTTCAAGGTTATCTCTTCAGGTGTGTTACGAGGGTCCTGGTGAAGTGTTGGACCTTCTGGGCTTGGTCTGGCTGGTTCCTTCACTCAACATCCATTTCTTGGGCACGTTCAGTTCTGCATCACTTGTGAACTGAGCAGTTTTTTCTGGGTGTGAAAATGGTTAAAACACAGGGGAATAACTGAAATACTGAGTAGTAAGCACATATCAAAGTCAGAGCACATCTGTCTGCTCAGATTTATGAAGCCTTGCTTGTTGCAAAGATTAATAATTTGATCACTTACAAAGTTTCTTAATTTAAGAGATGGTCCTTCAATTAGAGATGGATTATGTACTCTGTGTATTTTAATGGTGATACCTAGCAAATGGGTTATGTTTTCCACAACACTCAAGTGCCATGGACACTACATCATCATAATTAGTCCCTTACTCATTTGAATTATTTCTGTAAAGATTGCTGGATTCCATCACTACTCACTTTCCACTCTTCATCTTGCCAATTTAATTGGATGGGAGTTGTCAAAAGCCCACAGTAAATAGCAGTTTTCTGGCTCGGGCAGCCACAATCTCATTAAGGAGATAACTTTGTAAAACACAGCATTTTCTTTAAAATTAATACATCAAACATGATTCAGAGGCACTTCAGCTCAGAATTCTGGTGGCAGCTCCCACCTATAAATTGCACAGTGGATCTATCTGGTGGAGTTTCCAGGAAGCAGAAGTACTGCTATAACTTTATTTCATTTCACTAATGTACAATTTTGTCTTTATTATTTGTTAAAGCAATAACATCATCTGACCATAAACGCTCCAGAGCAGTAAATGGTTTAAACTGTTCAGATTTATTGTGATTATTTAGTGTCAGTCAGGGTTTTTCTGTTCAACTTCTTTCTTACAAACAATCTTACAGTTCTGGTTCTTTTCAGATGCCCCGGGATGAGACAGTGTGTAAATACTGCGGAGTCAGCTACTTGATACTCCATGAATTTAAGGTGATGGAAGAAAAAGTCAAAGCGATGGAAGAGGAGATTAAATTTTATGAAGGAAGCATAGAACGGGAGAAAGCACTTCAAGCAGAACTGCAGTCACTTTATCAAGACCTCGATCACTATCGAGCTGACAGTGAATCAAAAACGGAAAGGTCAGAGCATATTATCTAGTCTGATGTTATCCTCATGTGTGTGTATCAGGTAATTTCATTCCAAAGAAGTTTCAAATACAAATAAGATTTGACTTTCCTTTATCAGATGTAACATATATACCACAATACTTGATTTAAATCATCTTTCATAGGATTCGCTGGAAACAAGTTAGAAATTCCTTAGTAGTTTAGGAACAGTCAATATATTTAATGTGAAAGAAAGGCCAGAAGGCATTTCAGAGTTATTTCCCCTGCACACGCTCTCAGAGGGAAATGATCAAATATTTCATCTTATCGTTTTGTAATAAAAATGTAATATTTTAAATGAAATTCCAGAGCATTGGGAGTTTCACAGGTCTGAAATTTTTACTTACTGTCTCGTAGTAACATGGTAGGGAATTACCAGCATTCTTCCCCTGAGGAGCTTGCAGTTCCCTCTCTGAAGGGGTGGTACAGAATACTAAAGCAATTACAAAAATCTCGTACTGCTCCTCAGGAACAGGAGTTTGCAGTGCTTGCTGGCAGGAGTTTGGAGGGCTCGGGTAAAAGGGGGGTTGTACTCGTACAAACTCAGTGCTGAAATGTATTTGTGGCTCTGAGAAACTCTGGTTTAGGGCACAATTATTAAAATCTTTGAGTGTGTTCTCTTTCAGCTCATACTTACAGGCTTTTGTTGTGTTCTTCTTTATCACATCGTGGTAACTTTAAACTCAGGACATGAAGTCATACTTCCAGAATTACTCTGCTCTCCATATCTGATTTAACATGGATACCTTGCCCTGGTTTTGTGTATCCGAATTTTCTGTCCTCCTATCCTGGAATCTATTGTTATATTCCACGGATTGTTTACAGTATGTCTATAAACACTGATATTTATAGTTGTCTAATAAAAGACACTTTATAAAGATGCTAAAGTTGACTGCTAACAGAATAACGTGGTGCAAACAGGGGCATCAGAAACTTCTTGGTAATTTCTTGCTCATCTGATCTGAATGATCTTGCTCTTCTGTTTGTCAGAAGCTTTGTGGAAGAATAAGATTATAATTTTAATTATCAGCTCAGTCATTTTGACTCTGAAGACCCCCAGTAGGGATGTTTCTTGCATGAGTGACTCATGCAGAGTAGCAAGTGATCTAGAACTGATAACATGAGGCATTTGGAGTAGGGAGGAGCTCTCAGGAGACTGGGCTGGGATGCTTTGGAAACACTGTGGAAGAAACAACTCCAGATCATCTATAGGTGAAGCACTCAAATCCATTTACTGCTTTTATTTTTCTTTGCAAGTCACTCAAATGCCATTAAGAATTGAACGTTGCTATTAATGGATTTGGTTAGGCTTGTGCTTGGTAATATTACTGATAAAAGATTAATTTTAAAACACAAGTTCACACAAAGTTGAACAAAATGCAAGTATCTTGTAGATTACTCATGTTGTTTCTCACAATGTTTTTTTTCTTTTGAACTGAACGTCCTCCCCAGTATTTCATGTTTTCTTTGGTTTAACATATTATTTTTGAAGAGTGCATTTGCTCCTTGTTCCTTTGGCAGCTCTGGGTGGCAGCTACGGTGGCCATACCCAGTGTGTTAGCAAATGCAGTCACAGCACGCTCTGCTTGTTGATTTTCTTGGGGACCATGTGCCAGAGGTGAACTTAAAATTTTCATTTAGCTGACTTTTTGTAGCAAAGTTGGAACAGTTAATAAAAATTTTATCTTTGCATTTTTTTTCCCCCTAAGGTTCGACTTGATTTAAAACCTGCTGAAATCAAGTGGAATACTAGGAAATCAGTGGAATGGCTTTCATTCAGGCCATAAATCAACTATGATGCCTTGTTAAGGAACCTGTCTAAATATTCCTTATCTCCTCTTTCCTATACTGAGTCTCTCTTGTTACCTTGGGCCATATTCAACATGCTATCTTCTGTTTCTGGCAAGGCTGACAAATGATTCTTCCCAATCTGCAAACGTTCATCAGAAGCCAAATATGCCTCTCTTTTTAATCTCTGGTAGCCCAAGAGATTTAATCTTTCTTGTTAATTGCAAACTGTTTCATTTTTATATTCCTTTTAAGTTAAAGCATTGCTGTGGTTTGAGCCTGTGGTTAACCCTGAAAGCCACCCAGGAACCCGAGCTTTTGCAGAAATTGGCTACCTACCCTTTGGGATTTTGTCAGTAGAAGGGAATTAACCATCATGCAGTTAGCTGCACTGGTTCAATTCAGCTAGTCAAGTCTTATTCCATGCCATTTTTGGTCTGGTAACTATTTAAACATATCAGTAACAGGCACTTTCATTGGGGGGTTACTCCTCTAATCTATTAGATGGATTTTAGGACAAGTTTATTTGTCTGCTGGCAGGAATCCCCTTGCAACTACTGTATTTTCTCATGCTATTCTTGTTGCTGTCTGAGCTGGTAGTTAAGGTGTTATAATTCAACTCTCTCCTGGGCAGACTTCCTGCCGTGCTCACCAGGAGGCTGTGCTGGCTGCAGAGCCATGGTGTTCATTCTCACAGCTGGTGTGAGCTGCAGGACCAGATCGGTATGTTCTCGTGATGCTCTCTTCATGCCAGCATTTAACAACCCATTGGATTGTTTCCTTTATGCTAAATATCACCAAAATAACACGTTTATTTTTCTTCCTTCTCCTGGTGATGACAGTAGACAGAGTGCAACTCCCTCGCCTTCTCCACCTCCTTTGTGTGTGTGGCCAGGATGGACTGGTAGTGTCCCTTTGTGCCCTGAGCCTGCAGCTCCGTGCTGACCTCCTTAGATCCCATCTCTGGATTGCAAAGACTAACAAAAAGTGGCTGTACAAGTGTCTTTTTTAAACCAAAAGATCTTCAAACACTGCCCATTCTTTCTTGGCTCGAGGTATAGGTAACAGAATATACCACCTGCAGGAGTGGGTTGGGGTTGATGGAGTGGGGAGGGGATGGCCATTCCTCATTACTCAGTGACTCCAATCTGCTTCTGCTCCCAAATGCAATCAAACAGATCATATGTTCTCCCCTCCTGCCATTCACCCTCGAGAAATTTACAGGTAGGTATGGGTAAGTTCTCCTAGCAAGGTAATGCCAGGAATTTCTTCAAGTTTTTTATAAATTTTATCTTTATTTTATTTTTTCTTTCCCCATTATCGTAGTTGAGCCCTACCAACTTGCTTTTTAACTGCCAGATGTTCAGTTCTCGTTTGGGCAGAGCTCTACAGATCCAGGTTTCTTTATCAGGACTAATATTTTTTTGAATTTTGCATTTTGGTGCAAATGTGTTACAGATCATCTATCTGATAACAGTAATGCACATTAATATTGTGCATTAATACTATGGCTTTGTTTGCATATTTTTTTTTAAACCATAAATCACTTTAATTTTCTTTTGCCTTTTAAAATGGAAATGAAAGCTGATGTAATGCTTCTGCCATCCTTTGGTTTTGTAAAATATTTGTCCATTCAAATACCATTTATTTACTCATGACAATGAGTCACCAGCAAATATTATACTTAAGTGTTGAAAGGTACAAAGGGACTGGTTTGTAACGGTTGTGTATCATTGTAGTTGTACTTTTTGGGGATATATTAGACTAGTTGCCTACAACTAATAGAAAATACAAAAGCTGTACTGTAAAGTGGTAGTGCTGTGCTGTGTGTTATTCTTCCTGTGCATGTACCATGGGAAGGGGATGGGGTTCAGCTGTCTGTTATCTCCCTCTGGGTCCATTCATCTCATGACAATTGAGGGAATAAGTCCCCAGTTGTTGAAAGAAGAGTGTAAACAGCATAAAAAATAACAGTTTAAAATGTATTTATTTACACTGTGATGGCTGTGCTTGAAAAATAAACAGCTCAGAACCTGCTGCTGTAGTGAAAAGGCTCAGAAGGGAAATTTTAGAGGCGAAGGAGAACTTGGTGCTGGGTCATTGGCTTCTCACAGTGGTGGCTGTGCTGGGGCTGAGGGGTTGGGCTCTAAGCAGGCAGGAGACCGGAGTGGGCAACTGGGCATGGCTGGGCTGTGAGGGAAAGCTCCTGGTGCTTCCTGGGGTCACCCTCCTCCTCCTCTCCTGGGAGCCAGTGATGGTGCTGGGAGCAGTGCTGGGTCAGTTGTGTGTCTCATTGAAATACACCTAACTGCAGCATGGGTGGGACAGCTTCAATGGGAGGGAGGGTACACAATAGAGTTGTGAGTCCTGGTAACCGTAAGCTTTTCTGTCCCAATCCCAGATTTAGCAGCTCTTTTGGTGTCAGACTTGAAGTAAAATGCTGGGAGCTGTCACGGTACAAATCCATCCCGTGCTGTTGTGCTGCAGCACCCTGGCAGGCCAAGGAGGAGGGAGCATGAGAAGATCTGCTCAAGGCAAATACCCAGAGGGTGCTGTGACAGCAATCCTCATCCATAGGGTGATGGCTTGGGGGTGTCCCGAGGGCAACCCAAGGAGAGCTGGGGCTCTGGGAGGAGCCCAGCACCCCACTGGGGTTTGTCAGGTGGAGCCACCAAGTCACGTCCTTCCCACTCCACCCTGTGGTCTGTGCCCAGAGTCTGTTGGGTGGTTTTTGCTGAAAGGAAAAGGGGAAGTACAGAAAATAAATGTGTTTTCTCTGGCATGTCGTGGGTCGAGCTGGGAACATGGAAACCTAGCTCTGGTCCAGAGCTTCCTGCCCTCTCCTCGAGAAAAATGTAGGAAAATAATCTTACTAACTTGACATTTTTGATCATTTTGATGTTAATGTCACTGCCTGAGTACATGGAAGTAACATCTGGTGGAAACATTTTTTAGTGAAGTGTCTCCTTAACTCTTTAAAATGCCATTGCCAAGGAACAAATTCCAGCTGGTGTAAAAATAATGGACAGGAATATCTTTTCCATGAGTATTTTTCATTATTATTTGCTGAGCACCATGAATTATTTCAGCAATGCAGAAGCAGAGTTCTGTGATGGTGGGTGTGATGCTGGGGGCAAAGGGAAACAAGGGTGACTAATTGGGATGCACAGTGGCGTGTGTCTTTGGGAGGATGAATGAGCTCTGTGTTGCATCTGTCAATGAACACTGGCTTCTTAAGATACTTGCACAGCATGGGGCATATACATTTCCATGTTATTTTACAGATGTATTATGAGTATTGTTTTGAAGGAGTTGCTAAAATGGCTTGTACAGTGCCCAGGAGATGCTGTTCTCTCCATTTGGAGATCTGAAACTGAAGTTAGAGGCTGGTTGGTAGTGCAGGTAATACTTTCTGATTATTTTCTTTCCATCTATAGAATAAAAACCCTAGCAGTGGAACTGAAAAACAAGCAAGATGAGTTAAAAAATGTGAAAGATGATTTGCGGTATTTCCAAGAAGAAAAGGAAGCTGCCTATAAGCAATCCCAAGTGCTCAGGTAAGAACCCAAAAAGAAATGCCAGTGATGTGCCTCCTGTGAACATGTGCAACCAGTCGAGAGGGTTCAGTAGAGGTGCAGGGAGAATCCTGTGAGTGAGAGGAGTGTCTGTAACCAGCCCAGTGTTTCTTTTCCAGAATATAGTGAGGTGCTGTGGGCTTAGCAAATGGAACCAAAAAATATAATTACTGATTGCTGGTGTTGTTAGCAACAGGACAGGTTCTTCACAAATTTAAAAACATTAATTAATGCTTAAAAATAAGCGTGTCCCACTTTTAATGCAGCAGAAATACAATATGCCTTACTTATATTGTTTATAGGCATAGAATCACTGGAACATTATTGCTCTGATTTCTCAGTGAAAAGTGATTGTACAGTTGTCTGTACAGCTTTCTTAGTTTGTACATGTAAGTTCTCAATCAGCATTTAGAAGGGATAAATTTGTGATGAAATGGGTTGTACATTGAATATATTTATAGACTGAATTGTTGTAACCCAATATACTATAAATTATTATATAACAGGAAAGCAGCTGTCACGTTTACTGTAGTTACCAAGTTTACAAGTAGCATTTTGTTTTAAAAATGTCTGGTATTATTTTTGTGTCTTGCAGAACCACACTGGAACACCATTGCTCAACTCTGAACAAGGCTGTCTCATTGTTCCCTTTTATTAGGAGTGAACTAGACAGTATTAAAGAAGTCATCTCCAGTAATCTGGAGAACTGGGCTGCCCTGAAAGATGAAATTTTTCTACAAATAAAAACTGTGAGCAAAGAAGCTTTGACAGGTAAATCATCACCTTCCAGTAATTTGGGGCAAGGTAATGGATTTTTTGGTGGTTGAGTCTGGCACAGTAAACTAGAAGTTAAAACTAATTAGAGAACTTTTAATTCTGACATGAATTTGTCCAGATCCAGAGCAGTAGAAGGCACTGCCTACTGCCGTGTGAGCTGAACTCAGCCCAGTTCCTATCGGCTCAGTTAGCCAAGACAGACTGAAATCTGAAACATAAATAACAGACTTTGAGCGTAGGGATATGCTTGCAGCACAAAGACTTGGAGATATTTTAATTTACCTTGTCTCTGTTGCCAGTTTTCACATGCACTCACATACACACACAGTACCGGCACCCAACGTGTAGCAACTACTCCCTCCTTCCATTCCTGAGTAAGAATGAGTACTACCCAGATACAGCTGTCTGTATCTGAGGGGTCTTTGGGATTGAAGGGCACATGGAGCAGCACATGGGCTGAGAATAATTCACTTGGCCCCCAGCCTGCTTCCTGCTCAAACAAGGGCAGCCTTCAGGAGGGGAGAAGCTGGGAACAAGTCACAACCGCTGGCTTGTTCGGGAAGGTCGTGCCCAGCCCTCGGGCTGACTGTTGGACTTGAGATCTCTGATTTAACCTCTAATACCATTTTTGCTTTGCCTCAGTTAAGAGATTAGTGTTGCTGAAGGAAGTGTGCAGTAGTGTCATTACAAGCTGTACCATCCAGAGCATCCCAACAGCCCCTGTGGTGACTTTTACAACTTTAATGGTCTTTGGACAGAATTTTCATACCTGTATTCCCTTCCTTACAGCTTTGCAGTGTGCTCTGTGTGTGAGTTGATGAGCTGCTACTTGCCCTAGCAGTTCATTTTATCAGGGTTGCGAGGTAGCAAAGAAGTAGGTGGGCTGATGTCCTGCTCTCTGTGCTTGTGAGAAGGAGCATAAGGACATGGTGGGCAATGAGTGTCTCCCAAATCACACTGCTGGTGAAACCAAGTGAACTTTGGGGCAGATTCATGGCTTAGGTGAAACCTGCGTGCTGGAGTATCTCACAAAATATGGAGCTTTGTTTTAACTATAGCTCTGCAGTCGCCCATTCTTCCCCTAAAATGAGTAGTGATTTTTAGTGTTTTTAATGATGGCTTTGTTCAGGCTGGGAAGGCACCTGTGGGGCAGCTGTGCTGCTGGAGTGAGCCGGCACGCACCCCACTGGGACAGCACTGGGGGCCAGCTGGAGAGCTCAGGGTGTCCTGAGCCCAGGGAGGCAGAGGGGGGATCCTGAATGCTGGAGATGAGTGTGACCCAAAAATCTCTCCAGTGTTCAGCTTTTGTAAGAACAATGAATTCAAATGTCCTGTCAATATTGTGCATTTTGATTCATGACTTCATCTCCTAATTAGACTGAGCACAGTGTTGTGCATCCCTGAGGATTCCTGTGCTCATTTGCTGCCTGCTCCTGCCTAATAGAGAGAATAGGAACATGCATTCCTGCAGACATCTCCGGGCTCAAAGGGATTCATAACTTTTTCTGGAGTATCCATTGCTTTATTTGTTCTAATACTGTAAATATATATAATATCTGTATGGAAGCAGAAGTGCAGCCTTTTAGGTCCTTTTAGTGATTATAGGTACCATTGCACATGCTGTATATCCCTGACTGCATTCAACATGTCCCACTGAGAACAGTGCCACACTGTGAAATTACACACAACCTTAAACAGAGATTTCTAAATCAAAACAATTTAGTCACACATAATTTATTTATTTTTTTGCCTGTGAGTGCCATTCAAAAGCTGTTATGTTCTGGTTTATGAGTTGTTCATTATTAACATATGGTAACACATAGTCATGTTTTTGTTTGTTTTACCTTACTTGTTTTGCAACAATTTTCAGAATGTGTTTTCCATTCAGGTTTTGAGAAGAAAAATGTTACATGAGGTGCTACTCTTTATGCCTAGACCAGTTTCCTTGGTTAGTTTGAAAACAGCTTATAAAAGCCCTTGTATATGTGTGTTGTTTAGCCTTAGTAATTAATGGGAAGTAGAAAGAAGTGTAAGAACTTGCACTCTTCTGGTATTCGCATCATTTAGTCTAACAATAAATTAAGTGTGGAGTAGTTGGGAAAGATTGAAGGTAATGAAAATATTTGCACCCCAGAAAGAATTTAAAATTTGCCTCTGGGCAGCAGTAAAATGTCTGTAATAGCTGCCCTGACAATAGAATTGGGCTTCATCTAACCTGAACGTTGTTATTTATGTAAATAAAAGTGATAGAAGTTGTTTGTTTGGGCAACTAAATATTTAGGGCTGTAGTTGGTGGAGAAAAGAATTGTGACTGCTGTTGGGAGCGTTCAGATGCTCTCACCGAGGATAACTGAACTCAGGAGAAATTCTGAAGATGCAGGGGAGCCACTGTACCCCACCCAGGATCTACGTACTTGCCTTGCAGTAAAAACTACCTGGGAAACTTCCTTAGGACTGCTGCTCCACCGTGTTGGAGGGCTGATGAGGGGGTGACAAAGCCTGTCTTTTGTGTAATGGGGAGGCACTTTGTGATCACTTCAACAGCACCTCCTCATCTAAGGAGGGAGAAAATAAAATGGAATGCATTGCCCAAACGTCTCCTGAACCAACAGTTCCAAACAGAGCCTTAGCAGAGGCCAATCCAGCTTCAAAATGAGTTTTTGTATGGCAGCAATGGGGTTTGTATCATCTTGAAAAAGCTTAGATTCAAATATTTGTTACCTATTGTTATTTCATTTGGATTATATACAAGTATTGTAACTTGGTTTTGAGATCTTAGAGGAAATACAGATTTTATCCTGAGCAGTAACACATGATTTGCAGTCCCGAGGTTGTAAACATGGTGCAATACTTTTAGTGGAGGAGGTGAACTTGGCAACAGTTTATGCAACTTTTTTTTCTTTTTTTTTTTTCCTCAGAAATACCCAAGTTGAATCAAAAATTAGCAAAATCCCAGAGAGAGAATGAGTGCCTCCAAGAAAAGGTAAAACATCTGACGTTGGTGGCCGACACGGTGGAGCTGAAGACTCAACAGCTTCAAACTTCACTTCAGCAAGGGAATGAGCTGCAGAGTAGGTGCCGTGAGCTACAAAAGGAAACATTAGGTAAGAGAGTTTTGACATTTCAAGCAATCAATTCTATTTAATTTTCCTTTTTTCAAGACAATCTTGAACACACTGTTTGACTGCATGGAAATTTGTACCTTTTTGTTTGCCTTGTGTGTAAAATCACCAGGAGAGATGTTTTTAGGAGACATGAAATAAAATGCTGGTAGTACATAACTGGTATCTGCTGTGCTGGTTTTTTGCAAGGGAAGTAAACAACCTCAATATTATATGTACGTTATGTATATAATAATATGTATTATGTATCTGAGACAAGTGCTTGGGTAAAAAATAAAGGCCAAAATCCCAAATAAACTCAAGATAACATTGTTAGAGAAGACAAAACTGTTGCACTGATTAGCTACTTCCTGTTGCTTGTCCCAAGAGCAGGAGGCTATCTGTGACTCCTCATGTTTTACTTGAAACTTGCTCAGGAAAGATGGTAAAAATGCATTAATTTCTGTAGAAAAGACAAGGGTGTTTCTCCTCCACTAAGAGATTCCTGTTTTACCCAAGTAATCTGGGTACCTGTATAACTGCCACGTCTGCCTGTTGCAGTGCAACAGTCCAGAGCCTGGAAGTTATATCCTTCAGAATATTCCCTGTGTGTGGTTTCTGAACGTTCACTTTCCACCTTCTGCTGAAGTAGCCCTAGAGGTTGAGCTGAGAAGCTCTTGCTGCACTAGAAATCTCTTGAGTGAAGGCAGCCAAGGTGACTGGCTCAAAACCAGCACAAGTGTTGCAGATCCTGCCATAAAACCTACAGCAATGATTTATGGCAGTGGATTAAGCTCTCCTTTCTCTGCTGGTGGAGTAGCACTCACAGAAGGAAAGTTTGTGTGGTCTGGTGCCAAAGAAAATGTCCGAGAGTTCATTCGTTGCTGTGTTCTACCACAAGTGCTGCAGTGATTCGGATGTCACTTGGAGGGTATCATCACAGATGCTCTGCTCAGAACCCCATGAACATAAAAAGCCCATTTTGCCCTAATACTTGGCTTTTTTCTAGTTATAGTGAACACAGGAGACTTATTTCCACTTTCTTTTCAGGAATATCTTATCCTCTGTCTATCTCTGTATAAATACACCCAAGTAGTGATAAGTCATAAGCAGTTAGACCATTTATTAGTTACCTTTCTCTAGAAATCCGAGTTTCTGCAATATTCAGAATGGCTCAACCACCTGCCTTAAGGAACATAGAATTAAATCTCATGTGCATTTTTTTTTAGGTGAAAAAATTAATCAAAATAAAATATCTTCAGTGCAAAAATAGCTCCTTCTCAGGTGTACTTTCACATTAATCTGTGTTGAGAAGTGTTCTAATAGTTTTATACCAAATAAAAACCCCTTATGTATGGCACAATGGGCATTGTCCTTGCTGGTGTGCAGCCTGGTGTGGTTCCTTAGGACCAGTCCTTAGTGCAATTTCCAGATCTGTAGATTTTACTGGCTGTAAGGTGCTGTGTTCAATCTAACTCGGGTAACTTTCCACACTACTGAGTTAAGTTTTTCTGGTAAAGTGGCAGCGTGTGGAGACGTGCAGCTGCCTGTGAACTCAGCAGTGCTTCACAGGCATTCTTGGGAGCTGGAATGTTGGCACTGGTGGCTGTTGTAGACAGGCTAAAAAGTCCATTTAGTTCAGTGCCCTGTCCTCACCGCTGAGAAACACGGGGTGGTTCAAAGGAAGGAGAGGGAACTCTAGAACAGCAATTAAAGGATAATCTGTCTTCCTTGCATGTTTCGTCTTGCTCTATGAGGTCCTTGAGCCTACTAAGACAATCTCTTAAGCTCTGAAATATGTGGTTTAATGTCACTGCATTTATACTGATGTGAGAACTACCCTTTGCTGGAGTTCCCTTTTCGGTTTGGCTCCGGAGGTTCCTGGGAGCAGTGAGTTCAGAGTTTGTTCACATGCATTGTAAAAATACACTTTCTTTTTCAGTCGTCCCCCATCCCTAACTCCATGGAGAACTGTCCTTGTGTTAGAAGACCAGAGAAAGATGCTCGTGGTCTGTAATTGTTTTATTTAAAGATTCTGTGTTGTATATTTCTGTGGTGCTCGCGTGGCTTTCTGGCTCATCTTCTCCAAATCTGAGTTTATCTGATGCGTGTTGCATCAGACCATCACATCAAGCAATTAGTTACACTTGGTAACGTTTTTACCAAAAGAAAAGCTGGTGAAAGTCTGCCCTTTACCTGCTTCTGATAAAAACTTTACTCTGTCCCCATAAATCCTGTGGATTTATATCGGGATCAGCACCGCTGGTGGATTTTATTGCTACCTTTTTCTATTTTCTTCTCCATATTTATGCTCTAAGAAGCTGCACAGTGTAGTTTCTGTAGGGATGGGGTCAAACCCCCATCTGCTGGCAGGGTGTTTGAGCCTGTAACTGGTGCCATGTACTGGAGTTGCTGGGTATATACCTCCTTTTGTCTCTTATTTCTTCTGTCCTGCCTCTGGGCACCTCCAGGAGTGATGAGCGCTCACCAACTCTGCTTCTGAGGGGTAGAAAACACAAACAAAACATTGTATATGGATTTCATACAGAATATTAGTACTCTATGAGATCTGTATGAACAGCTAGAATACCAGCTAAGCAGGTCAGTGTTTGATGTGAGGCATTTTACAATTTATTTTTATGAATTAAAAAAATGTAGCAGTTACTTCATAATAAATTAAGAAGCAGTGAAATGTTTGTGGATATCCAGAAGGAGATTTCAAGGCACACAGCCTGCTAGCTCAGGCCTTTTTATTCCTCCCTTCCTGAACGGATCAGTAAAACACAAATCCATACACACTTGCAGAGCTCTGTCTATGTGGAGCTCATTGCTGGAGCGGGGTCATAAAGCTGGCTAATGCCCTGGTGATAAAAATGTTCTCTTTGAAATAAAACCCATGATTTTCTTCATGAAACAAGCATCAAATGTTATAGGAATTTGCTGTTGTATTAAAATAAATCAGTGGGAGCAAACAAGGCTTTTTTTTAGTGCCTGGCTTGATCTTAGTGCAAGTCAATTCCAGTTAGGGGATTTACACTGTGTAAAGTCGGTGTGTAGGAAATCAGCCAGATCTGGAGCATCCGTGCTTTGGGGGGGGGAGGGGGGAATTTTTTGATTTAGTTTGCCCTTTTTTTGCCCCACAAACTACTTTGAAGCTAATTCCACTCTTTGGTACTGAAATAGTTCAATGCTCCAGGAAAAAAACCCTCCCAGGGTTTGTGATTTACAGGTTTTGAAAGGATTTGCCTTTCTGCAGACAAGATTTTGAAGGTTCTTGTTTGGTGTATTTGTCATAGAATTGTAAATTATTGAGTATTTCATAGGATAGTCATTTGCAAGAGCTGAAACTAAGCATTAGTTTCTACTATTGTTTCTTTGTTCTTGGGGTTCCCAAAAACCATCTCCGAGTTACATTTTGCCGGAGAGGTAAATGGGATTGCTGGTTTCATTCTGCTTTCCAGACTCACAATGCATCATCCAGTTAGCTGGAGATGATGGGTCTGGAGAAATGCTCAACACAGAGTAAGGGCTGGGCAATAATCCTCTAATCAAATAGACACACACACACAAAAAGAATCAATAATGCCTTGAGATGGAGTCTTTGTCTGTATTCTTAGGGTGAGGAGCACCAGAAGAGCTGCAGTGGCACGTGCTCCTGAAAGAGAGGAGCTGGTATCTGTGCTTTCATTTTTATTACCAGCCAAATCCTTTCCTCCACTTAATCACACACAGAGAATATTTCTTTTTCCCAACGCCGTTGTGGTTTTTCTTTAGCCCATTTATAGTTACAGGTTTACCTCTGTATGGGTTTAAATTGCTGGCAATGTGCATGAAATCCATCTTTTAAATCTTTTTGATGCTGCTACTTTACAGGCTACTTAAGTTACTAAATATAAACTTAGCAGTGGTCTGCTGACATAATAAGACTAATGAGAGATGATTGAAAAGTGCAGACAGCTGTAGGAGTAGCTGGGTAGAAATGAGCAGGGAAAGAAGGAGCAGTATTTTCATCTCCATGAAGTGTCTTTAATGACACTTTAAAGACCGATTTGAAGATCCAAAGGGAGAATAGTTTCCTGTAGTTTTAGGTAGGCTGCAGTTCAAATACCCACTATTCATACTACAAGTACTGCTGAAGCATTTTTTTATGAATTCCAGCTGCGGTGCTAAGGATTTGCAGGGTGGGAGCTGGGGAAGGCAGCGTGGTGTTTGAACAGAATGTGACAAATGGGTGAGAAGCAGCAATGGCTCATTAGTGCTTTTCAGCAGCCTCTGAGAGGGGAAGGGGAAACGTGAATAGGATGGGAAGAGCAGCGTCCTGGTTCTCTCCCACCAGGTGTTGGGATAACGCTGTGTTTCAGTATGGTTTGGGTGCAGAAGGGCCCCACTTCACTTCTTGAGGATCTGTGTTCATGGAAATACATTGATTATATTTTGTTTCATCTGCTTGGCCTAAACATTGAGGGGAAAAAAACAATAATCTGTTTCCAAGGAAAATAAAGGTCAGAAGCTCCATTTTCTCACCTTCAGGTTTCCCAGCTGAGGGGTGAGTGACCGTATTTCAGATCAATTTTAATCCACAGGAGGAGCAGGTCTGTAGGAACAGTCCTGACCTATCCCAGCTGGCTTGGGTTCAAAAAGGCAAGAATTCGGGCTTAAGAACCAAATCCTTTGATGCTGGCATGTGAATCCTGGCCGTGGCTGAGCAAATCCCATGTCAGCGATCCCTCCGGCTGCACAAGTGTGTGGGATGTGTCCCTCCTGCTCTTGGGAAGTAGGGGGAGAAAAGGGAGCAGGGTTTGCTGACACGGCCTTGTTTCTCTAATTAAGCATTTTATAAGGTCTTGGAGGAGACTGGCTTATTCCTTTGAGGGCACTGAGGGTGTTCTGGATTCGTACCACTCAAAACTCTTCAGGATCTGGTCCCTTCTTGCTTTCCCCACACTTGTTTGACATACGCACACAAAAGCACTAACATACTAGTTCAGGCCAGATGTCCAGAAAGCCCAGTCCTGGCAGCAGTCAGCAACATATGCTGGGGGAGATAAGAAACAGGCACTCCTTTTTCTGGCACATCCTCCCAGTTCCTGGCAGCTTTTAGTGATTTAGAGACTTCCTGGTGGCACTGGCCAGGTCTCCAGAAAGGATGTAAATCTGTACGGCTGGAGCCTGTCCCTGGGCTCCTTCCAGGCAAGCTTGTGAGCAACAAATGAAGTACTTTCTTGTGTAGGCAAAAACTAATTTGTCTTGGAGAACACGGTACGTGAAATATTAGAAATAAAAAATAAATAGTTCTGTTCTGTGCGTGCAAGGACTCTGAGTATTTGGTTCACTGCTTTGGTCTCCTTAGAAGCATAGAGTGAGGCAAATTATTCCTGCTCTGACACAGTAATTTGTTATGTATGCATTTCATATTTCTCACAGCTTCTCTACTAGGCTTTTAAAATAAATGCACTTAAAAGGATCTGTGTTATGTTAAGTGCACATCCAGATTTGGTCTAGCATTAATGTTCTAAGAAAAATGTTCTTGTCCCTTTTGACACAGCTCATCAGCCAATGTTCAGGGCCTTGGAGGTTGCTTCCTACAAGGAGCAGTTATTTAGTTATTTATTTTCCCTACAATCACCTGTTCCTCGGAATACCAAAGGAATATAGCAACAGGAGAAACAGAGTTCCAGTTGTCTTGACTGGGGATCTGTATGCTCTCTCCAATCTCCTGACCATATTCCGGGTTTGAGCTACCAGTACCCACCTGACCCCTTGTGTTTTCTCTTTCTGCCTGTCCCTGGAACATTTCTGGGCTGTTTGCCCTGGTTCCCCTCTCCCTCAGTTCCTTTATGGCACTATTGTGGCTCCTGCATTTCAGTTTCTGTTCCAGCCAGTCCCTTGTGAGCCTGAAAGAGCCAAAGTGCTTCTCGTCATTTCCCGAATGAAGGACACCTCCCACACCCACCAGCCTCAGCCAGAAGTTCCTCCAGCCTGCCCGTGTGACAGAGACTATCTCGGGCTGAGGTCATGCAAGGAGTGTCCCACGGGGCTCACGTGTGCATGGACCAAGTCTCTATAACACATTGTTCCTGAGATGAGATTAATTGGAATGGAGTCACGGTGAGAGCCCGGCCAGTGACCCAAGAGCAGAAGGTTGGGCTCTCCTACCCCAGAGGCCCCTTCCAGCCATCTGCTCTGTGACTTGCACCTGGCAGACTCATGGTGAGAATTTCATAAAGCTGAATAAAGATAAAAATATTTGAATGTGTGTTTGTTGTGCAAGCTGGCACACGTACAGCGGGATGGGCAGCTGTGGGCAGCAGGGCTGCAGAGTGACACATGCAGCCTCCTGCTCAGGGACAGCCTGGACGGGGCTGCCCCGTGGCCCCTTCTCACCAAGGGCTGGTACCATGAGTCAGAGCTTATCTTGTTTCAACCAAACGATCTGCCAGTTGTTCCCCAAACCGTGCTGAGATGAAGGGAAAATGAAAGTGCCTCTCCACGGTGTGCTGGGTGGGGTGATGTGCTCAGAACAGCAAATGGACCGTGCTGCTGACATGGGAGGCAGGTGAACTTTGCAGGCATGCATTTTTTCTTAGGTAAGCACAGTCATTTTAGGCCATGGACTTAGTGATCTGGAACAGATCCTTACTGTGCCTGGCACTGCCCTGAACAGAGCTGTGCCGTGGGGTTCCTGTGCTGCTCCGGGGCCGGAGCTATCTGAGCTGTGCACATCGACCTCCCCAGGACATCTGAACTGCTGGCACACAGCCTTCCTTTTCTGACACGTGTATAAAGCACCGAGCTTTGATTTGGATGAGACCACAATTTTCAGAAAGCATCTTGGATTTTTTTTGTAGTTTTTGCAGGAAAGTAGAAAATGACACCGTTGTGCTTCTGGACTGGTGTCACTGCAGCTCTCCTGAGTGAGCTGCAGGAGTGATGGCTCCCAGAATGGCTGCTTACACAGTGTCAATATAGTTCACACTGCTTATTATTATTATTTTTCCTCTTTACCCCACTGAGAACTTTTCCAGTTGTTGCTCTTCACAGAGCAGGAGCTGGAGCCCTCGTTTGGCAGCGTGCTGCTGGCCAGCTTGCTGGAGAGGCTGCAAACTGGGAGCTAAATGGAACCCGTTCCTGGGCAGAGCTGGTGTTCTGCAGACCCCATGAGCTGCATCTGCAGGAATTCACCCAAATAAGAGGAAACAGGCACAAACTTTGGTGGTGGTGGTTCTTTGGTTCTTCATGCCTTCTCTTTGTGTGTGTTCTGTCCTTGTCACAGCAATCACATTTCGTGGGGGATGTGAGACTGCAGGTCCCCCCTCTGTCCCTGTGTGAAGGCAGGGCTGGTCACATCTGCTGCCTGGCAGGTCACTGGTGACTGCTGAAGGCAATGGCAAGATCCATGAGGAATCACAAAGGGAAGGAAAATCAAACCTGAACAGTATTGAGGTGGCTTTGAACTGGAGAATCTTTAAAATGTGGTGGGACTTAAAGCTTTAAAACGAGTAGCAGGTTACAAAGCATGAATGCTTTTTGTTGTTGTTGCATGTTTTGCCATAAGCTTCATTTTCATCACTGGAGAACAGCTTTACATAAGCATTTGAATATTATTTCCTTCATTCAGCAACTCCTCAGCGTGTTTCCATTTGTATGGAAACCATTTCTGTTCTCCCTGTTAGTTTCCTCATTTGTACAATGTTTCACACTCGATTGGGATCTGCATTATTTAGGCTGTGTGGGTGTGGGTCTGACCCCTCCGACTGCTCACCAGCTCCTGGTGCCTTTGGTGGGAACTCTCTCCAGAGAAGCCTTGCAGAACCCAGCCGTGTGATTGAATCCATCTCCTCCCTCTGGAAAAACTCCTGCCCGATGCTCAGTCACTGTGAAAGCTCCTCAAAACAAATGGAGTAAAAGGAGAACCCGAGCTGGAAGAGCCCACCCAAAGCACTAGACCCAAAATAAGCATTATCTTCTCCTTTTCCTTGATGTGTGTCCATACTCCCACCTCTGGGAAGAGTGAAAAAAGCCCGCAGTGGTTTATAATTGCCAGAGGTGCTCTGTAGTAACAATTTTCTTTAGAAAACTGTTGAAAAGGGATGTCTGCAGCCATCCCCGTGCGAAGGAAGGCTGAGGGCTCCCCTCTCCGTGGTGTTGGTCTTAATCAGCTCCAGCAAAGCGGTGCCATGGCAGCAGGACTCCTGCTGTCAGTGTGAGATTGTTCCCACATGTTCTGTCTCACATCTGCTGGCTGTGTGAAGCCAAAGCTGCTCCTTTTCTGCAGGCGTTCGGAGCCGTTTACTCCACAAGGCAATGTCAGGATGAATGGCAGGAAATTAAAGCTGAATTATTTAGCTTTGGGTACAGAACAATACATGGCTGAAGAATGCCCAGCTGAAGAAACTCAAGTATACAAAGGGAGCTGCAGGTGGTCTAATCTGTCCTCTGTGTGCTTGGCCACAACTTCCCATGCGTAGGGAGGTGAAGATGCCAGCTCTGAGCAGCGACGGTCACAGCTTGGCCTGGTGTCTGTCCAGTTTTTGACGCAGATAACAGGACTTGGGTATGGCTTTGGTCACAGTGGGGTTTGTCAGAGGTGTCTAAAACTGCTGAGAGGAGGTTTTGGCAAGAACACAGTCACACAAACATGGTTTTTTAGATAGTGGTAAGTGGTCAGTGATTTATCTCCATGGGTTCTGCTCACCAGCAAGCGTGGATGCTCCGTGTCTCTTTCCCAGGGAACTGAGGGAAAACGTGGTTGGCTTTCCAAGCACAACACTGACACAGTGAGAGGGTACAGAAAAGTTATAAACCACTGGTTCCCAGTGGTTTTGACAAGCAGTTAAGCTGCCCTCCCCATTCATTATGGTCATGTGCTGCCATCAAAGTTTGGGCACCATAGGCAATAGCTCTGTGGAAGAGCTTCAGGCCACCTTCCACCAGTCTGAGGAGCACGGTCAGACCAAAGTGCCTGAGGACGTGGCATCACAGGGAGGGTGGCAGGGACAAATAGGGGTCACTGCAGGCCACCAGTTAGTAAGGACAATTCCAGGTGTAGCCAGCATCCCGTGCATCAGAGCAGGGGTGCAGCCATGAAGAGCTGGGAATGTCCCCTCAGCCAAGTAGGAAAAGAGAAGGTACCACTCTCCATGTCTTTTTTTGCCTCTTGGAGTCAAGGTGAGTGTACAGATGACAAAAGGCAATGGCTGATTGGAAGTGGTGGGTGCTGTGTTCTGAGGGATGATGTTTAGCCAGGCAAACACATGGTGTCACATTGGAGATGGAGTAGTGTTAGTGGGGTGTTTTCACCTCCACCTCCCTGCATGCCTTTGCTCTCAGTGTTGTGCACAGACCCCATGGTTTAAAGCATTTCATAGTCAGATTTAGTTGGGTTTGATGTTTCCTGCTAGGATTTCCCGTGGCCATGCAGCACCATTCCAACCTGTTGAAGAAGAGCAGTTTGTTACTCATAAGAGAACGTAAGCAACTGGCCGATGTGATTTGTAAGCAGTGAGAAACCAATTCACATACTACAAATGGTACAAGTGCTTCCCACAGATGGCTGTGTTGTGTTGTTGGGGCCGTGCTGTGCTGTGCTGCTTTGCCTCTGAGGTGGGGGCGAGGAGCTACACAGCTGAGATGCAAACAGAACACAATACGCATCGGTGTTACTCATCTTAGTATGAATGCAGACACGAAACCCATGGTTTTGTTCTCATCTTTAAACCCGTGTTTTTGTCCCCAGATTTAACAAATCAAGTCGAGACAATTGGACTGAAGCTGCAGAAGGTAACAGCTGAGATGGACCACTACAAGAAGCTCTTAATGTAAGATGTTACCATCAGGTGTCCGTTTGCCACTGTGCATGAAGCTGTAACAGAACACTTTTTTTCATAAAACACTGCTTGTCAGGGTGATTTGAGAAGGTTGTGACCAGCAGAGAAGATATTTTATCCCCACATTAAGCACTCTGTGTCCCTACCCAGCTGCCTGAGCAAGGCTGCGGTTGGTGGTACAGCAAAGAAGAGGGTTTGATCAGCTCAATCCCACACTTCACCCAATGCACAACTGCAGGATAAATCCTGTGAAATTAAAAAAAAATTATCCACGTAAAATCTGGACTACAAATGTACGTGGAAAGTAGTATTTCACATCCCAGGTGTGGGGTGAAGGGGAGAGTGTGCAATAAAACTGATCAGAAACTTTAGGGGTGCCTGAACTCAGCAGAAACAGCAGCAACCTTTATAATCCACCACTGGGAATAAAAGTGACCCTTTCAGATATGAAGCTCGAGGAAAGAACTAGTGCTGCCAGTCTGGAGACCAGCTCTCCTCAGCCTTTTTGTCTGTTCTCCCCAAATTCAAACAAGGATTCATTCTTTCATGATGTGTGCTTTCTGGTTTCGGCTCCTACATTGGGAAGGTCTGATCATAACGAAGTTGCAAATATTTGGAATGCTTAGCAACAAAGTGTTTTGATGATAATGCAAGTATTGAGTATGAAAAAAAGATTGCATGGACACGGTTAAATAAACAGTAAAGGGTTTCCAAAGGTAAAATTAAAATTTCAGTGTACTATGGTTAGAATGAAATAAAATAACATGTTCTATATCTGTTTAAATGTAAATACGAAGCTTAACCATGGTTATTAATTGGTGAGATGATGACATAACCACAAGAAGCCTGCAAAGTTTCCAGCCCCGTTACCTACTAAATTATTATTTGTGCATTTTTAATCATATCTTACTTGAAACTTTCATCGGAGTCGCAAGATCTTACTTTCATGTTGGCAGCATGAAACTTGTTGTGATCCTGCATTGGGCTGAGATGACGTTGGGAGTGTAACTACCACTTACTTAAAATGCCAGCTAGAGCTAACAGAACTCTTCTCTTTTATCTAAAGAGAAAATGCACGTTAGGTAATGTCAATAAGCCTGCTATTCAGGTCACTGCCAGAGTGAAGGCTATCATTTCTTTGGGCAAATACACACTTTTCCATGTTTTCTCAGGGTGAAATCAACGGAACTTGATGTCTGTCAGAATGAACTGAAAAAAATAAAATATGAAAATGGAATTTCAGAGTCAAGGTGAGTGCTGAAGTTACAACATAACATAACATAACATAACATAACATAACATTAGATTTCTGAGCTGTGGAAGCAAAAAATTAATTTTGTTCCCTTAATGCAGCTTTTATGCAATAACTTTTTTCTGTTTTTAGTTTCTCTTTTTGTGTTCAAGTCCCTAGATTTAACTTTGGAAAGAATATGTAGCTTTTTGTCTAATATTTTCTTTTCCAGGTACAAATCATTTCTGCCTATTCAGTGTCTGTAAGTAAGGATATGGCACCGATGCTGCTCCTCTTTAATTTCACCTGCAGGCTTACAAAAGAGCTCAAGGAAAAGGAGGAATCTCTTCAAATTTGCCAGCAAGTCTGCAAACATCTACAGGATGAAGTGGCTGAGAAAGACAGGAGAGAGGATGACCTGAAGAGAAGAACGGGTCGGTTGGAAAGTGAACTGGAGGCCCTTAAAGCTCTTCTGCGCCAAACAGAGGAGGAGGTGGTGATGTTGAAACAAGAAAGGTAAAGGAGCTGAGTCACCACGGTGACCTCCTGTGGCCGGGCCTTTGGCTCCACTTGTTGTCTTGGACATCTATTAAAAATGAACCATTCCTCCTCTGCCAGGCCCTCAACATCTCACTGCTCCTGAAAGGGTGGCTGGATCCTGTGAAGCACCCGTGGTGGTGTGTGAGGGTTGGGATACAGGAGGAGAGGTGCAGGAGCAGGAGTGTGGCTGCAGCACTGGGCAGGCTGGGAAAAGAGCAGCTGGTCCCAGCTCTGTTGTGAAAAGAAAGAAGCCTATCAAAAAAGAAAGAAAAAGGAAAAAAAAAAGAAAAAAAAAGGAGAGAAAAAAAAAAAGAAAATAAAAAAAGGAGAGAAAAGGGAGAAAAAAGGAGAAAACCAATCCTTGCTTTGCAGCCCAGGGCTTCAGCTCAAGCTTAACCCAAACCCCCATTTATTGCAGTTGTTATAGCTGCTGTTTTTCATGTGAGGCTTGTAGAGCAAAAGCCCTGAGGAGTTTCAGCTCTTGTAACTTGGGTTATTAGCAACCTGCAAACCGTAAGGATGCTGTAGATATTGCAGTGTGCCAGGTTATTGGGTATGGCCTGGTACGTGGTGATGTGTGCAGACAACTCCCCACCAGTGCATTTTCAGTTACTGATAAATTAACTTGTGTTTTATTGGCAAAATGCTGTCCCCTGCTCAAGGCATGGCAGCATGTTACTGCTTTGATTTGTGTACAGTGGAAAATGCATCCAGAGAAGTGGCTTTTGTGGAAAATAAGCATTTTTTGAGTCATGTTCACCAACAGGCATTAATTTTCATTTTATAAGGGTTTTCATATTTAAAGAGTTTGAATGTTCCTCGTGCTTTAGTACCTGCATGAAAAGATATTACACCTTAATTTAAGAATATTTCCCTTCTACCTAAACCCCAGATGTATCAGTTGTTCCAGATGGCACATTGCTAATAATCTAAGTTACAAGAATTTAAACTCTCCAGAGCTTTTGCTCTACAAGCCTGACACAACAAACAGCAACTCTACCAATAGAAAGCACTCGGTGGTTTTAATTCAAAACCTTATTACAAATTTTTTAATTAATGATTGTAATATAGCTCATTAAATACTGCAATTTCTGTTTTGGATATTATAGCAGTTACTCAGTGTTCTTCAGAATGTGACTTGAGGTTTGAATGTGTGGAAGGAAGGTCACCTGGAGTATTTTCTTTAAAACAACATTCATAAAGCATGTGATGGCATTATGCAAATGCTGAGCAGTGATTCCTGCCGTGCCTCCGGGCTCCGGGCAGGATTCCTGGGAACACAGGAGGAAAAGAGGAGGCTTTGCCACAAAGGACTCAATTGCAAGAAAATGGCATGCCACGAATCTGGGCAGAGCACGTATTTACATACGAGTTTTTGTGGTTTCTAGGGAGTTAATGCTGATTTCTCATCAGAACAGAACAGAGCAGCTGCAGGAAACATTAAGACAGAAGATGCGGAGTGAAGATAGCTGGAGGGAGAAGGTAAAGCTGGATGTGCCCTTTCCATGTCTTCTTTGGCTTTGTTTTTTTCCAGTTGTAGTCAGCTGTTGCAAATGGGCTCAGTGAGCCACTTACTGACCTCCTTGGGTGCAAATGTGTCAGCAGAGTTCCTTGGACAAGAGGTTCTGGGTGAGCTACCCATGGGTTGCTCCTGAAGGCAGGAGGGGTTTAGTGCCAGCGAAGGAAAAAGGAAATGAAGTAGGGAGTACAGCTGGGCAGGCTGGTTAGAGTACAGCCAGGAGCACACTCCGGGTTCTGGGGGTCACTGGCTTGGTTGGGGAGCAGAGAGTGGGAGAGAGGTGAGGGCAGGTCCTGGGCCCTGGCTGAAGGATGCAGCGTGGTGAGCAGCACACTCAGCCCAGCATGGGCTGTACCCCCACCAGCTCCTGGGCACAGGGGGCTTCTTAGCAGAAGGGTTTCCCACCACCAGCTACAGCTTCAGTTGCTGTCCTTGCAGTCTGCAGAGGTTGTAAGGTGTTAGTTGTCTTTTAATATGTGCTTGGGCTTGAGGTCCTCTGTGGAAAGGTGTTTTCCTCTGTGAGTGTGTAAACTTTGGCTTCATCTGCAGCTTTTCCACATGAACACCAAAAAACCCCCAAAAGTGGATATTTATAAATTTAAAAACTGGATAGTTAAAAATGTAAAGAAAAATCTGTGAAGGAAAAATTGGAAATAGTGTTGAGCAATAATCTGAATTTTCTGACTTGAGCCTTAAGTAATCAGTGACTAAAATTACCTCTTTGGCTCAGTACAAGAGAGGTGTCTGGAGGCTTTATTTAGTCTCAAGGAAGATTTTGGACTGGTAGCAATTAAGATGAGTTACATTTCTTTTAAAACTTCTTAACCTCCCTGGCGCAGGGGGTAATTTTGGAAGGAGGTCACACTGTCTGCATAATCACAGCGTATTGTTCAGCCTGACATCAAACCCAGATAAAGCCTGCACCTCCTAGGAGAGCAATTACAGCTCTGGTGTCTCAGCCAGGGAGCTGCAGTGAACAGCGAGTGCTCTGAAAATGTTCTCGGGCAAAAGAATGAGAGATGTGACAAAGTGACAAAGTCACCTTTCCCTTGGGTCACCGTGCCACTGCGTAAGCATAGAGGTTTCAAAATACAGATAAACCTTGAATTGTTTCAATGGAACAGCAAAAAACCTCTTACAAAATTGAGAGGGATGTGAACATCTGTTTTATGGATTTTTAAAATATTAATTAATGAGGGGCGTGTAAGTGGTTTTAAGCAATTAGTACCCACTAAGCTTTCTTTGAAGATCAGCTGCCATTTATTCCCTGTTATGGCCATCAGCTTTGTTAGGTTCAAGTGTTGAGTATGAAAATGCTTGTATAATCTTCAAAGTGAGCTCAGGTTTTTTTTATGGCCTTTATTGTTTTAGTCTTTGTAATCAAGTAGCCTCAAACATATGATCTGCTTCTATAATAATAATATACATAATATACATAATATACATAATATATATAATATATATAATATATATAATAATATAATAATATAATAATGTAATCATGTATAGAATTACTAAATTTTGTTTTCTACGATTAGAATCCTGACTCCATATCTAAAAATGTAGAAGATACATTAATAATAATAATAATAATAATAATAATAATAATAATAGTTGTCTACTTCAAGGATCTTACAAATACACCAGTTTTAAGCTAAACCTCAGTGAGGAATTTGTGCCTATTCAATGCCCAGAATTGGGTATATTTTGGTTTAAAAAATAATGAAAATATTCCCAGTTTATCTTTTCCCCAAAAGGAGTTAGGGGCATTTGTTGTCCTTTTGCTCTTAATTAGTATATGAAATTAGATAATTGTAATTAAGCTCATTGTGGGCTTTTCTGCTTTTAATAACTGTAAGTAATTAGGCTGGTGTTGTGCATGTTGAACATGCCTTCTGCATCCCTCCAGTGTGCTGCAGTTAAGCCTGCAGAGACCCAGCATTAGTGTCCTGCTTTAGGAAGGACATGGTTCCAAATCCAGACTTCAATATTTCATCCAGAATCCAGCTTTCATTGTCAGGAAATGATGGCTGAATTGTCAAATTTGAGTTTATGTTGAGTTTATATATTAAATATGGGAGATGCTTGAAGGACTGGGGTATTTTACCCAGAATTTGCACCTCTTCCACTTACGTTTCTGCAGTTTTTGGTCCAGAGCATTTTACACGGTGAGTTGCTATTCACTGCAAGGCTGAGGATGAATAAAAAATGATTTTATAAGAATTAATATCTTTATATTTTAATATTGAGATTATGGCCGTAGGTGTCCTTTACTGTGAAATGCATCATTCTGCTGCATTTGAAAATAATAACGAGCTGAGTTTCCCTCCAGAGCACATGCTCCAGCAAAATAGTCCTCTGTGCCAAGGGTTTTGTAATTTACTGTTTTCATAGTGACTTAGCATCAAGTTCAACTGCCTAAATTTAGGCATCTAGCACTGTTTGAGACAGCATGGGGCTGGTGGGACATCATCTTCCCAGGGCTGGTGGGACATCATCTTCCCGGGGCTGGTGGGACATCATCTGGTGGGACATCATCTTCCCAGGGCGGGTGGGACATCATCTTCCCAGGGCTGGGGCTCACCCTGCTGCTCCGTGGAGCAGGAGCCGTCCATGCTGCCTGGCAGTGTGGAACATGAACAACATGATAAGATAAATTGCTATGGATCATTAAAACCTACTTGTTCCCTAGATGGAAATTGATCTGGCTAAAGGTGAAGCACGACATAAAGAAGCAATTCTGAAAGTCAAGGAGGAGGCAAGAGTGGAACTGGACATTGAGAGACAAAAACAGCAAGAATTAATCACAAAATATCAGAGGGATCATGAAGAGCTCCAGAAGAAGGTGTGTAATGCTCAAGAGAAGTTTTGTGGCAGTATATAATGTGAACTATTGAGAAATGGTATACGAAGGGATAAAACCTTCTTTATGTGTAGTTCTGTATCGAGATGATTCAGTATTTTCTCCCAGTCTCATTATATCCTTGAATCCCTGAGTGGTTTGGGTTGGAAGGGACCTCAAATCTCACCCAGTGCCACCCCCTGCCATGGGCAGGGACACCTCCCATCAGCCCAGGTTGCTCCAAGCCCCATCCGACCTGGCCTTCAACACTGCCAGGGAGGGGCAGCCCCAGCTTCTCTGGGCACCCTGGGCCAGTGTTGCAATATATTTTTAATTCCATATATTCATAATTCCATAAATGTTTCATTTTTTAAAAAAATGAAACAGGCTAAAAAGTCACTATTTTAGTTAAAATTAAACGTGGTGGAAGTTCATCCTTTCCTTTTTTTCCCTACCCAGAGTTCATCTATGTCCATAGACTGTAGTTGCTGATTATTTTTAAACTGACATGATAATTTTTTAAAAGCTTTGGACTGTTTCAGACTATGACAAACTGTCACAATTCATGCTGTTCTTTGTTAATTAATTTTTTTTTATTAATTAAATGAATTCAAAATCAATTCAGCACCGATGTGGCTGGTGCAGTGGGCAGGTATTTTTTTTTAAGCCAACATTTATTTGCTACTTAATTCTACACCTAATGATACCCACTGAATGCAGACCAATGCAATTTCTAATGCAGATACCAGGATTAATATCCAGTGCCACCAACAGCTTAAGGAAGGAGACAGAAATTCTTGAAAAGAAGCTGCAGGATGCCCAGATCAAACTTGTGGAGAGAGATGAAGATAAGGAAAAAGAGATCCAGAGCCTTAAAAGACTGATTGCTGAACTCGAATTCCAGCTGACGATGGAAAAGAACAATAATGAATCATTTCTGGATAATATGAGGAAAGAAATTAAACAAAAGTCAGATGAACTGGAAAAATTAACCCAGGAGAGGACACAGCTGATTCACAACTTGAGTCGAGTTCAAGAGGAGGTAGGAACATGACCAAGGAAATGCCTTGCTATTTTTACTTAGAGACATGTGATTGCTAGAATCATTCACAGCATCTATAGTTCAGCCCCTGTTATGTTTAAAAAGCACTGAAATGTAAAGATTTATAAACCAAGTCCATCATCATTTCATAAATACAATGTATCACAAAATATGTGAATTTTTCCATTCACCAAGCACTTAAATTAGTGTTTTCTTTTGAATATATATGGACATTTTTCAGGTCCTACAGGACATTTCTTAGTCTCTAGCCTCACCTCGTGCTCCATAAACACGAGTAAGCAATAAAGCAGCCCATGCTCCTGGGGACGTGTCCCACCTCCTGTGACACAGGAATGCAGGAAAATTAATGGGCTGTGAGGAGAAATTTGACTAATGGGTATTGTCACCATAAACATTCACTGAATGCTTGGGCTGTGATGGGAAGGGAGGAGAGAGCTGGGCTGCTCCGGGAGACAAGTGGACAGGGCAGGGGCTCCAGATAAGATTAGGCTGGAATGTCCCAAGGAATTGAGTGGCAGGGAAAAAATGGTAAACAGTGAAAATAACACTCTTCAGAATTCATTAGGGCTTGGGTTGATATTTATTTGGTCCTTGAAAAAGGGTCAGAAGCACCGTATTGGTGAAATAAGAATGCAGGACAGAGCGAGTGCCAGCATCAGCGATGGAAGAGGCTCCTGGGCTTCGGGTGCTGGGCAGGGACCTTGGCACAGGGAGGGATGCTCTGGTACCCTCATTCCTGAGACCCCACCAGCTCTGCTCTTGCTCGTGGTTTCCCCCACTCTGCAGCAGAGTTCCTCCTCTAACAGAATTATATTGGGAAGTGAGGGGGTGAGAGTGGTGGAACACGGACTGGAAATCATTTATCCCAGTTATTTGGAGAATGACAGTCAATGAAGAACTCAGCACACAAAGTCAGTGAGGATAACCTGGACGTGCCGCAGTGATTCCCAGGCTGTGTCCATGGCTTTTTCCTTCCCAAGAGCAGCATTCCCAGTTTCTCCCTGGCTGGAGGATGGGCAGGAGCTCAGAAGTGGCTCCTGATAACTCATCTCATATTTTCCACTGTCCCGGGGGGAGTAAAGGGTGTGTGAGTGCTGCCCTTGGAGATGCCAGGATGTGGGGCAGCACTGGGGGGTCTGTCCCAGTGCTGGCCACCCCGGGGCAGTTTCAGGCAGCCACTTTTGGCCTGGTGGTGTTGGTAAGGGCAGTGTTTGTTTGTGTTTGCAGAACGCCCTTCTCCAGGAGACGGTGCGCAGGGAGTGTGCGGAACGCTGCGAGCTGACTGCGGCTTTGACCCAGGCCAGGGAACAAGTGCTGGAACTCAAAAAGCTCAGTGGAAACTTCCTGCTATCGCCGTGTTCCCTGGCTCGGGGCAGCCTAACCCTGCGTGCCGAGCACAGCCAGAGGAGCCACACCAGCCCCGGTGCTGGGGCTGACATCCAGCTCTCCAGGCAGTTGGGTGTCTCACGGGTGGCCAAGGCAGCCCCCTCCATCTGGCGCCCGGGCAGTGGCAGGGTGACCTTGCCAGCCCTGAGCCCCCCGCACCCCCCGAGGGGCCGGGCAGCCTCGCTGCCTGAGCCCAGGGGCAAGGGCACTGCCCTGGTGAGGAGGCAGCTGAGCCAGCTCTGACCACTCCATGGCACGTGTGGCAGATGGGACACCAGCCCAGGGGCACCCTGGGGTCACAGCTCCTGCAATTCCTGCACTTCTACAACTTCAGTTAAAGTTTTACATCTCTTTGGTGCAATAATGTTTCTTTGTCCGTTGTGTATCGATGTCATTAAATTCTGTCTGCTTTTCAAGGTGGGAAAAGTACAAAAGAAACAACACTGCCACTCCCCGAGGAGCTCATCCTCAGGAGGTGTAACTGAAGTAGCTGCCAAGTCCAAATACTGCTCTCCCTACCCACCCTGTTGGAGTTCTCCTGTTTCGTGTGTTCTCCCGTGTAACTGACTTGCTCATTTCTGGTGTAAACGTGTGATTTGTTCAGCCAGATCAGCTTTCTGCCATGATTTAATGGAGTGGTGTTATATCTGCCAATGTGCTCGCTAGCTGTGGAGTTCACATCACCACCAAACCAGGCACTTCCTCCTTCCAGTGCCTGAAGGGGCTCCAGGAAAGCTGCAGAGGGACTTGTGCCAAGCGCAGGGAGTGATGGGATGGGTGGGAACGGGTTCCAACTGAAAGAGGGGAGCTTTAAGATCCCTTCTGACCCAAACCAGCCTGGGATTCTATAATCTAGGAAGCCTCCCTGTCCCAGAGAACTTTACAAGGGTGTTCTCCCATACTGGGAGAGGGGTTTGTGCCTTTGTGTCCAGTGCTGTGGATGGAAAGGCTTCTCTCATCTTCAGCCCAAGTGCTGGTGAGGATCCGAGCCCGTGGTGTGTACAGCAAGAGCCAGGAGTGTCCTTTCAGGCACATGTCTGATGGAAACCGATGGCTGTTGGACAAGACATGGCTCGGATCCAGCCATGGGAAGCTCAGGTGGGAGAACTGGGACTCTCCGGCTCACCCACTGGAGCAGCAATCCCATTTGAAGTGGTCTGTACCTCCTTAGGGGTCACCACTTTGCCACTAAACGTTGCCCCAGAGCTCTGTGCTCTCCACAGACTGTAGTGCAGAAAGAGTCAAACCCATGCCTGGAGACCTGGAGCTGTCCTGCTGCTCCTTGGGCAGGAGCTGGATCCCTGCTGACCATATGTAGCATAGCTAGAAGTGCTTGCCATATCCATCAGATGCCTGTTCCTGAAATAAAGCAGTGCTGTGCCTCATTTTAAAGATCCTACCTGGCCCTTCAGCTGGGTCGGTGGGTGTGCTCCGGGAGCCCAGCCTGGGGCTCATGGGTGGAAGGAAGAAATTAGAGGTCAAAAAAAAGCATCTCAGTGTCTTAGCAGCATTAAAAGTGTGTGCAAATGGAAACTGGAGGCAGACCCACTGCCATATGCAATTAAAATGTATTCGTTAAGAACAGGGGAGTCTGTCTTTCTGTTCATTTAAAGAACCAGTTGTGCTGCAGATGACAGCCTTTGCTTTAAGGTCTGCATTTGGCTCCCAGGGTTTGCTGACTGCTTTCCCTTAAAGCCTGGGCACTTCTGATACAAAACAAAGAGCAGGAGAGTGAAATGGGGGAAATTTCCTTTCCCAGCCAGAACCCACACACCTTTATTTTTAATTAGTTGAAATGGGGACTGATTTAGGTAATGAAGATTTGGTCTTCGGGTCCATCTCTGCTCTAGGTGGCTCAGTGTGTTCTGCTGAGGAGAGAAGAACCCACATGGCTCTGTCAGGGTGTGAAATAACATAACCAGCCGTGCCCAGCACTTGTGTGGGGCTTTCTCACCCTCAAAGCAGAGCACAAAATGAGTTCTGGTAGGGTAATAAAAAGGGTCCTGCAGAAGATGAATGCTGAAGAGGATTTTAACACTGGAAATGTAATTTGTGTGATGGAAAATGGGAGCATCTGGCATTGCGCTGCGAACCATTCCCAGATAATGAAAAGGAATCTCCCAAGCAAGCATGGCCAGCTCCTGCAGATCACTTCTGCTCGTCCCTCCAGAGATCCCCTCTCTCCTCCGAAACAACCGTGCAGTGAATGGTCCCTCCTTGCAGCTTTCCAGCAGGAGTCTGGGATGGCTGGTGGGAGGAGGTCACTGCCAGGATGTGACTCTGTTTCTTCCCGGGGAGCCAAGGGCCCAGTGCTGAGCTGTCTACCAAGGTGAGACCTTCTGAAACACCTACGTGGATCCCAGTGCACCACAGCCGAGAGGGGAAAACCAGGGCAATGTCCTATCATTGGTCATTACTGACAAAAGCTTGGCTCCATCGTCCTGCCCCTCACCCTTTACATATTTGTAACCATGGATGAGGTCCCCCCTCAGTCTCCTTTTCTCCAAGCTAAAGAGCCCCAGCTCCCTCAGCCTTTCCTCACAAGGGAGATGTTCCACTCCCTCCATCATCTCTGTGGCTCTGTGCTGGACTCTCTCAAGCAAAGCCAGGATCTGATGCTTCCCCCAAGCCACAAACTTAGAGGGGAAGGGTTGCCTGGGGAGCCCCCTACTCCCCAGAAGACATTTCACACCTTTTGAGTGGATAAAACACCCTGCTTGGGCACTGCTGAATGGTGAATTTTCATTTTAAATAAGAGTCTGACTGCTTTGGGAGATAAAACATGCAGAATTCAACCCGTGGCTTAATGAAGGGGAAAACAAAAGCACTGCTGGAATCCAAACTGAAAGCAGAACTGGGCAGGACCTCACTGCAGCACCGCGGGGAAAGGGAAGTTTCACTGTTTGTTTCCCTGTTTGTGGGAATCTCAGGCTCTGGCAGGGCAGGAGCAGGGCCATGGTGGGGCTGGGTGGGTGCTCAGGGGCAGCCGAGGTGGCCAGAGCCTCCTGCCCGAGGCCAAGAGCAGCTCTGCATGTGTTGGGAGGTGATGGCTGCACTGCCAGGAGAGGCAGTGAAAGGTCCTTCATGATGCAAACACCTCTGGGCCAGGTACAAAAGATGATAGGACAAGGGGCGATGGATGCAAACTGGAGCACAGGAGGTTCCATGTGAATCTCAGGAAGAACTTCTTTCCTGTGAGAGTGCCAGAGCACTGGACCAGGCTGCCCAGAGAGGCTGTGGAGTCTCCTTGGCTGGAGACATTCAAACCCTTCCATAACTTAAAAGCAGAGAAGATATCCCACAAGTGCCACTAGGCTTCTAAGCATGATGAAGCCCAGTCCCATGGTTTCCTCATCAGTCACAGCAGTTTAGGCTGCTCATTTTTGCTGAATTTTGGCGGGTATGGAGTGTTTGAACCCTTCCATGACAGCCACGCTACGCTGGTTGCTTTGGTTCATTAATTTACAGGTTGGCTGGGTTTGTCTGAGTGAGGCACAGACTGGAGCTGGTTTGCCCGTGGTGTCTGTGTGACCACCTCTCCAAGCACCAGGCACCACGCTGCTGCCTCTTCTCTATGGTGGGGTGCACCTGCAGATCAGAAGTACCCAGAGATGATGGCGACAGGCACAGAGTGGAACCTGAGGGTGGTGAACACCAGCAAAAGGGTGGAATGATTCAGGTGTTCCACCATGGGAGTCATGGGATGACATTTAGCAAAGGAAAGTTTCAGGGCAATGCAGAGGAAAATGTCCTCACATGAAGCTGTGTGAGCCATGGAAGGCCTCGGGGCAGAAGGGTGGTGGAGCTCCTGTGCTTGAATCATTCAGAGGAGGCAGGAAAAAAGCAGTGGAAAATGTCCGGTTGGGAGCAGCCCTGCACTGGCAGGAGCAGATGAACCCCATGACCTCAACGGGACTTTCCAGCTCCCAACTGAAGTGACACGGAAAGTGATTGATTCTGGCCAACCACCACTGTGCTACGGTGAGTAATGCCCAGCCAGCAAGTACCTGCTTTGAACTCCAGGTGGAGAGTCGCTGGAGAAACCTGGTGGTCACAGAGGCACTGAGAGGAGCCATGAGGGCCACTTCACCTGCAGGAGCTTTGCCTTGGCTGATGGGGTTGGCTTGAGGGTCATCCTCTCCATCCTGCCCAAGTGTCTGTGCCAACGTACAGGTTCCTGAGAAATAAAACATTAACACCACGTGGGTTGCCCTCTCTTGACGTATGAGATGGCTCTTTTTTTCCATGTCCAGGCCAGCTGAGAAGCCCTTAATCAGCAGCAGAAAATGTGGCTGGAACCTCCTCCAGGGCCGTGGTGTTTTGTACCTTCCTGCTCACCTGCGACACCACACGCGATGCCGAGGTGGGGCTGGGGTGGTGGGACCTGGCTCTGGCAGAGGAAGCTCCTCAGGAGCCCCGAGCTGACCCTGCTCACCCAACACCAGTTCCATGACTCATGGGCTTTTATGGAAATCCACCCCAGCATCCAGCTGCTTTCTGCACATGGAAGCACCGTGCTGGCTCCAGGACTGCGTTCCCAGGGCTGAGTGGTGACTTTAATCATCATAAAGTTCTGAACAAAGAACCACATGTGTGTTTGGGGAAAAAGCACCCAAAAAAAGCTCCTGAGCAGCAGCTGAAGGGTGTCCAGAGAGGGATCAGATGTGGAGAGTGATTTATGGGCGCTGGGGGTAGCCAAGTAGCACTATTGCCTCAGCACTTCCAGTGATCACCCCTTGCCAACTTCACTCCATTGGCCAATGTCTTTTTTTGGGTTTTGGTTTATATTCCTGCTAAAAACAACAACAGCACCTCCTGCGAGGGGAGTGGAAGCAGTCTCTGGGGCTGGAATGAGGTGGTAATTCATCTGCTAGAGCCGCGTATGGGCAGCGGTTGGATTTTTAATTCCTGTGCTATAAAACAAAACTCTAAAATGTGCTTCTGAAGACCAGGCTTTCCTGTGAATCAGTGTTCAGGGCAACTCATGGCAACACCTTCCTCCCACTATCTTTGGGTGAGGACATTACAAACCTGCTGTGCATCCATCCCACAAGGGAACAGCCCTTTGCCTGACGGACATTGTGTAGGAGGAGCTGCATGTCTATCTCCTGGTGGGGACCTGGGGCTCCCCAGGTGGGGAGAGAAGGTCTGCAGAACTTCCTCTCATCACCATCACAGCCTGATTCCTGGTTTACATCATAAGCATTAAATCCACAGGAACAACTGGAAAGCCAGCACCGTAAATAACGGGGGAGAGCAAAAGCCTTGGCAGGCTCCTGGAGGAGAAGAGGTGGGGTTAAGGAGATGTGCAGGAGAAACCAGGCTACAGCACAGATCCTGAAAGGCAAAAACATCCAGTGATCCCACTTAGGCTGACCCAGGGAAAATGGTCACTGGCCCTAAACCTCCTCCTCACCATAACCCTGAGCGTGTGAGCAGGACTCAGTGATCCTGGGCTGGCACCTCCCACCCAAAGCCCGCTCCTCAGCTGTGCAGGTGTCTGGCATGGGGACTTTGCTTAAAGTAATGCATCCGGGGTGAAAACTCATTTCTGGCCTTGTGGCAATCAGCAAAAGCATAATTAATCAAGGTGTGACCTAATGCAATTAAGCATGGGCACATCTCCTGTTCCACCCCCTCTTCCCCCCCCCAGACAACTCAGACTCGGGTCCCATTGCTAACACCAGTGTGGCACCATCCTCCTTGCACAGTCCCTGCCTTAAACCTTCCACCCCCTCCCAGGCCACCCTGTGGGGCAGGCAGTGGGACACAGGGTGCTGACCAACCCCCATTGCAGAATGGGTGACACCAGGTCGCTTCACCATCAGGCTCCCTAGCGTGACACTAAATAACATTCATTTCCACCCAACTCTCTGTTCAAATATAGAATCACAGAATCATTCTGGTTGGAAGGGACCTCCAGGGTCATCAGGTCCAAACTTTATCCCATCATATTCCTAACCATTAGACCATCAGACCATGGCCTCAGCCAGGACACGTGTCCCTGTTCGATGGCCTGAATACTCTTTCATGCCACGTATATTTTTTATTCTATGGTAAGAGCAAGGCTGACCTCCCCTCTCCCACTCTGCCTGTGCTATTTGGCTCTGGATGCTTCCAGGGGCCCAGCCTGGGAATGTCAGAGGGTTTCCCAGCCGAGGGGCTCTGCTCTTGAAAGACCACCCTGCTATTTATTCATCTGCCATGGCTGTGGCCGAGCAGCCTCCGGGACATCGTGCAAAGGGAGCTCGTTTGCTGCAATATTCATCAATTGGCTATGAGGTTTTCAGTCCCAGGGCTGGACAGATGTGAGTTTAATAAGATAAATCAGGACTTAAAGTCAGAGGGCTTGTTCTCCTCTTTCCTCTATCTTTGTGTCTAACAAGGCTTTACAGGTGGAAGAAGAGCCCAAAGGACAACTGAGGATCTTGGCATCATCTGCCAGCCTCCCGGTGCAACGTGGCGAGGAAGGTACCAGAAAAATCAGAGTCATCACAGAATGGTTTGGGTTGGAAGGGCCCTTTAAAGGTCATCTAGTCCAAAATGGGATGAAGCTGGAGAAGATGTCACAGAGGTGTTGTGGCAGCTCTTGAGATCATGCAGATCCCATGGATCTCTGGCATCTCACCAGTGCTTTTCCACCCCCCTGCATCGTCCTGATGAACTCAAATCTGTGAGCTCAGGAGGTGCTCAGAGTCTGCAACCTGATTTTCACCTTAGAAGATGAAAACATTCCATATAAAGGCTGACAGGCCACGTTACTTATCCAGAACTGTAGGTGAGGATGAGGCAAGAACCTGAGAGCACCTCACCCGAGGAACACGGTGTATTGTCTGAGTAGCTCCATTGGGGGCTGGAGGAAGGAGTGTGCTTCTGGAAGGATCATCTTTACTCAGAAGACTCTCCAACTTTCCTTACTCCACACCATTTCATCTCATCCAACTCAGGTTGGAGGAGGAAATAGAAACTTCTGCTTGAAGAGCTGGGAGCCCTGGGAACCTGCCCCATCCCCTCCCTGCCATCCCACTCCCATCTCCTCTCGAGACGAGCTGGCACCCGTGGTCAGCACTTGTCCTCTGAGGACGTGTGTGGGATGGAGGAGAGGGGTGTTGGGTCCTGCCTTTGTGTTCCCAGCTCTGGTATCCGTCTCGTTGGCTTCGCTGTTGCTAGGGGAACCCATGAGTAGTTATAAAACAAACCCCAGCCCCGAGCCATATTGTGTCAATTAATGTAACCAGACATAGTCCTTCCAATGAGAACCAGATGTCAGAGCCAACATCTCCGTCGCTTGCGGTTTCCTTGATGGCAAACTACTGTGCTGCTGTCCTCCAGTGTCCCACTGGCTGGGGATGGAAACACAGAATACCAGGGAGGGGGGGGCTTGTTTGGGTCCCAGCTGCTGGGGATTGGGGGGCAGCAGGAGGATGGATGCTGCACACCCAGAGAGCACCCACTTTGTTCTCTTGAGAGAGCCAAGGGTGCTGGCTCCAGCCCTCTCCTCCCCATTGTCCCCTCTCCCTTATCCACCAGGCATCTCAGGGTGGGGATGTTCTGAAACATGGGCTGGTGGAGCAAGGTGCTTAAGGGTTTGGGTTCTGTTTGGTTTTTCCCCCAGAGGTACTGTGGCATGTAAAAACCACAACATCTCAGCTCCTCACCCTCTCTCCCAATTTAAACTGGGATTTAGCACTGGCTGTGAAAGGCACCTGGGCCCCTAATGCCCAGTTACATCCACACAAACCTGAGGAGCCCCAGCCACACAGGTCTGAGGGCAAGACACACCACTCCACCGAATGGGTGTATCTGAATCTCTGCGTGCCCCTAAGTAGATTCATGGGGTTTAAGATTATTTTACTACTGATTCCCTCTCTCCATTCCTTACCAGCATGGACATGTGCCCCTGGCTGCCCAGGACCTGCCCCGCATCCCTGGATCCATCCCAGTTTGGCAGACAGGCACAGCCTCTGCTCTGCTCAGGGGGATGTTTGCTCCCAAACCCTTCAGCAGTGGAGCTGTGAGCCCACAACAACGCACAGGAGAACTTCATTATTCTTGGCAGGATTGATTTTCACACGGACATCACTGCTCTCAGGGGGGACCAGCAGTATCAGCCCAATAACTGTGCCCTGCTCCACCCCTGGTGCTATTTACACACTGGCTGTGCAGTAGCTGGGGGGTAAATGGGATTCCTGCCATGGATGCTCATGGGCAGCCCCTCAGAGCCATTGCTTGGTGCTGTTGGAGGATGCTCAGGTCAGCATCGCTGCTGCCCCGGCCCTCAAATTGCACTTGTATATGGCTTTTTTTCCCTATTAAATTAAAAGAAGTTCCCTTGGAGGCCGGCAGAGCCCGAGGGGCCGGCAGAGCCCTCTCAGGCTGCACACAGCCAGCATGGGGTGACTTCTGCCTCCTGCCCAGCTGAGGAGTCCCACCAGGGGGTTTGGCTGTCATGAGGACCCAGCAAGGAGCGCATGGACAACCTGAGCACTGAGACAAGGGACACGCTCCTTGTGCCCATCACTGTCACACTCCACTGCCACCAGCTCGGGGATCTCGTCCTCCCAGCCCCCCACCCCTCCCCGGACCATGCCCTCTGCACGCAGGAGAAAACCATCCGGCTCTGGGCAAACTTTTGTTGTCACCATCAAAGGAAATTCTTCCCTTAGACCGCGGGGCCAGCACAGTCCTGGTGCCACCGCGGTGCCACCGCCCCTCGGGTCCCTTGTCCCGGGGACCTGCAGGGACCACCGGCGGGAGCGGGTATCTGTGTTATTCCTGAACCAGACGAGTTACCCGCTAGTGCTGCTGAAATGTCCCTTCTGAAATGTCCCTTCCCATTTCAGCCTGGTTGGTGCGGGGTCCGGCAGCCCGAGCCCAGCCCCGGTGCGGGTGCTCGTGTGCGCTCCGCAACACCTCCCCCTACAGCATCACCCCCGAACTGCTGCGGGGGGTGGGCAGCCCCTCCTGCTCTCCAGCAGACCCGCAGAGGTGGATTTTCTTGTAATTTTTGCAATTTCTTTCCCTTCCAGTGGAACAAAGAGGTTTGGGTTTTGGTTTGGGGCCAGCTTCACTGATTTTAGCTACTTTTATTGCTGCACACCCAGAAGGTGCCCAGGGGGCTGTGGCCCTGCAGAAGGTGCCAATGGAAGCTGGCTCCTCTGCAGGAGTGTTTTCCCCAGGTGGGGTGTGCTCTGCCACGATGACACCGAGCAAGGACAGCACCAGGACAGCATCTGCTCCATTGGCACTGAGCAAACATCTGCCCATGGCCACCTGTGCCTGACAGCACACCCCGAGCCACCCCCAGGCTTGCCATGGAGGCAGCAGTGGCTGTGCCCAGGGACAGCCAGCACTGACCATACTGCACTGATGGAGAGCAAGGACCAAAGCAGCTTCTTCCATTACACCTCATCCCTGTGCTCCATCACTGGTTTCTCTGGCCTCCCAGCACTTCCATCAGTGCTGGTGAGAGAAGGAACATGGTGAATCAACCCCAGACAGAGGGAAATGGGTGCCACAGTGTGGTACTGCCTGAGCTGGGAAAGACAGCACAGTTCTGCAGGGTTTGAGGTAGAAACATCACTGCCCAAGGGAGCTACAGACTTGGTTTTTACCATAAAAGCACTTCCACGCTGAAGGGGGTCACGTACTGCTGAGCAGAATAAAGCCTGCACAGATGACAACGAGCTCAGCCAGGGAAAAAAAAAAGATTAAAAAAAGAGGCCTGTTGGGTGCTCACAGCCTCAGCTGGCTCCTCACACCCACCCAGGTCACCACCAAGAGCAGGGGTGGGACACCAACGCCACCACATCCTTCAGAGAGAGGTTTCAGGGGACAAAGGTTTCCCGTCACTGACTCAAGCACAAGAGACAGTGAAGAACTTCAAAATAACAAGCGTGAAAGAAAAATACTTCAACTACTGAGATCTGTCTGCATGGCCCCAGGTGGCACCTGGAGGTTGATGTGGACACCCTGAGCTCAAGCAGCGCTCTCAAGTGTTTTTGTGATTCAGTTTAATGAGCACACAAGGACACGCCAAAGCCCTGGGAGGGACACGAGATCCAGTTGCAAAACTAATGCAGGACTTCCCTGAAGGGGCTTGGGGTGATGCTCCACAGCACTGTTGATGGTTACTGAGGGCTGTGGTGATAGCAGAGCCAGCCCTGGTGCCAACCCACTCCCAGCACCACCTGTGTCACCCACACACAGATGCTACAAGCAAGCTGGCACCTTAATTTTTGTCCTCCTCCCTGCTTCTGTCCCCTCCAGCCGGTGGCACAGTAGGTTTGGGGAGCAGCTTTGCTCCTGTCTGATCAAGCCAAAGAGACCATGGAATTCAGTGTGGCTGTGAGGCTGAAGAAGGGGAGCTCCTGCTCAGGTGTGGTTGGTCAGACCCAGGATGGCTCAGCTGGCTCCTGGTGCACCCTGGTCACCAGCTGTACCTGCCCTGTGTCACGTATTCAACTGTTGTGTGCCTAGCAGCTTCCTTCTCGACAAGTTTTCCAGCTAATGGGACATGAACAGGGTCACGGGATTCAGGACCAGCCCCTGACAGCTCCACCTACTCACTGAGGACCACACACCCACCTGAAGGGACCCAGCTAGGGACACCAGTCCCAGTTTGTCCTGGTCACTCAGACCCCCAGCACTGACCAGATATACTTGGGCTTCCAGAAAGATCTGCTGCTTTCCTTGCTTCAGTAACCAAAGCTGTTTGTCCCATGGCCTGTTGCTGGCAAGGCTGTTGTGTGGTGAAGGCCACCATCCCCAGAGCTGGCTGAAGATGTCCCTTTTCCCCATGGAAGGATGAACACCGAACTTCTTGCTGGCTGACTGCGAGCTCACAGCACTGGCATCTGCAGCAGATGATGTCTAGATGGTCAACATCACCAGATGTTCCAGCTCCACATGGAAGTTACCTCCTGCTCGGCAGCTCCGGAGCAAGGGGCACTGGAAGCAGGAAGGAGATCAGTGCTTACACACACACATGGGCTGAGCTCACCCAACACCAAATCCCCATGTCCAACAGAGCTGGAGCCAATCGTGCTACTTCTTCAAAACGGAGTCCAGGGCAGTGATAAAAGTATCTAAATACTGGTATCCAGGGAGAAAACCTACCTTCATTTCCATAGCAACAGATCATTTTTCCTGAAAGCAACAAACCTGTGAAATAGTTACTGCAGATCAAAAGCCACGCGGAGGTAACCAAGGCACAGGCAGATGTTCATGGTCCCCCTTTCGGAAGCACACCCTCCCTTTCTGTGTTTCTAGAGAAGAGGTGTGGACAGGCCTGGCAGGGTACCAGAATGCACCAGTTCCAGCGAAGCTTTCACTCAACCACATTTTTGTTTTCATTCCCTTTTGAGCTCTGCAGAATTCATAGCTGGAGCTCAGCACTGCTCCTGCAGCAGCACAGGCCCACGGAGCCATCTGGGTCCCATAGCAGCTTGACCTGCCCTAGGCACTGCCCTCTGCCCCCCCACAGGCGAGTGGGGTCTTGGGGCACTCTCAGCCGCATTTTGGGAGAGGAAAGGGCAGTGTTCACACCCCAAGGGCTCCAGGGCAGCACCCAGAGCTTGCCAGGGACAGCCCACACATCTCACCTTTAGGCTTCAGGTTCTGTTTGACCTGAGGAGCAACTGAACAAACCCAGTTCCTCTCCATTTCACCTCTCTGCACCTGCAACCCCACACCAGGTCACAGCTCCGAGCCATGCAGTGGCACTGGGTACCCTGCCAGCAGCTGGACACAGAAATCACCCCCAGCACCGGGGCAGCTCCTGCCACCAAACTGCAGTTGAGACCCTGCCGGCGACCCACGGCGCAGCCCGGTGGGGAACAGCTCCGCCAAACGCACTCTGGGAAGCTCAGCTACCAGCCACAACAGTGCCCTTCCTCCTCTGGTCACCATCCTGCCACCAGCGACGGAAGGGAAGCCAGCCCCAAGCTGGATCCCTCCCTGGCTCTGCCCACAGCAGCTGCAGAAGGGCTAGGAGGAGATCCCCAGCCCCTGGGGCACTGGAGAGCCCATCCATGGCTTGGGAAGTGCAGTTTCCCCTATCCATCACCTGCTCCTCCCGCTTCAGAGTTCATCTGCAACAGCCAAAGCGATGCAACAGAGAAAGTTAGAGAGAACGTTAACTTTAACTTTGGTTTCCATGTATCTGACATCCAACAGGCAGTTAAAAAAAAAGCTTTATATTTTATTTCTTGTAAAAATCTTTTAACACATGCAGACTAAAACCAGTGTAAGAAAGTATCCACCATCGTTTAAACAAATAACTATACTTAAATATAAGTGTCTGCAATTGACTTGTATAAAAATAAGGAACATTTTGCTTTTTTACAGAAATCCATTCTCCAGTTCTCATACCAATAAACAATACACAACCCCAACATGTACAGCTCCACCTGATCCTTGTTTCCAACCCGTTCCATACTGCTAAGGTATTATGTGCAAAAGTTGGTAACAATTCCCTTCCCAAAAGAAAAAAATCTACGCGTTTTAGAAAATTAGATACCGGGTTTAAATTAATCCAATTCTAATCAGTTCCTCTGCTCTCACATCAAGAGTCTGTTTGCTGTGTTATGTACAGGTGTGAGGCTCAGCGCCGGTGCCGGCTGTGCCCCGAGCGGCTGCTGCCGTGGTGTTTGCCTTTGTGCGCCCTCTCGAAGGAGCGCGACCTCTCGCGCCTGTCCCTGTGGTGTCCCCGCTCGTGCCTGTGCTTCTTGGCAGCATCAGAATGATCCCTGGATTTGCTCTGCGAACGGGAGCGGGATTTTTTCCTTTTGTGCCCGTGTCTATTGGCGCCCTTCAGCTCCTCCCTGCTGTGCTTGGCCTTCAGGTGCGGGGAGCCGTGGTTGTGGTGGCGGCGGGGGCTGCCGCTGTGGCTGCGGGACCGGCTCCTCGACCGCGAGCTGTACGTCCCCGACAGGCTCCGCCTGTTGTTGTAGCTGACAGAGAAGTGTCACAAGTTAAAACATGTCCTTCACATGGAAGAAAGTTAAAAAAATAAATCAATGCTTAGGAACTCCAAGCTACTGAAGGAATCTGAGACTCTCTCCCACAGGGAAACTGATGAGTGACAATGACCGTCCCAAAAAGCTGTTGAGTTGCTCTGCAAACAAAGCCCAAACTCAGAATGCAGCGACTTCCATCACTCTCTGACCTTGTCACCAATCTTCCCCTCAACACCAACTGCAAATGGGTTATTGTCTTTTTCCCCTCAGTCAGCCACACCCAGGGGAACACTCCACTGGGATCCAAACCAGCAGTTCCCAATTCAGAGGTCAGTCTGAAGATTCCTTAAATGCATCCCCCCGCCCAGCTCCTCCTCCTCCCAGTCACAGAGGCAGAGCACTGAGGAGCAGCACTCACACACGGGTTTCTCTCATGCATTTGGGAGAAAGCTGCCACACCAAACCAGCTCCTGTGGCACTTCAGAGGGGACCAAGTTCTGGGAGACTGCTCCTGGCTACAGAGCATCCCTCAAGAACATCACCCAACAGGGTCAGACCACCTTACACTCACTCCACCACGAGCTCCTTACATACACGTGCAGTTACTGCAGTCTTAAGTGTCCATTCTGGAGCGAAGCTGTGAACATTTATCAATGGCACAGCTACCAACAGAACTGCTCCACGTCAAGAACTGAGCCTAAAGCCAGGCCCAAGCCTCCCACCTTTGCTGGCCAGCAGTCAGAAGCTTGAGCTAACCACCAACAAGCCCCCTGGATCAGCCCTGCTCCTTAGCAGTGAAAAGCACCACTGAATTATCCCAGAGCACTAATTATGATGAAAAAAACAACCTCCCCAAAAATCCATGCCCCTTCCCCACAACCCCCCCCCAGCCACCCAACCCTCCACCACTTACTGCCGCCTGGGGGTGTGAGATCGAGACCTCGACTTTGTCCTTGACCGAGATCGACTTCCACTTCTGCTGCTTCTGCTTCTCTTGCTTTCTTTTCTCATGCTTGTGAGAGGAAAAAACAGAGTTACACTCGTGAAGTGCTTGTTAGTTTCATGAAGCAGCTCCAAAGGAGCTCACTGTACTTCAGTTCAAGGGTGTTTTTATGGAAATCTCTTCACCAGGAAGATTTTTACCTACCCGTTGTAAGGGCTCTTTGAAGCTTGCTGCCTCTCTTCTGGCTCTTTTTTAACAGTTTTGGTATTCAGGGATACTGGAGACTTCTCTTCTGTTTTCACTTCTCTCGGGGAAGCTAAGAATGATATTGAAATTCAAAGTTAGGTGTTTTATTCATAGACTTTGTAATAAGCAGATCCTTTACACACCTTTTTACAAACTCAACAGCTGCTGTTTCATTCCATCTGTCATTTATAGGGCAATCCCAGAGAACATTGGAGTGAGATGCCCGTGGGGAGATGCACGGTAGTTTAAAGCCAATTACTGAGCAGGGGGGAGAACATTGTGACCTTCAAGCCAAGCAGCCATGCTCATCTGAGATTTCCCCCACCAAGGCCCGAGTGGTATAAAATAAAAGCCACCCTTATGTCCCACAAATATGTAAATTGTTACCTTAGCAGTTAATTTCTAGTACTATAGAAAGCATTAAGACTGAACAGTAAAATTACCACTCTGTTTTTATATCAATGGCACAAATACGCTCACATTTAGTTGGCAGTTTACATACCAACAGCAAACAGCACCAAGACAAAACTGTCTGTTCTTTGTATCGTGAGGGTTCTCAGATTCATTGGCCTGTTCAAGATGTGCACTACAACAGCTGCCATTTCCAGGGATTGAAACTGGTTTTAAAACTTGTGCTTTAAAAAAAAGACAGACTTGTACTGCCTCTTGGTTCCTTGGGAAAGCCTCAATTGTCCAACAGTTCAAGCAGCAAACCCACATTGTTTGAACACCTGGCGACATGGAGTTAGAAGCCGTATCAAACAATATTATGCAAGCTTCTGTTCAGAAAACAAACTTACATGGTTTGGACGCAGGAGAAAAGCCACCCAGTGTTGAGAGTGCTGGAGTTCCATCCGGATTTAAACCTTTTGCCTTCAGTTTAGCTTCCTGTAGTGCCATTTTCCTCTTTTCTACTTCTTTATCCAGGAATTCATAATTGGGCTGTTGAAGTAACAACGTGGTAAGAAGCTGAACTAATGCAATTCATATTTTCATCTCATTTCTGAAAAAATTTCTATTATATTTTAATTGTCTGTCCAGTAATGCGACTGCCTTCCAAAATTTGTTCTCGCACTCCCCACAGAGGAGCAGTCACATCACAGAGCCTTTCCAATCAGTACATCTGTATGCAGGTGTTCCCATACACACACACAGAGCCACAGGACAGCTCAGGCTGCACTGAGCAGGGAAAACAAACACCTCAACATTACCTTCTTTCTGGTATAGAGCTTCAGAGTTGTTAAGCAGATCTCCTGAATCTCCTCTTCTGTAGTGCCAAAGAGCAAGAACCAGTGAGGACGGGTAGGCAGTGGAATCTGAAAGTGAAACAACTGAAAGCTTAGTGACAGTGACTACAGACCAGGCTCTTGTTTTATGAATTTTCATTAGTTCTCCTGGAGCTGAATTACCAGCAATAAAAGGCAACACTAACTAAAGCCAGAGCAATACTCACCTGCAGAGCTCTAGCAGCGAGATAAATGCAAGCACATGCTATGGTCTCTGGCTGAAAGCGAACAAACACATTTGTTCTGAGGCTGTCATTCATGTAATTCCTAAAAAACAAAAAGTAGGCCAAGTTGGGTCTCCGGTTTACATCTTATTATCTAGAGGATAACAATACTGGAGACTCAATTGACTTTATTGTTTTTTCTGTTATTCTATTAAACACTTGGTTTCTTTCAAATTATTGTATTTGATATTTACATTTGTTACTTCTGTAACGAAGTTTGCACCATTGCCATTGTATTGAAACCCCAATGCAAGTAACACAACAGTATGTGATGGCTACTTCCTGGGTAAGTACATTAAGTTACACCATGAAGTGTCCACTGCATTAACAATCTGATAACAAGTGCTTTTTGTCTGCCCAGCTGTTTGCTTTAGACACCAATGTTCTTGTATTTAAAAATCAATATGCTTAAAACATAAACGCAAGCATGAAAGCATGGTATAGTTTTAACCTACCATTTTCCAGAGGCTAGATGCAACCTATAAAGTTCATAAAACATTGAGTTTAAATCCTATGTGTCCCTTGAGTCACATTGACTTCATCCAGAGAGAGAAGCATCCGATTTGCTGCTCACTGAGTGGTGGAAAAAGACCTGCAAGTTAGTAACGGGTCTCCCACTTCACTAAACTGCTGTTCCTTCAGCAGAGTGGCACTGCCAAGCAACACATGCCAAGAGACATTTAAACAGCAGAAACCTCCATCGATTTTTAAAGTTACTGAGCTACAGGAAAGAAACGAACAGCAGACTCTACAGAACAGAGTCTGACTCTGCAGAAAACCATGCCCAATATGGCTTCTAAGTGAACATGCTGCATGCACTGTCATTTGCTTTTTTTTTAAAAAAAAACCAAAACCCTCAAGTTTAGCCCAATGCTAAATGCACTAAAATCAGTGTTGGTAAAAAGTCTACCCCATGTGTCCTTACAATACACTACAGTATACAGTATGCTAGGCAACAAATACATATAGAAACATTTCAACAGTTACTTCTAAAAGCAAATATACAAATCCTTTCGACACCCAGACAGAACTAGAAGATGCTGCCCGATGGATATGGACCACTTCAGTGAATCTCGGATGAGAGCTTGCACTGGGTTGGCTGGAGAGAAGGGCAGCCAAACAGGCCATCCCCAGGTCATGGGCTGAGGTGCAGAGGGCAGAGCTCTATGACTTACCATCATGGACTACCCTTTAATTAAAGAGTAGAAAAAAGAACAAAGTTAAATTGAGTTCTCCATTACTATATTGGAATCAAGCCATGAAAATAGTAAGCAGAAACAAGCGCTAAAATTTTAGAAGCACGTTATTTGTGTAATAACTTACATCTCATTGCTTTGTATATGGATCATCAGGCTTGTTATTTCTGCTACTATTTTCCTGGCTAGGAAAAGAATGGAAAATAACAACTTACCAGGCTGTCTGTACCAGGGTTTGATTACGTTCACATTCTAGGACTTGTAAATACATAACAATGATCTGAGGAGTAAGGGGGAAAAAGAAAAAAAAGGACAACTTTTAACACACAAAACCACAGTGAGGAAGAAATGCTGTATAACCAGCCAGCACGCCCCAGCAACGGCCTCTCCTCCTCTTCTAAGCACACACTGGAAGCTCACTCATCTCCCAATCACTTTCAGACAATTCTTTATTTACTACTTTTCTACTGTTTTGAAAACCAGTCACCTTTACATTTCCCAGGGAAACAATCTGTACCAAAGTCAGTATGACCATTCACCCAAGCACTCTGGCAAAAGCATTCACAACTACTACGGAATAAAGAGAAGAAATCCGGTCACTTTTACACCTGCGCTTCTCGTCCCACAGCTCACAGTGCCACCAAAGTAGAGTATTTACAACTACATTATTTTTGATAACTCACCTTATGCGGATGCTTGACATGAACACAAAATCCCAACTCCTTCAGTACCCTCCTTTCTGCTTTGATTACTTGATTTTTGGTGTTTATGTAGTTCTGATCAAGTATCAGGGGGCTTGGAGTCCTATAGTTTGCAAGAAATAAAATCAAAACTGTTTTGCATATCCAAAAATAGCAGCATCTCTGTTTTCCCTTCCAACCAACTAATGGCAACAGAAACCGGTTTTCAACTCCTGCAAGCAAGTTTAAGCATTAATCTTGTGCTGTCCAAGTTTAGATAAACTAGTTTAGTTTCTGCTTTTGATTAGCTGCAGATTAGATGGCTAAGATAAAAAAAATCATCTTTTGCTACTGTGTGTGCAAACTACGCTTGTCCAGCTGCTGGAACAGAAGTTTACTTCACTGTGAAGATCTCAAAGAACCTGTACACTTCATGACAGAGGTGGGGACGGAGTGTGACACAACTGCTGTGCAAGGTAGGACTTCAAAGCAGAAGTAAGCTGTAACAGGGGTTTTTGCTGATATTGAAGTATCAAGCTTGTGCTCTGTAAATTGCAGTTTCCTACCCACTGCAAGACAAGATTATTCAGATGTTCAGAGAACAAGACAGTCCTGCTACTGCGATGAAGGAAAAGCCCAGTAAAGCCAAGCATTTCACCTTGGAAGTGGTGGCAGATCTGCCCGTGACTCTGAAAGCTGCACCCACCACTCAGCAGGTAGTACGTCACTGCCTGAGTGGCATTTGCAGAACAAGAGCTGACTTCAGAGTCCTAAGCCTGGCACTAGCACGTCCTAACTGCTTTCACATCCAACACCTGAACTCTCCAAAGTGTTTTTTTAAATTTTAACTAAAATAACTTGCTGTATATGCTTCATGCACAAGTGCCCTACTCCAGTTCGTGTTCTTTTGTCTGTGCTTAGACTTGACCTCTCAACAGTCCACGTTGTGTATTTTAATCCACTTCCTCCTAAAGACAGACCAGTTTTTCCCTGTTTGTAATGTCTCACATATTCCATATGCTTCCCAACAGATGAATGGTTTTGCAACTAGTTGCACTCTAATGAACCACAGTCTGCTTCCATGATAAACCCAGCATGGCCCAAGCTCTGGTGACAGATTTTAGATTTACAAAAGGAAAAGTAATGCAAAGTGGATTCAAAATAAAGCTTCTGCTTTATCAGACAAAATATTTCACTACTAGTTTGTCCTTTTGATTCCACACAAGTTCCACAAGTCTCTGCCCTGCCAGGTCACAGGGTAGGAAAACTCAGACAACCTGGGTTCCCACTCCAGGAAAAAAGGGGGAATTTAATTACAACAGGAAGCCCTTCAGATAGCCACCTCAATAACCCACGATTTATGCCAAGGCTTCCACAGTCATCTGGAAGGAGGTTTATTACCACTGGTCACAGGATACAAGTCACCCACTTCACTAATGAAAACATCATGTTGTATAAATACACACTTGAAGCATGAGCTCTCTCTGCCCTTCCCAAGGGCTGAGAAACAGCTCCCAGGAAGTCTGAACTCAACTACAGCAGCTTCCTGGTGCCTAGAAGGACCTACAGCTCAATACAAGCCTTAACCCTTCTGTCTCCTAAAAAAGCATGCAATGTTTTCCATGTTACGTAAAAGTAACTTCTCTAGCCAAGATTTACTCTCACCCATCAGGGCAAGTTTATGAAGTCTGATTTCAGCTACTCTAAATATAACCCAGTTAGAATACGTTGTTTGTTTTATGAATTAATTAGAAAATAAAAAGTTTTAACACTTCTTTAAGGTAACAATTTCAGTAGAGGCTGTGCTTTCATCTGAAAACACTCAAACACTCCAAAGGCTGCCTGAACACAATGCTTTGAAGTGGGAGACTGGAAGAACCAAGCTGAAGTTCACTGAATCAGACTCATTCACTTCCCATGGATTTCACCTGGCCATACTGGGGTTTATCGTAACATTTCTTCCAATATTGCTTTATCTAGAGATCACTGGCATTAAAGGATCTGCAAGGCATTATTCAGAGCGAGTTTAGCCGTCCAGGCTCAGCTTGTCTTGTTAGCAGAACACTTCAGAGGCAACAAATCTTGGGTGAAAGCATTAGGGCAGCTAGGACTTCCAGTCTTCAAAATAAAATCAACAGTGGGCCAGCATAACTGCATGGGACCACCCAACAACCTGCTGCAGGATTGCCACCTTCAACGTGTCCCTGCATTCTCCAAAGCTATGCAAGAAAGTCAGTATTATGAAAACACAATCTGGTGGCCAGAAGTGCAACAGGGAAGACCGTGAGCCCTACTGCATTTTAAGTTCTGACTGTCCTCCTACAGGGCCACAGGACCAGCACAGGCAGTTCCTCCTACAGCTGCGCGTGCTCAACAGCAAAGCCAGGGGAAACTCAAAATTACAGCACTCCAAAGTGTGCTTCACTCTGCTGTCCCACGTTACTCTGGTCACTTATGACACAGGAGTTACAGAGATCTACAGATCTGAGGAAGCCATGGAACACAGCATTTTATCTGGACAGTATTTCCACAGAGCCAAATGCAGCCTTTTAAACATTTATGCAAAAATATACATCTGCAGAAGACTTTACTGCATCATGTTACTGGCAGAAGTCTGGTTCCTCACTGTATTAAGATTTGCCAGTTCTGTACTCTTGCCATAAACTCCAAAGTGTTGGTATGCATCATGATTTACAAGTTGGAAACTTCAGAGATTTCCCTTTGGAAGACTTCTTAGCTTGCCTACTAAGAAGAAAAAGCTTCACTACTGCACTTAGTTCTCAGTCCAAGTAATAATTTTAGGTCCAAGTAACAAACCAGAGAACAGTAATTTATAAGCTTATATATAAAACATAAGCTTAAAGTCCTGTAGAGCCAGTGAGCATTACAAATTCTTACTCTGAATCTGTTCTTAGATCATCACCAGAGCTCCAGGCAAGGCCTGAGACTTCTGAGCAGAGAGCACACAGTGCCTGCTCGGGTCAGTTGGCCCAACATTTGGTTGCAGAACTCCATCGGGATTTTGATTGTGTAACAACTCAAAGACTAACACACACTGTCATGTGTTTGTAACAATAAATAAGTTACAAATATCCGCTTTTAAATCCCTCTGACAAATGAAACCTAAGTCCTCGACACAGCTCCAGCTTCATTTGATGCAATATTAAAATCTGATGTCTTTGGAGTGTCTTACTTTGGAGGACAAGTGCCCTGCGTGTGGTTTTGTTCACAATGCAGAAAGCACTTCCTAGTAAGCACAGTGTAACACCAGCATCTCGTTTGAAAGACCAGTTCTCTCTTACACCAGTCAATACGAGAGAAGAAAGTGAGTTCTATATTTGTCTCCAACACCGTAAATACAAGCACCGTGTGTTTATAGAACAGTTTGAAGCAGTGTGTATTGTTAATACAGGCCACTTCTAACACAACTGCACGGACCTGTTTGCTGCAACAGAAGTACAGAACAGCTGACTGAGCATCTCAAACCAGCATTAGTGAGTTACATCACAACAGGAGTCACATTTGGTTCCAGTCTCGTAAGGACTTTCTGCAGCTTTCAGGCACATTTAAGATAAATAAAATCAACTTCAAACTACATTCTACACGTTAAAAAACAGTTGCACTTCACTCGGAACACAGATGTTTGGGCACACAATTTAAAAAAGGCAGTATTTTCATAATACGAGCTTTTCTCCATGCACACAAACACTTTTACATGCAGTACGACATGACATATGCTCGTGAAAGATCCAAAAGAAAAATATGCTTGTCCAAAACACTTTTTTTTAGCTTTTTCTTACTTGTCAGTATTAGAAATACCACCTAGGAGTAACTCAGGTGACTACAGGTCGTACAAAGAGAAAATTCCAATGCAATTCCCAGTTCTGCAAACACGTACATGTAAGGGGTGCTTACATAATAATTGACATAGCTTTACAAACACAAGGCTTCCGCAGCCTCGCGAGGGCACGGTGTACTATCAAACTGCAATTATACAGAGCCAGAAAGTGGAACTAAGAACCCAAAACTGTAAGAAAGAAAGCAAGCCTACTCAAACTACTCACTTCATGTGCAGGTTAAGAGCTTCAGTTAACAGAAATACTAGACCAGAGGCGAAAAGAAAAGTACAGCAGCCTAACTGATGGCTTCAGTTCTGGGTTGTGTGTAAGAAACTAACTACAGCCTAAGTGTTAGCTTCAGGTAAAAAAAAAAAAAGATCAAGCTAGTATTCTAAAAACCTGGACAGCAAAGAAAAAAGCTTATAACAAGATACAGGAGTTCTTCCAAATGGTTCACCAGCGGCCAACCTGTTAGTCCCCCGATTCCAGTGACCTATTCTCAGAGCACTGGCTTCTCCTTGGGGATTTTCGATACTTCACTCACTGTTGCCATGACGACAGCTTCATCTTTATGTACCACTCCACATCACCCAGGCTTTGGTAAATGTAGCTGGTCGCTGTATAGTCGGTTGCAAGGGAAAAAAGAGTTGAAGTTAATAACGTGTACAGATTATGTAATTGTAATCTTGTAAAAAGTACAGAAAAAACGTTTACATCCTGCTTGTTAAAAAAAAAGGCAAGTCTGAATGTCAGACTTCAGCATTTTAAAGATTCATTTCATGCAGATTCACTCAATCTCAGAGCAACAATACCCATTTCTCCAGAAAATAATGGGTAGAAGTGCACGGTTTCTCTCGACATGATGCATTTTAGGCACCATGTAACATGCACAAGTGACATTCTGATTTGGAACAGGCTAGCTGGAAAGATTTAAGTTCACAGGTTAAGTTCAGTTTCTCCGATCCTTCGCACAGCACAAAGAAACAACTAATCTGTATTCTCATTGCAAAGAAAAGCACTGCGTATGATTAATTAACCTTCACTGTCTGGATCAAGGCCAAAACATTACAAATCACTGAAGCAGCTTCAGTAAAGTCCAATAACCAGACTCCCTTATCATAACTGAGGTAAGAAACAATACCACCGAGTTCACATTCGGGGTAACTTCACAAAATTCTCTCAGGGCTATCAGGGATAACAACTTTAAAAACAAAAACAGAAGAACAAAGCCAAGCTCACGTAACACCAAATCATTCTTCTTTTATCTAAAACTAACTAGGGAAACACGAGCACAAGGCACTAAAAGCAGAAGTTTTAGATGCAACAGAAGCATAACCAGGATAAAGACACCCAGAAGCAGCTGATTTCCCTAAGGGACTTCTAATCTACTCCTCAAAAAAGACTACACCACACTGAAGTTTAAATTCCTGCTGTAACCTGGTGATACAGAGCAGGGAAATGTGTGTGAATTTAAGAGTCTAGCTGAAAACAAAATCCTTAACTATGGGTTACCTTACACTTCAAGCAATCAGCCACTATAAGCAAAGCTGACATCTGCAATCTCAGACTGATGCTGCTGAGTGACAGATTTAAAGAAATTCTGCATTTAACAGCAACTTTGCAAACTCCTTCCCTTCAACCACTCCTTGTTCCTTCCAATATGCCAAGTTACTTTGCTTTACACACAAAAACATACATCAATTTACACACAAAAAAGTGGAATTTGCACTCAACTGAGAGGAGCTCTGCAGCTCAGCAGGCAATTCTACAGATCTGCACACAGCCCAGGTAAGCTTACACTCCCACTGCACTGACACAGGCACACGGTACCATGAAAACACACCTCACTTTTGGCAATTACAGATGCCTTCAGCTTCCAAGACTCAATGACACACTCCTCGTTGAAGCAGTGTCCTTAAAGCTGCAAACACTGCAAGCCAAACCAAGCTTTTTCCCACTTTCTAAGACTGCTATTTCTAAAAGGCAATGCCATCATCACTGGGGGAAGCTCAGCTCTCATCTTTTGTTAACTGATGCTTCACTGGCACCATAACCACATCTGGATGGCTACACGCTAACAAGAGAAAAGCACAAAGACAACTGAACACATTAAAAAGTCTGGAGAATCAATATACAGCAACCTGCTAAATTGGCTACTCATACCTGAGACTACCTTTCAAAAACTACAAGACACCAGAAATTGATCAGCAATAGACCTGAAACAGCCACAGACCTAAAACTGGAACCCATGCTCATGACTTGCAGCTATTTAAATAAGGAGAACAGGTCTACTAAGTGAAAAACAGCAATGGTGGAAGAAGTCAGCATTGAACTGTACTGCCTACACAGCAGCCAACGAGCATTCCTCCCTTCTCAACTTTAGGTCGTTGAACTTAAGCCTGGAAAAATACTGTGAATTAAAAACTGCAGTGTACATTAGTGACAACAGATGCTTACGTTCATAACGAAGCTGATCTTACCTTTTTGCTCTTAGCTGACGCAAGTGGTGGAACACGTTGATCACGTCCCTTATACGGCGAGGCGCCTCCTCGATTTTGGATGCGAGATTGATGCAGGCCATAGCAACAATCTGAAAGGAACCACAGAACCACAGGATGGTTTGGGGTGGAAGGGACCTTAAAGATCACCTAGTTCCAACCCTGCTGCCATGAGCAGGGACACCTCCCACCACACCAGGGTGCCCCCCAAGCCCCATCCAACCTGGCCTTCAGCACTGCCAGGGAGGGGAAGCCACAGCTTCTCTGGGCACCCTGGGCCAGGCCCTCACCACCCTCACAGTGAAGAATTTCCTTCTAATATCCAATATCCTTCTAATATCTAATATTCTAATATCTAATTTCCTTCTCCATCTCCCCTCTGGCAGTTGGAACCTGTTCCCCCCAGTCCCATCACTCCCTGC
>VZRW01010977.1:182822-206352 GCA_013398125.1 Aegotheles bennettii | reverse complement strand
AGGGGGGGAGGAAGGAGCGGACGCGCACACGGCCGGGAATGTCCCGCCGCGCCCTCGCTTCTCGGAACAGCCGCACCCCGCCCATATCCCTCCGCGGCCGGAACTTAACTCCCCGCCGCTGTCACTGAAGGCAAGCCCCGCCCCCGGCGGGCGGCTGCGCGATCTGATTGGCTGGAGCGGGATGAGTGACAGGGCCCGTGCCACCGCCCGCCGCCATCTTGTGCGGGGCCTCAGGGCCCCGGGTGTCCCCGCCGGGCGCGGCCCTGGACCTGTCCCCGTCCCTGTCCCCGCGGCGCTGAGGGCGGGCGAGGCCGGTCGGTACAGCCCCGGCGGGCAGGAGGGGCTGGGGGGCGAGTTCCTGGCGAGATCCGGCTCACGGCCTCCGCAGGGTCCTGAGAAGGAGGTGATGAGGCTGCGCCGGGCGGCCTAGGCCTGGTCTGGAGCAGGGCCTGGTCTGCCTGAGGGGGCCCTGGGAGCTCTCCCCTGCCCGGGCACAGCCTGGGCTGGAGCAGGGACCGCTCTCCCCCCCTGCCCGGGCACAGCCTGGGCTGGGGCAGGGCCCAGTTTTCCTCAGGGGTCCCTGTGAGCTCTCCTCCCCCTGCCAGGGCACAGCCTGCTCTCTCATGCTCTCACAGCCAGAAGGGCCCAGCGCCCTGCGTGTCCACAGCACTGTGCTGCAGCCCCTCTCCCACAAGCCACAATGCCTGACCACTGACTGGGCTGACCCAGCTGCAACTTCCCCAAACTACTACGGCACTGCAGGGCAAGACAGAGACCTCGGCTGTGCTGCGAGATACACACCTTGAGGCAAGCCCAGAATCCCAGAATCCTAGGGGTTGGAAGGGACCTCAAGAGATCATCCAGTGCAACCCCCCTGCCAGAGCAGGGTCACCCAGAGTCCATCACACAGGAACGCATCCAGGCGGGGTTTGAATGTCTCCAGCCAAGGAGACTCCACAGCCTCTCTGGGCAGCCTGGTCCAGTGCTCTGGCACTCTCACAGGAAAAAAGTTTTTCCTGATATTCACATGGAACCTCCTGTGCTCCAGTTTGCATCCATTGCCCCTTGTCCTATCATTGGTCATCACTGAAAAAAGCTTGGCTCCATTGTCCTGCCCCTCACCCTTTACAGATTTGTAACCATGGGTGAGGTCCCCCCTCAGTCTCCTTTTCTCCAAGCTGAAGAGCCCCAGCTCCCTCAGCCTTTCCTCATAAGGGAGATGTTCCACTCCCTTCATCATCTCTGTGGCTCTGCGCTGGACTCTCTCAAGCAGTTCCCTGTCCTTCTTGAACTGTGGGGCCCAGAACTGGACACAGGACTCCAGATGTGGCCTCACCAAGGCAGAATAGAGGGGGAGGAGAACCTCTCTTGACCTACTGACCGCCCCCTTTCTAATGCACCCCAGGATGCCATTGGCCTTCTTGGCCACAAGGGCCCACAGAATCTGCTAGAGGGGACGTGGTGGGTGGTAGCTAGCCATGATCACTTCATGTGTGCATAAAGGACACTTGTCAGCCAGTTCTGACCTGGTGGGACAGGCTGGGTGCTCTGCAGGGAGGCTCAGGGAAGATCTGTTCATTTTTCCCCCGTTGGTTGCCAAGGATGAGCAAACGTGATGGGCAGAGAGGGCTCCCAGGGCACGAGGTTGCCTCACCCAGTGGGATGGAGCCAGGGTGCAGTATAATCATTAACTGAACAAAGGGTCAGGGTGGTTTACTGCTGCCAGGGTCTGTTGTGCTAAAAGAACATAAGATAAAAGTAGTTATAGGTGACACAAATCCAGGATTTTCAGTCAGGGACAAGAAAGGTCCATGCAGAAGCCTGGCCTGCCCGGAACAGCCTGGCTGAGGGAGGCTGAGGTCCTGGTCTGCTCCTCCTCGGAGCTGCCAGCACGGGACGTGGCACCTTGCTGTGTGTCACGGTGACAAGGGTTAGTCAGACGTTCCTGGTCTCACAAGCAGGTCTGTAGAAAGATCACTAATTGCCCAGTACACTCTGTTTGCTCCTCAGCCTTCCTTTCCATTTATAGCTTGGGGTTTGAGAGCCAGGCTGTAACTATCACCAGAATAGTGCTTTTTATAGAAAAAAGCATTGAGCTGGGAGGTGCTGTACTTGCAGGCTCATGACTCACTCAGCATGGTTAGTTGGAAGGGTTGTGGTGTGCTCATCCTATTTTCCTGGTCCTTTGGCGAGCTCCCTCCCTTTTGCCAGGTACTGAACAGTCCCTGAGACTCAAAAACCAATTTTACATAGATTCAAAAAACCACCAGCAACCAGGAGCATCACTGGCCTCTTAGAAACCTCCAACAACCTTCTGTGTTCCACCAGCATGGCCAAGAAAAGCCCAGTTAACCCACAGCAAGCACCTCAATGATGGCAAAAGTGCTTTGCAGCCCATTGGATGTCCTGAAGGTTAAAGAAAGAGTAAAAAAAAAGGGGGGCTGGGGAAAAAATGACCATGGTTGGCTCCATTTTCTGAGCCTCAAATTGTTTGGAAGGTGAAAATCCCAGGTTCCTTGGTGTTTGCAGAAGGCCAACAGCTCCTTGCGTTTCACAGCAGTTGGCAAACGGGCTGGAAAGGGGCAAAACCAGGAGCTGTGGTGTCACCACACTGGAATTCAACCACCTTCTTCTCCACGCACACACCCACGGTGTGTGAATTTTAATTCAGTCCTGTTTTTCCAGGTTACACTTTTGTGTTTTGAAAACCTGCTCAGAAGTGCCTTTGCCCTCCTCGGGTGGCTCAGCCAGCCCTGGGGGTTTCCCTGTGTGTATCCTTGCATTCAGTGAAGCTGAGCAACGCGTTTTCCCCTCGGCTGTGGGGCAGTTGGAAGCCTTGGCTGCTCCAGGAAGGTTTACTGCAACACATTTCAAAATAAAGAGTGCAAACTGCCAGCCACAGGTACCTGGTGTCCCCAAATTCTGGAGTGACATGAATGTTCTGTTTTGCAGCACAGGCCACGGGAGGCGAGCTGTAGAAGCTTACCCAGATGTGCCCAGGAGATGACTTAAACCCGTGAAGGAAGCAGCATAATAAGTTCCTGCTTTGTTGCCAGGACACAGCACGCTGCTGGGAAACAATGGCAGTCGGTGATTGCTGGCTGAGTCATGGATGTGATTGCATTAACGAGCACGGTTCTCGGTGCCCTTTGGCCTGGAGCTGTGCACTTGGTGGAAGCTCTTTCTTTGAGCCAGCTGCACGCAGGCAGCTGCTGGCATCCAGGCACTAAAATCCGGGTGCTGGGAGGAACGTGTTCACACACAAGAGCCCAACACCCACATTTACATCACAGGGGTCTAGGGGGTTTGGCATCCGTGCCCTGGTGCCTGTCAGCAAGTGTTTCACCCAGGAGAATGCAAGAACAGGTTCTCAGCAAAGAGCTGCACATTGCAACGGGCAATTACCCCAACAGAACAGAAAGGATTTGTTTGGAAAAGATGACAGAAACACCTAATTTCCCTAAGCAATGAGATGTCAGCACATCAGAAACCAAAATGGTAGGGAATTAGGCAGCAAAATATTTTGACATCTGAAGGTTTCTGCTGTCACATCAAGCAGAGCAGAGAACAGAGACGATTGTTACACCAATTCACTCACTGCATTCAAACAACGTTTTACTTTGTGTATTTCAGAAAGTTGATTGTTTTTAATCAAGCAATTTAGGAAATTGACTTCAATTCTTTGTGCTGAATCTGATAAATTAACTGAGGCACTGAATTATCCATCATCTCAGCTATAAAAATACACATTATCCGCTCTAACAGGACTTCTGGTTGCAAGCACACTTCCAGTATGGGGCAAATACTGGGTTTGCATTGATATGAATGAGTTTGGCACCAAAGGACTTGGCAGTGAAATTTACTGAGGCTGGAGAAACGGTGCTTTACTCTAATTATGACTTGAAGGGTAATTAGTTAGGTACGCCTATAAAACATTTATAGAGACTCCAATTTTGGACTCTAAATTAACAGCTCAGAGGAACAATGGAGATCGTTTGATATCGTTCCCAGAGGGTGATTTCTTTAAACTCTTACTCATTGGCTTTGGAAGAGAAAAGAGGAATTGAGCAGTGTAAGTTACATCCTGAGTAACTCGGTGTGGAACCTGGGGTGTAGTTATGAATACACCCTTTGTACAAGTGCTTCTGTTCCACATTAACTGATTCTTCACCTTCCTCCTCAAAACCAATCTCCATCTCCCCTCTGGCACTTGGAACCCGTTCCCCCTCATCCCATCACTCCCTGCCCTTGGCACCAGTCCCTCTCCAGCTTTGCTGGAGCCCCTTCAGGCACTGGAAGGTGCTCTAAGGTCTCCTTGAAGCCTTCTCCAGCGAGCTCTGCTCCCCCCATCCCTTGGGGCAGGGAAATGTACACCAGGCTTGGCCTACACCAGCTGGCCACCACACACCTTAGAGACAGGTCTGCTCCACACACGTGCCATGCAAACATCTGCGTCGGATCTGCCATGGGGCTGGCAGTATTTCCATCTGGAGGTAAGAAACCAAGAAAACTGGGAAAACAGCAAATGGGAGAGCATGACATTGGGCACAGGACACACTCCCCATGCTCACAGCACAGCCTTGCTTCTGCAAGAGGCTCCTGCACCCCGAGCTGGGAAGGTGCCCATGGTTGTCCTCCCTGTGCAGTCCTCCTGCACGCAGGTGTGGTTCTCACAGGCTGTGGCTGCAGGCGTGTGAACACGGAGGTGCAAACCAGGGTGTTAACCTGGAGTAAGCCACAGCAGAGCCATGAGCAGAGTGTGAAGAGCAGCGAGCAGTGATGAGATGGAAGAGCACGGGCTGTGTCCTGCAAGGCACACGCACAGACAGATGGAGCTCTGTTCACACGGGGGGGGGTTGTCACTGCAGGGAGAGGCCAGACTTATTTTTAGGGGTTGCATCATGAGTCTGCAGCGTTAAAGGCCAGAAAAGGAAAGATGAGGCTAGAAAAGCTTCACTTGTGTGGTGAGGGCTGGCCCTGCTGGCGTGGAGCAGTGGTGGGAAGCAGCTCTGGGAAGCTGAGGAGCACATACAGATACGCCCAAGCCACCATGCACGGTTCCAAGTACAACATCTGGTTTTGGTGTTGCTTGCTGTGACACTCACAGCCTGCAAACCCCAGTGTCACACGTGTGTCCTCACCCCCAGCTGTGGGAGCAGCAGCAGAACCAGCAGCCTGAGCCCATGGGGTTGTGTTTGCAGCCATGGTGAGATGCTCCAGCCCAGCAGGCACCTTTCTCCTCAGCGGGAGGCAGAGGTGACTCTCCCAGCTCCTCGGGCACAGTGGGGCTGTGGATGGTGTTTGTGAGCCTGAGAGATGCTCCGTGCCACGGCAGTGAGCGTGCTGAGGCCACAGCACCACATCCTGCTGCGGGGGCTGGGGTGGGGGTGGTGTCTCCTGGAGCACCATCTGATAGATGGCAGGAACCACTGAGCTGCAGCCAGCCAGCAGCCCCACAGGTGTTTCCCCTGCGAAGGCACAGTTAGCACAGAAATGCTTCATCTCACACACAGATCAGGGCAATGTTTTGCTGCTCTCACCCGTCTGCATTCTGCACCCGCTGAACCATGGGCAGCCAGCGCGGGTGTCACGCGAGGGCGGCAGTGGCATGCCTGGCCCCAGGCACACACTGCAGTTACCAGAAAGGGCTTTCAGGCTGTTCAGGACTTCCCTGAAAGTGGTGTGAGGGTCACCCCGGGGCTGCTCATCCTCTCCTGCTCTGTGGCGGGCTCCAGCTTCCCCTGCGCCGTTACCCTACGTGCACACAGCAGAAAAAGCCAATTTTAGTATCAAACACATCATTACTGCTGACATCCCCGGGATAGAACAGCAGTCAGCAAACGGGAGGGCACGGAGCAGAGGCACAGTGGTCCTGGGGGGGAGTTAAATACAACCACTGCCTCCTCCTCCCACTGCAGGGGTTGCTGCAACGGTCCCTTCGCTGTTCCAGTGTTTCTGCACGGCTTCGCAAGCTTTTCCTGCTCGTGAAGCATTTCCAAGTGTCTCACTAACCTCAAGAGGTCTTTTATTCTATTTTTGCTTCCCCAGAGAATGAGTCAGAAAAGAAAGATCAGGTCCGTGCCTCTCCACCTCTGCTCCTATGTCAGGGACATGATTTATCCTGCAGGATCCGGGTGAAACCTCTCCCGAGCTCTGAGCCAGTGGCAGGTTTCCCACTGACTGCAGTAAAGCATGGAATTCTGTCCTGTGAGCATCAGCTTAGGAAAGCAGCACGGCCTCTTGGGGCTTACAGATCACTCTGCCAACAGTAACTCACTGGATAGAGTGGGAACTCATTAGAAGGACACCTTTAGCATCCCCAACAGGAGATGTGAGCTCCAGTGCCCAGCACCATCTGAGCCGTGTCCAAGCCCACCTTGCAGAGCAACCCAAGGATGTGAAGGAGGTTTTAATGTGGTTGTTGGACGGGTGTCACGATGCTCTGAAAGGTTAGCTGGCAGCAGAGATATAATTAACTCCTTCAGCTACTCACCAGGGGTGGGTTTGGTGTGGCTCTGTCTAGCCGAGAGCTGCATCCCAGGGCTTTAGGAGGTGGTGGTTTGCCATCTAGTGGGGTAGGGCGGTCCTGCAGGAGAGCGATGTGACAGCTGGCTTTGGCTCATCCCGGATCATACAGGTGGGATGCTGAGGTACCAGGAGCCTCACTAGCAAAGGAAGAGAAAATTAAATTGCGAGATGTTTCTTGCTGCTATAACCAACAGCAATACTGAACACAGGTAGGCATTGCCACTGATAGACCACAAGTCATGAGCACAAGACATTGGTAGCTTGAAATAATGATCGTGCCATCCACAGCTCTGTCCCCATGGTGCTGGGAGAAAACTGGCACGTAAATGCAGGGAGAGTGTACGTTTGGAATAGTGGTATCCCAGAATATTCTCAGTGCCAGTTAATCAGAAACAAGTGAAGACTTGAGAGTTCATGTTAGCAGGTCACTTGAGTGCAGGGGGACAGGGCTTGTTCAGTGATAGCCATGAACATGGATCACTGTCACTACAGAGCTCTCTCATGCAGCACCACAGCTTAAAGCCAGGTTTGTGTTTAATGGAAATCTCCTTTCAGTCAACATAACCCAATAATATTGTCCCTTCTCTCTGTAAGGGATCAGGAGACTCAGCAAAGTGTTCCAAGCCTTATCCAGGTTCTGGGGAGACCCACAATATCATTTGCTGGTATTTCCCTAGATTAATGAAAAGAAGGTTTTAGCAAGTATATGTAATTTGCTATTTGGATATCAAACACAAGCAAGCAAACCCCTTCATCCCTCCCTCCTTTTGCAGTTCTGTTTTTTCCCATATAAGCACGTTTTGATGCAGCAGCAAGTCTTCTGCACGTGTCGTGAGAGCCCCAGCAAGGAGCCCATGGGCTTTATTACAGGGCCTTCACCCAGCAGGAGGCAGCACTTTACTACAAAACCAACCAAAACTCAGGAACATTTGTGTTTGACCCTAGGTAAAACTAGATTTTTAAGTGAATGGAACTGAAAAAGAATCAAAACAACACCTGCCTGTTTCCAGTAGCCTTGACAGGGGCTTGTACTGAAGTTCAAGTGGATCCTGCAGGACTAATCCTGTGCCTCAGCAGGAGAGGGGGGCAGAAGGTGCTGAGCCAGCTGTGCAGAGAGGGTGGGAAGTTCAGAGGTCTTTAGAAGGGGAATTCTACCTTTATCCTACATTAGTTGCAAGGAGGATGGTATTAATAATGGAGTAGGTCAGATTCAAAAATTGTTAATTTTGATTTTGGGGCCCTTTGTCCCTAGGGATAATCCATGGGGAGAAGGGGGCTGGATCACCCCCAGAGAAATTCAGTCCTGGGGGGACATCTCCAAGCGAGGGCTTTGCACTGCAAATGCTCCTTCAGGACAATACCATGCCACAAGAACCCTGACAAGAAAACATCAATGTTCTACACTGCACAGCCTGCCCCAAGCCATGGGCAGCCTGGGTGCTTTTAGGTTCAAATGTGCAAATATTGCCAGTGGAATTGGGAGAGAGGGCTTCTGACTTGATTTTGGAACAGAACAAGACTTGCACTGGTTCTACACTCTTGAAAAGTGCCAGGCTTACAGTGCAACCCCCAGGAGTGATCAGCACAACTCAATTGTCCTCTTTTAACCCAGTTTGCATACATCGTTATCCAAAGAGAATTCACAGTTTGCTGTAGTTACCATTGTTACTGCACTGGAGCTCAAGAGAAGACCTAAAATGATTCGGTCAGCTGAAAGCATCAAAATCTCCACCACATCCCTGCACAGTTCTGACTCTCCCATGCCCACACCACCATTCCAGGTAGGATGTATTCCATAGGCTGGGCTCCCCCAGATATTTACCCCTTCCCTCTAGTGCCCCCAGAGCAGAGTGAGGCCTCCCCTAAGGTCTTTGCTTCTATCAAATAACCCCCCATGCATTCCAAACTCAACGCACAGTGTGGCTAAAACCCAGCTGTTGCACCCTCCCCTGCATCCCCCACACAACCAGAGCAACACCTACCACTGCTTGGAGCCCTGCTGGAGGTGAGGGCAGCTCTGGTGTCATTTCTGTAACTCCAGAACAGCCATGCAGGATCAGAGCAAACAGCCCTGCAGCTCAGCATCCTGCTCCTGGCAGTGGTGGGAATCTTTTAGAAGAGTCCAAGACCAAAGCAGGCCCCAGGATGGCTTCCTTCGGGTGGTCACCCAGCTTCCAGCAAACTCAGGAGCTTCATGGACTAGAGCCAACAACCTTTTACTTTTGGGTGGGCTTCTCCTGCTGAACATTTCTGGTCTGTGAGCCTGCATGAAATTCCACCACACCACATGATGAGGAAGCCCTAAGCCACCATCTCACCCTCACACCACCAACCAGCAGAGCCACCCACACCCTCCATGAGCCCATTTTATAGCTCTCTGCCACCTGCAGCTCATCACCTAAACCCTGGCAGCTGGCTCTCCATGAGCTCTGTACGCCCAGGCACTCACCTCTCCAGACCCACCTCGAGCTCAGTTGCTCCTTAGGAGGTGAGAGAACCTGCTTTGGTTGACCACCAGTGGGACCTTAGCAGCAGCCTGGGCACAGTCCAGCTGGCCACAATGCCCTTTTCCCAGCTCACATGTTGGGGTGCAGCTGTGATGGAGGGAGATGGATGGACACTGGCCAGATCAATGCAGGGTATCTCCAGCAGGCTGTCCTGGGGATCTCAGCCTGCCTAAACCAGCTGTCAGTGTTTAATGAGCTGCTGAAATTGGACAAAAGGCATTTCTGGCATTTTTTGGACTTGGTGTCAAGCTGTATTTGCTAACCCAAGCTGTGATGACCAGGACAATGCATGTATCCAGACTTTCCCTAAAAGGCGCGGTGGGAGTTGTGGTGAATCCATGGTTTGTGTTGATGTTCTCTGCAGGAGGCAGAGTGGCAGTCACGGGGGGTTGTGGAGGCCAAGAGTGTGACTGGCTTTAAAAAGGACAGGGCAAAATCCCGTTATCAAACATCAATTGGGAGGAAGCATCTGGTGTTAGAGATCCCTATGGAGGTGCAGAGAGGGGGTCACTTGTTATCTGTCTTCTCCTACGTTCTCCTTCAGCATCTGCCACTGGTTGCTGTCAGAGGTGAGATGCTGGCATCCATCTAAGACCATTGATCCATCACAGCCTTCCCTCCAGTGAACAGCTCACGGGCTCCATCTTTTAGCACCAATGCTGGCATTTCACACATGGGTTTGATTTCTCATTCCATAACAGCACACACAACAGGCTGCTGATACAATCATGGTGTGTCCCACCCCTCCCATTGCCCTTGTCCAAGGCAATCAGAGCTGCGAGACAGCAACTGAGCTGCTGTGACCACAGGGAGCTAATAGAGAGCAGAAAGAGAAGCCCAAGAGCAGAAATAAGCTTTTTGAAGAGCGTGAGTGATTCTCACATGTGTTCCCCTTGGTTAAATGGACCGGGGTGCAGCCAGGTGTGGAGCACTCAGCAGAGCTGAATTTCTGTGTCCAATACTTCTATTCACTTTGCTGCTTTTTGTTTGTCCACAAAGCACTGGAGGGCTGCGAGGTGCTCCCCAAGCTGTTGATGAATTCTGGCTTCTCCCTAGCTAACATTTACCATCTCTGTTGGTTTGTCCCATCCATCAGCACCAGCCATGCTGTCAGGAAGCAGGAGCAGCAGCAAATGGCCAGCAGTCTGTCTGGCAGTGGGGAGTGCCAAGTCATTTGTCCCCTAAAATCACCAGAGGTGCTCATGGCAGTTGGAGGAACCCTGCCCTGGGCTCTAAGCAATTCTGCCACCCACTGATGCTCGTAGCATCCAAATTGCTTTGGCTGAGGCAACGAGATGAAGGTGGCTTATGTGGGCCTTAAGGCATGGACACCTCAGAGTTCCCAAGCCCCAGGGTTAGAATTCAGGTTTGTCAGATGTCTTCTGGTGTTGTAGACACATAATTTACCTCGTTTGTTAACGTAAAGCATCTGCCTCGTGCAGTGCCAGGAGGACCAGTCTCTGGTCCCCAGCCATGGAGCAGGAGAACTGTGGAGCTCATCTGAAGTCCTGTTTATCCTGCTGATGGACATCTCGAGCTGGCTGGGCCCAATCATCCTGGAGTCGTGTTGTACTGGATCCAGAACTGCAAGGCACGTGGTGAAAGCACAATGAACCCAACAGTGTCCAACTTCCAGTGAAGGGCCAGGACAGCAGTCACAGTCCTGTGCACACACGGGGTGTGTTTAGAAAGGACCTTTGATTCTTTGGAGTTTGGGTTGCAGTCCATGTTTTAAAGACTTACCTTGTAGGTGTTGGTGGACAATGTGCTTCCACCATTTCTCTGACACTGCTGTTGGTCCTGATTGCTGGCCGTGGGATGCAGAGGGACTTCACTGAACCACTGGCCGGGTTAGCTAAAGCATGGCTGGAGTGAAAAGAACCCTGGTTTTCATTTTTTCTGAATTTTTGATTATTTTAGATTAATCTCTTCCACTCAGAAGAGAAGAGTGGTCCTACTGGACATCTAAGGAGCAGCATGAGAACAGGACACACACACATGGGATGAGAACGTGGAGCCTGGCAGCTGTGTGAGGGCATGGCCAGGGTTCAGCACTGCCCTTGGTGGCTTCTCCATCTCAAAACCGAGGCACAGCCATGGACAGCTGGAAAAACACACTCTGCTGTTGCCTAAACACCACCTGCATCACAGCAAAGGATCTTCACACTTGTGTTCTTCAAAGGAAAAACAACATCACTTTGCTGTGAATGTTTTCCCTTGGGCTGGAAGCCCCAAACCACAGCCAGGCAGGGACCTTTGGTTGCAGATGTGTTTTCCACCTTGTGACACATGGCCTTCTGCTGTTGTTTACTCTTAAATAAAGAGTCACTCCACTGGATGCAGGTCTGTAGTTCCGTGGTAGTGCAAAGTTATCCTTTACAAAAACCACGTGAGAACAAAGGGCCCTCTCACAGACACACAGAGTTTCCATGAGTAACTGCCAGTAAGGAGAAAACAGGTTCCTCTGCTCCTAACCTGGAGACATTGCTGTCCCTTCTGGGATCATGGGTTGGTAATGATCTTTAACCATGCATGGTGAGATCAGGGGAGGGATGGCTGACCATGGGCTGCAGTGTCACCAACCTCCATGAGCCACCTTCTCCGAGGCTGACTGCCAGCAGAAGCACTGCCTGGTTTGCAAGGAGCCCCTCCAGTTCCAGTTTGTCCACGCTCTGCCTGTGAGACAGAAATTGTGTGTCCGGGTTGGTTTCCCTCTTGAGGAGGTGCCAGAAGTGGAGGACAGGGAGCAGAGATCAGCCAGCAAAACTTGGCTCTTAGCAATAGCTGTTGCTTAAACATATGGGTGCTTCTGTCCCCCAAAAGCCAAGTGATTTCACTGCACAGGAAAAGCTGCAGCTCATTAAAAGCCAGGATTGACTTTTGAATGGTTTACACCCACAGAAGATGGACAGTGCAGTTGGTATCTGCATTTAGAGAATCAAACAAATTGAAATCTTTTGATGTCCTGAGGTTGTGTGAATCCTGTTGGGGCTCCCTGAGCCCAGGGGGTCCCCCAGTGAGGCCAGGACTGGGATGGGCTCCTACAGCATGGCTGGGATGGGATGGAGTCCTGGGCTGGGTGCTGGCCAGGGACACCCAGGTCCTGACACAACCAACCCCAACACAAACAATTTAGAAAGCTCCAGGTCGTTTCAGAGAAGCAGCCAAACGAATCAAGTCTGATTTTGCTTCTTTCCTCACCTAATTAGACAAGGGGGAGATTTAAGGTATAACTGAGCCAACTCAGTGTTTCTGTAATTTGACATTTAATTAATCAATGTCCAGTTCCTCCACAGGTGCAATGTGAGTGCTTCCTAACTGCTGCAGGCATGTTTGTATGAAAAAAACCCAAAACAAACAAAACCCCATAGAATGTGTTTATTCCCTGCTTCCTCCTACCATTGCAGCCTGGAAAGCTGTGAGCTCGGGGATCGTCGGGAGCTGTGAAGGTACCACGAGGACAGGTGGAGATGAGGGGAACACTCTGGCCCTATTAGAGTTAACAGGAGTTTTGTGTTCCACCTCAGTGGGGCCAAGGATTTCACCCGAGGAGGATTAGTCATCACCATCAAGATGAATTAGATGACTTGTCAGCGAGAAGCAGGCAAGGTTGCTCCCATGGGCTGCTGAACTTGGAATGGGAAAAGCTGGAAAAATAAGGTCCAGCTTATTCCATGTGTGCCCCCAGCCCAGGAGGTGCCTGTGTGCAGTCCATGGGTTTGTTCTGCTCCTGTCCAACACTGGGGAACGCTTTGTCCGGGGGAGCGGGAGGGAATGGCAGGGTAAAAGTTCCTTGGAAAACATCCCAGAGCTGGGCTTAGCTCTCATAAACAAGTGGTGGACAACCTATGGTTCATATTTCTAGGAAATGCTGTCAAACGGAGCTGCTAACGGCCCCGAGGAGGCACCGGGGCAGGGGCTGTGCACAGCAGCTCAGCCTCGGGAAGCACTGCTGGGTCAGGTTTGGGAATGCAATCCACTGGAGACTCAATAATTAACACAGGAAAAAATATCCCGGATTTTAATTTGAATATTCAAGCACTGGCAGGAAACGACAATTTAATCAGGAGGCTTGTGGGAGACCACTGCTGTTTATGGTCTGACTCCAGAGGGTCCAACCCTGTGGTCCGGGCTCAGAAATACCTGTTTGGGCAATAAAACTGAGCAGCACAGCATGGGGGAAAAGGGGTCAGAAAGAGCCACTTGTGAAAACTTAGCAGAAAGGGATACAATAATTTTTCAGGGAATAATAGAACAGATATATTTGAAACAAAGAATGATTGGCTTGTGAGCAACAGAAAAATAGCTGAAGTGGTTAAATTTGTTAGATAAATAATTGAATGCATATGGGGGGATATAATAAATACTCATATTTACCTCACCAACCCTTCACCATGGAACAACCTCATTCTTCCTGCTCCCCTGGGCTGTTGAAGCTGGTGGTGTGAGGGTGGTGAGAGCCTGGCCCAGGGTGCCCAGAGAAGCTGTGGCTGCCCCTGCCTGGCAGTGTTGAAGGCCAGGTTGGATGGGGCTTGGAGCCACCTGGTCTGGTGGGAGGTGTCCCTGCCCATGGACTGGGACTGGATGGTCTTTGAGGTCCCTTCCCACCCAAACCAGTTCATGATTCTATAACCAAAATAAACATGGAAAGAAAGATGGTCATGATAGCACAGCTTTGAAGGAAGGAGGAGAAAGAGATTTTCTCCATGAGAAAGCTTTCCATAGCAGCTCATCACTAGCCACACCACTCATGGAGAAGTCTACTCTTAGTTTGCTCTTAGAGCCATCCCAAGAGGAGAAACGTGTACAGCTGCACCCATACAGCGAGGCTCCAGGGCCAGGCAGTGCTTCTCAGTCCACTTTAGAATCATAGAATCATTATGGTTGGAAGGGACGTCCAGGGTCATCAAGTCCAACCTTTATCCCATCATATTCCTGACCATCAGACCATCAGACCATGGCCTCAAGTGCCTCATCAACCCGTTTGTTGAACACCCCCAGGGACGGTGACTCCACCACCTCCCTGGGCAGCCCATTCCAGTGCCCAACCACCCTCTCAGTAAAGAACTTCCCAGAAGTAAAGAAGCTCCCAGCCTGCTCCCCACCCTCCCTCAGCCCATGGCCAGGCCCCACTCAGCAGAGGTGGTGGTGATGAGGGTGCTCTCCAGCCCATGAGGTGTGACCCAGCTCCCTGTGCCAGAGCCCCATGTGTCCCCTCTTGCTGGGTGATGCTGGAGCTCCACTTGGTCCTGAGTGTGACATGAAGCCACACACTCACCCAGGGTGTGAGTGGAAAACTGGAAGGTAAGGAACCTAGAATATCCATATTCACTTATTCTGGAGAAGAAGAGGATGGAGCCAGCATCAGAGGGGTCCTGCACTTTGCACAGCCGTGGGAAGGGGCTCCAGGAAAGCTGGAGAGGGACTGGTGCCCAGGGCAGGGAGTGATGGGACGAGGGGGAACGGGTTCCAACTGCCAGAGGGGAGATGGAGGTCATGGGGAACCTTCACCTCATTTCCGTGGAGGCCATGGGGAACCTTCACCTCATTTCCGTGGAGGCCATGGGGAACCTTCACCTCATTTCCGTGGAGGCCATGGGGAACCTTCACCTCATTTCCGTGGAGGCCACGGGGAACCTTCACCTTGTCTCCATGGAGGCCACAGGGAAGCTTCACCTCATCTCCATGGAGGCCATGGGGAATGTTCACCTCATCTCCATGGAGGGCTGGGACGGTTCCTGCAAGGGACAAGCAAACAATGGAGAACATGCAGTGTTCCCTGTCCCACAGGCAGCAGCTATTTAACTCCAGAGTATTCCCATACATAAAAGAACCAGTAAAAGCCATTTATACATTTGCTCGAGAAGGAAATTGTGACAGTGGGATTCTTATTTATTTATTTATTTATTTATTTTACATCTCCCTGCTCTCGTCGTAACTCCTGGGATCATTCCCGTGCTTCTCCTTTCAGAAGGGTGACGGGGAGAAGTTGCCAGCTGAATTTCTCTTTCATTTGATGCCAGGTTTTAATTCAAGGCAGGAGAAGTGTGGCTGAGCTGCTCATTTGATGGGATTATTTCTTGGCACGGGAACCCGGGGTCTCTCTAACCCCAGAGCTATGCATTCCATACTGTTCCCATCACGTGGAGACCCAAAGGAAGGCTGTGAGCTCCTGGTGACCAAGCCTTGGGATGGTGGGAGGAGCAGAGCCACCTCTGCCCCACACATGGGTTTCATGCTCAGACCTGGCACTTGCTCCATGGTGAAGGGGATGCTCAGCCCCGTGCTGACCCCAACCCCCCGTGTTCTGTGGGACCGATGGCAACGTGTGGTTGTGCATGGACAGACAGGGGTGTGAAACTGGTGGTGCAATGAATAGGTGGCAGATGGAAACCTGGCCTCAAGATGAAGGAATACAGACTATTTTGTCTGTAAAAAATGTTTTTAATGGCCAACTTACCGTGTCACCCAGCTCCAGCGCCGTGCCTGGCGCGTGAATTCGCCATCTGGTGCGGGATATAATTCTGGGGCTTGGCTCCATAAATCCACAAGTTCCCACCTAAAGATTAACTTCATTCCCATCAGACTCCATGGCGTGTCCTGGGGGTAAAGTAAGGATTTATTGGTCCAGGTATTGAAAATTAAATGACAGGAATCTTGGATATTGCCCATCATCTCATTAGGCCATGGTCTGATGGTCCAATGGTTAGGAATATGATGGGATAAAGGTTGGACTTGATGACCCTGGAGGTCCCTTCCAACCATAATGATTATGATTTTATGATTCTATCTCCCTCTTCTCACCCTTGCCCAGCTGCCTTTCAGGCGGGGTTTGGCTCCGTGGCCTCCTATGCCCCAGGGGCAGCAGAGGTGGCAGCAGTTGGGTCCGTGGGCCCATGTTGTTTGGATGGACACAACACGACTTCCCACAGGGTTTTCCCCCACTCCTTTCATGCTGTACCATGTCCTGGTGTTCAGAACTGCATCGGGTCTGCTTTGTGCATGAGCAACCCAAACAAACCATCCCATATCTCTGGGACCACAGGAAACAAGGGGTCCCAGATGAAAAGGGTACATCTGCCCCCAAAACAACTGCTTTGGGTCTTCAGCAGATGTGTCTTAGTGGCATGAAGGGTGATAGAAGTCAGAAGTGTTATAATATTGTATGATTGGCACAAGAGACATGCTGCTGGATTCCATGTAAGTGACAGGGAGCAGGATGGAGCTCTGTACCCTGCCCAGCCAGGTGACCAACGCAGGTGTCCATGGACTTGTTTGGACAGACTGGTCCCAGATGGGCTCTCAATGTTTTCTGCAGCTATATTTAGCTTTAACAAAGTTGTTCTGATCTCATTGCTATGTCCTATGGTGTGACACTCACCTCCACATTTCAGTTGTCACAAGAATCTTCAGGAGTTTGAACATTTCAACATCTCTCTGGAGCACCGAGAGCATCAGGAAGTCTGGAGCCAGTTAAAGCATTGCATGGGCCATTGGCAGAGGTCTTCTCCTTCCCCTCTGACATCGTTACTGTCAATGCAAATTTATCTTTTAGACTTACAAACCTATAACTGGCTTTAAAGCTCTCTCTGATTCTCCATCATCCAGAAATCCTTCAGCAACTGTTTTGTCCCGAGCCACTGCCGTGTGGTGTGATCCATCAGCACTTCCTTCTCCAGTCAGCATGGGAATGGTGGAGATAAAATATTGCCTTTCCAGACCAGGACTTGCTGACCTTCCAGGGCAGGGGTGCCAGGGCAGTTGTTTGACACTCGACAAGAACCTGTGCTGGAGGTCTGGCTGAGACACACTGTGGCCAGCACGGCAGGAGGTCCCTGGGGCTGGAGTCCCATCAGCCTTGGGAGGAACCAGGTCTCAGGAAATCCTGGAGATCCTCGAGCACAGCAAAACAAACAAACATACATGAACTCCCACAGGAGCTAGGGAAGGAGCATGAGAGCATGAGGAAGGAATTTCCAGTTTGGTTTCACTGTCTCAAAAAAGATTTAGGGAAAATGTGGAGTGTTGGAAAAGAAATGATTTGGGATTGGTCCAGCTTTGGTGGCCGAGGAGGAGGGGGACAGCTGGGCTGCATGGGCAGGGAACAAGGACCTCTCCAGTCTGGAGGGATGGTTGGCAGAGGTGGTATCAGGGCTGTGGGTGGGCAGCATGGTGGCACCAGGCAGGAACATCATCCCTGTCACCAGAAGGTCACCATCAGAGCCTGCTCACCTTAGATCCATCCTGCCCCAAGCAATGCTGAGCTTGTTGGCTTTGATTTCCCACCCTGCACTCACTGAACCCTGCCCAGGGGTGGCTACAGCAGAGCTCAAGGTCTCAGCATCGTTCTGGTGCACTGCTGTCCCCCGGGGCCTCCAGAAACATCATCGGTGGGGCTGGAAAAGGATTAAAAGGAATGGAAAGAAGAGAGCAGCAAAGGAACACAGACATCCCATGGGTGCAGGCAGCTGGAGAGGGACTCGGGAAGAGCCTTCCAGAGTTCAGTCTGGTTCCCATTCCAGTGCAAATGGAAGTTCATTGCACTGGTGCTGCTCCAGGGTCCATGGTGTTTCTCCCCAGAAGGTCTGGTGGTGTTTTGGTGGATCAGGTTGAGACATACCAGGGAGGGACTGGACAGCCCCTGGCTCTGAGCTGGCAGCAGAGCTCGGGCGCTCCTGTGGCACCATCAAGAAACTGGTTTCTTCTCCTTCTGACTGGAGTAAATGCTCATTCCAAACATCAGCATCTCACCTGTCAGCGTAAGGAAGTGCAGGGCTCTGGCAGGCTGGAGAGATGAACACCAGCAGCACTCGGTGCTTGTAACCCATCAAACTCCAAAGCTCCATATTTATATGGCATGAGACAGACTCGGAGCTCGGGGCCACAGACCCTGCTGAACCCCCATGGCAACAGCAGGCACCAAACCATTGCAGGACACCACTCAGGTCCCTCTGCCCCCCACCTCTCCCACCCCTTGCCCATCTCCTCCCAACACACCACAGCAAGGAGAGGGCAGGAGGTGGAGATGGCCCAGCCTGAGGTGCCAGCTCTGCCCCAGCCCCCGTTGAAACCCCACTCCCAAAGCAGGAGATGTTCAGTGTGAGCAGAACATTTCTGAGCCTCCCGGGCCCCACCCTCAGAGCTGCTGACCCACAGCAGCCCCAGTGAGATCAAGAGAGTTGTGAACATGTAGGACAACAGAAAAATCACAGAATCCCAGACTGGTTTGGGCGGGAAGGGACCTTAAAGTCCATCCAGTGCCACCCCCTGCCATGGGCAGGGACACCTCCCACCACACCAGGGTGCTCCAAGCCCCATCCAACCTGGCCTTGGACACTGCCAGGGAGGGGCAGCCACAGCTTCTCTGGGCACCCTGGGCCAGGCTCTCACCACCCTCACACCAAAGAATTTCTCCCTCCCATCCCATCCCCATCTCCCCTCTGGCACTTGGAACCCGTTCCCCCTCGTCCCATCCCTCCCTGCCCTTGGCACCAGTCCCTCTCCAGCTTTCCTGGAGCCCCTTCAGGCACTGGAAGGTGCTCTAAGGTCTCCCTGGAGCCTTCTCTTCTCCAGGCTGAACAACCAAGCTGTAAATTCCAAAGTTTGTGGTCATTCAGCCTCATCCTGCCAGAGAACCAGGTCTGGTTTGGGACCAAGACCTCATGGTGACCACTGAGAACAGGCTTGGCCCGGCAGCACCAGCCCCAGCTTCACTCAATAGACTTTCACCCAAACTTCCAAGCACACTGAGGGTTCCTTCTGCTGCTGCATGGCACACACACATTGCAGTGAAAGAATTACAGTCAGTGTGGTTCCTGATTTTTTTCTCCCTTTTTGGTAACAGCTTTGTGCAAAAGATACATTTTTCTAGGTTGGAATATTTCAACTTTTATTTTTACTCATCCTGGAGTAATCTCTGAGTTAATTTCTTCACCCGCAGACTTCTCATCTTGCTTTTTCCCCTCTTTTTTTGCTTTCAGTCTTTTCTGCGGTGCTTCCTCCACTTTGGAATTATTGGAGAGTGATGAGGGAAATGAAACAAACTGGGAATTTTCCAGAGGAAGTTTTAAAAGTTACAGAAGAGAGAGGAAAACTGGAAAAAGAAAGGAAAATAAATTTTAAAAATTACATTCAGTTACAAAGGGGAGAAAAAAAGCTGGAAAAAGAGGGAAAATCAAAAGAGTTAAATATTTAAAATGATTTTTCAGCAATATTAAATCTCAGAAACAGCTCAATTTCAAACCTGAAAGAAGCAGCAGAGCTGATTATTTTTTCTCCCACAGACACATATAAACAGTGAAAGGATAGGAGCACACTGGGATTGAATAAGAAGGAACATCACTGGCAGAAAGGGCTGAGGGAAGCAGAAAGCCCTCAGCAGTGCCCACAGTCACCAGGACCTTGTGCAGCTCAAGGCTGTGGGGCTGGGGTGGGGTTGGTCTCTGCCCACGTCTCCTGGCTTGCAGTCCATAAGGCTGAAGGGAAAGACCATTCCACATGTGGATGTGGAACCTGCTCCTTCACCAGTCCCAGTGCCACAGAGTTCTCCTGCACACGGACACTCCACCGCCTGGTAGTGTCATTGGTGCCTTGGGTGACATGGGTGACATCTCCTGGCTCGTGCCAACACATGGTCTACCCACAGTCTCCCATGGACTTGGTTTGTAGGTACAAGAGGTCCATGGTGTGGCGGTGGGATGTTCTGTGCCAGAGCGGTCCGAGGCATGGTTGGTTTGCTGGCATGGTCACCTGGCCACCGAGGTGCCATCAGCTCTACAGGTAAGTGGTGGCCTCTCGGCTCTCCCGCTCCCTCGCCTGCGCCACGGCCACGTTGATGCACTGAAGCCACTCCTCAGCGTTCTTCTCATCTTTGGCCTTGAAGACATAGGTCTTGCTGTCAGTGAAGATCTCGAAGGCCCGGGGCAGGCTGCGGTCCCTGCGCTTCTTTGCCACCACTTTGACGCTCTGCACCTTGCTGAGCTCAATGGGGCAGTCATCGGGGTCATCTTTCTGAAACACAGAGAAGACAAATAGAACCAGGTTCATCTGGTAGAGCTCCCACTGTCTTCATAAAGAGTTGATGCCCCTGCCTGTGGTGCAGGTTGGACTAGATGACCTTTAAAGGCCCCTTCCAACCCAAACCATTCTGTGATCCTATGATGTCTTTAGAGCTGGGCCTGTAACCATTGCTCTTATGGGCAAATGCACCGATGGGGACTTTCCAAAAGAGCCTTAGAGGAGTTAGAAACCCCCACGTTCACCTGCTGAAGACCATCGGGTTTCATGGGGTGTCATGGTCTACTGCACCCAATGGGCCAACAGTCCATGTGAGCTCTCCCTCCCCACCATCTGCACTTTATAGTTCCAGCTCCAGCTGTTAAATGGGCTCAGATGTTCCCTTCTCTGGCTTTTAACAAGAGTGGCTTTCTTGTTAATGGTGCCACACACAACTTGTGGAGGTGGCAAATGCTTCCTGGGTACAAAGATCAGCCAGTCCTTGGAGACTGAAGGATGCTCTCTGCTCTTAAGCAGTGACCAACTGTCCCCTTCTCGGGCTCCCCACCGACACAGAGACGCAGCAACCCCTGTGGCTGGTGTTGGAAACAGAGCAGATACCTTGAGCCTCACCTGGGATGCCATCCCCTGGTGCTGCTGTTGCTCATTCTGGGAGGGAACATTTATTTGCCTGCCTCATTCATTTTTTACCAGGGATCCTATTCCAGACCAGAGAAGTTTTCTCTAGATGGATAATTTCCCGTTAAAATGTTCAGTTCTGACCAAACAACTTTCCATGAACAATGAAGTTCATCTCCAACTTCGCATGGGAACAAATGTTTCCAGAACCATCACTGATTTCCCCACGCCCACCCACAGGACCACAGCAGTGGTTCACCCTTCCCTGCTTCCAGAGACACCAATTGAGGTTTTCTTGACAGCATCGAGCTTGCTCTGCACTGAGATCTGACCTGGCATAAACTTGATGAAACTTTTACCCCAGAAAATGGAAAGCAATGATAGACTTGAGAACCAGACCTTCGCCCCCCATCAGCCAGACCTTTGCTCCCAGAAGCCCATCTAGCAAAGATTATGTACTCCCTTTGTTACCACGCAGAGTTTGACCTCGAGTTGCTAAAGAAAGTTGATTGTACCCTAGGCACATTTCTGGGGAAGGAGTTTACCACAATTTTCCAGGAGTTTAGGATGTGGCTTTTTTCTGGACCTCTTACATTTTGGTTTTCTCCTGCCTCCCCTGCACCCGTTGGCCATAGAGTTGCTCACACAGAGTGAACATTGTCCACACAGTTCCTCTGACGAAGGGAAGGCTCGTGGTGGGGCTCCGGGATGCAGCAGGCACAGCCAGCTGGCCACCTCACAATCCCTCCTCTGTGCTAGGTTTGTGTTTTTAAGTGAGCAGTGGGTCAAGTCCAACCTCCCACGCAGCACCCAGCCCTGCCAGAGATGACAGGGCAGAGCTCTTATGCTCAGCCAGCCAGGGCCCTGAAGGCTGAAACAAGTACCAGATGGAGCTGGGCAGGAGCATCTCCCACGGCTTTAGCTGGCCACAGCCTGTAGCCTTACACTCTAGATCATCAAATCGTTTGGGTTGGAAGAGACCTTGAAGATCATCAAGCCCAACCATTAACCCAGCACTGCCAAGGCCACCACTAACCCATGTCCCTCAGCAACACATCTACATGGCTTGTAAACCTCTCCAGGGATGGGGACCTTGCAGTGCTTTTGGCACCCACACCCAGCCAGCGAGGTGCGGGGATGGTCCTCCTAGGACCAAACCTTCTGTGGGCATTTGTTGGGTGAACAAGAGCAGCACCAGCCTGAGCACCTTCAAAAATCTCACACTTCTGGTCCAGAGAGAAAGACACAACCAAAGCTGGTAGCAAGCCCTTGGCTGATGTTAGCTGTGCAGAGACCACAGGCAAAGCTGAGTGGTGACAACCTCTGGGAAATGGTGCTGGGGAGGAGGGAAAGAGCGAAACCAGACCGATGTTCTCGGACTTACGGATTTGCCCTTCCGGAAAAGCAGCTGGTTGCCAGCCAGGGTGAAGTAGCGAGTCTTCCACCTTTTGATGAACTTCCACCGGACCTGCTTCTCTTTCAGCTTGCCTTCCATCAGAGGTTGGCCATCCTGGTTGAGCACTGGAGAGGGGAGCACACAATGCGGGGTTATTTCTGCCGTGCAGAAGAGGTTTTCTGCAGCTGAGCTGTGCTAGACCACATTCCTCCCGACCTCAGGCACTCAGCTGACACTTCAGAGAGATATCTCAGCCCTTAGTCATGTTTGAGGAGACCAAGCAGATGGAGCCAACAGCTCAGACTCCTCCGTCCATCACTTTTTCTACTCCCTTAGCCACTGCATACTCATCCCCACCATTACACCTCCCAGTTGTCCCTCAGCCCTGCAACAGGAATTCATAATTTCATGGAATTGAAAGCAGGCATTTATGTTGTCTCTGGGGCTTTCATCCCCACTCCAGAGCTCAGTACATTGCACTCCTGCTGTGCAGCATTTTGGATAGGAATATTTTGAGGTCTCCATTAACTGCAAGATCTTGCTTCATCGCAGCAGCAGCCCTACGGAGAAGGAATCAAGAGCCAGAGGTGGGACGTCCACATGGGGCTGAGAGGCTCATGGTGGGAGGTGTCCCTGCCTGTGGCAGGGGGTGACACTGGATGAGCTTTGAGGTCCCTTCAACCCAAACCATTCTATGATTCTATGAAACACCCTGTATTTAAAAATTCTCTAGGTTTGTTTGTCCTTTCTCTTCTATTTTGACCCCGATAGACAGGACCTGATGGATCAGATGGACTGAAGAGCAGTCCAAGGCATAAGCAGGCTGAGAACGGATGTTTTTTGCTGTGATGTTTGACTTGGAGCCCTTCCCAGCATCTGTCAGATGGGCAGTCATCCTCTGGCTGGCCATACTCTCATACCTTAGCATGGAAGTCTCTCCAGTGATGCTTTGTGTTTGCTGTGGTGAGTGCTGAGCCTCTCAGAGCCCCAAAGGCAGGAGGTGGGTGCGATGCTGAGGCCAGGAGCCGATTGGGGTGGCCAAGCACAGCTACTGAAGGTAGTGCTGGGGTTTTTCAAAGGCTTTGTAGCTTCTTGAGCATGTACCTCCCTTCACTACTGCCTGTCTGGTGGAGGAAAAACAAACCCTGCGGATACAATGCCCCAGATCGAGATAAAGAATGGATGTGTTCCCTGGCGCTGTTTGTGTTGGCAGAGGGACAGGCTCTGGGGGTCTTCCACTGCAATTTCCTCATGAAAAACTATAAATATTTCTGTCTCTGTAGATAGGGAGCTTTTGGAAGGAGATGGACTGAATGAAAAGGGGGGTGGCCAAGTTTCAGCGTCGGTGGGGAACCGCAGCTGTGATTCCCATGATCAAATCAGGTCAGGCTTGGCTCTGCTCAGCACACTGCACCCCCAGATGGACACAGCAGCTCCTTTCTGTGTGTTTTCATGCCATTTCCCC
>VZRW01010977.1:108328-175992 GCA_013398125.1 Aegotheles bennettii | reverse complement strand
TATATAGATAATATATATCATATAACTATATATATGTAATGTATATATATATTACATCTATATATCTGCAAAATAAACTGGGTGTCTGGTTGGGTCAGGGAAGCCTCCAGCAAGTGTTCTTGTGGCTTCAGGCAGGGAACAGCCAGGGCACACATGTCCCAAGCAAGTAACGGCACTGCATCACTCAGCGTGTTTGGAACCCCGTTAGCTGATTTTCCAACAGATTGTGATCTCTCACTTAAGCAAACGTTGGTGTGAAATAACAGGGGCCAGGTTATCCCACTGCAGCCACCCCGGGAAGGGCTGGGGAGGCTCGGAAAACACCGCTGTTTGTTTGCACGGGGTCCCCACAGATCCCAAAGAAAACACGGAGTTACGCAGGCAGTGGGAAAGGTGCCATCCCTTGATGGGAACAGCAGTTCATTGCACTCAACAGGGCTAGGCGAAGGATGGAGTTGTCCTGCTCGGGCCTTCACGGCCAAGGGTGGGTGGAGGAGAGGGAGCAGGAGGCGGCTGGCTCGGGGAGCTCCGGGGCAGCATGGTGTCCCTCGTCCCCAGCCTGCTGCAGCCCTGGGAACAGCCAGGAGAATGCTGCTTGCACAAGAACCAAAACGCCCCAGACCACTGCAGACCTCTGGCCAGCACTGTGGTTACCAAGCTCAGCTGAGCCAACCGTTTGAACTTCTAACACCCACTGCACACTGGGAGGCATCTCCTGAGGGGTTTTAGGTTGTCTGGAAGATGGATAGCAAGGCAGCACGGGGAGCACGAGCATCACCCAAGGAGCTCCAAATGACACAGTTTATCTTCCCTTTCCCACAGGAACACATGGAGAAATGGGCTTCACAACACACAGGAGGACAATGATGATGGGCTGAAGGTTCTGGACACGTGTTGGCCTTGCTTGTGCAGCCCAACTCTTCTCTCCAACCAACCCATCTCTCCATTCTCCAACCTCATCCACACCTCACAGAGTGATCACAGAATTCCAGGACTGTGTGGGTTGGAAGGGACCTCTGGAGATCATCCAGTCCAAGCCCCCTGCTCAACCAGGGTCACCCCAAGCAGGTGGCACAGGATCACATCCAGGTGGGGTTTGAATGTCTCCAGAGAAGGAGACCCCAACCCTCTCTGGGCAGCCTGGCCCAGTGCTTGGTCACCCTCAGGGTAAAGAAGTTTTTCCTCATGTTCAGATGGAACTGTCTGGGCTCCAGTTTGTGCCCATTGCCCTTTGTCCTGTCACTGGGCACCACTGAGAAGCAGTCAGATGAGTGGCCAGGCTGCAGCAGAGAGGTCCTGGCTCTCCTGGGCTCCCTTGTGCCAGGCTGGGCAGTTCCTCCCTCCTGTGCCCCATGGCTGGGCTCAGGGCTGTGTCCATACCCCCCTGGGCTGCCCTGCCCTGGCAGGCTCACACTGCCTTATCCTGGGGAGTAAACCCTGATTATTTTGCTCTGCAGCTGCTCTTTGTTCATTGTTGAAGTTCTTATTTTCCTCCAAAGAGGAATTCTATAGGTCTGAGGGACTCAGCTGGCTGCTGCATGCTGTGCAGCTCCTCTCCATAACTCTCCGTGGGCAGTGGATCTGATGGCCTGAGGCTCCTCACCTCCTTTCCAACCCTTCGTGCGTGGCGTGGGACCCTCAGCAGATGCCTTCTCCTGGGCAGGAGAGCCCAGTCCCAGGGAAGGTGGACCACACCAGTTCCCAGCAGAGGGGCAGATGTTCTGCCAGGGATGGCAGAGCAGAACGTGGCCAGCAGCACACCCTGCCCTGCCCCTGCTCCTGGTGTGGCATCTGGGAGGACACAAGATGGGCAAAATGCTGGTGCTGCTCAGGACGTGACAATGTGGAACACGCTGAAGAGAAAGCTGCTCCATCCTGTGAAAAACTCTTTTAGTGGCTGCCATGAGCCAAGCCCAGGCTGAAAGAGAACAAATATCACCAAAATACCACCGCAGCAATCGTTCTTCTCTGCTCTGTGCCCTCGTACGCTTGAAATGATCTGCAATAGCCACTTATTTCAGGCAGGGAAAAGCTTAACTGGAGAGGAGAGATTTGTCTCATCCTCATGCCCCATCACCTCGAAAAGCTCAGTGACTGCAGTGTGAAAACACAGCGCTTCCTCCCGCGGCACAAACCGGGATACCGAACGGGGCGGGGGGAGAACAGGGCGAACAATGGCTTCAAAATGTTAATTATTCCCTCGCACGGCTGCTCAACAAAAGGCTCTCTCAAGGCATCGCATGGGGCTCGTAAAGCAGTCACCATGTCCACCATCCCACTGCTGTGACACAGCATGAGTCAACACAAGGAATTCGGCAGCAGCTCGGGACCAGCTCGGTTTGTGTAACGTGGCCCCATGTGCTGTGATAGAGAGCGATGAAGCAACCCAATGGAAACCTCTCCGGCCGGACATCTGGAACTGCTTTGTTTCTGGCACATCTCAAGTCCTGTTGCACAAATATTTTCTGTGGCACGAGCAGGAACACGGCAGCCGTGAGCCAGGTACGGGCTGCGAGCCCCGGGCCAGTCACAAATCCCTCACGGCGACCTCAATCCGAAAACATTTCTCAGAATTTACTCTGAAATAAACCATCAGTGCAATAGATTTTTTTGTCCAGGCTCGCAAAATGCTTTAGAATCTATACTGAAAAAAAGTCCGAGTTCATTTATTCTGAGTAAATAATAAATAAATGAGCTCAGACACAGCAACTGCTGATGCTGCAGCACTGGCTCTGCTGTGGTTCCTGCTGGGGCTTGGACCTTCCCCGGGTGCTCACAGCACAGAAATCCCTCAATTCTGACAAAGCATTCAGACACTGCTGTAACGTGATGTATTAAACATAAAATAAAATAAAATAAAATAAAATAAAATAAAATAAAATACACAGCATCAATGCTGCACTTACATCAACAGATGTCAGAGTGTTTCAAATCAAAAAGGACAAGGCTTCTTGAATCAACCACACCCCCGTAATTTTGCTTCCCACACCGCTGGCAGAGGAATAATATTAATGACTATGATAATTTTGTCAGATAAATCAGTGTTTGAAGTTCTATTAGCAACGGGAAGAGCTTCTGAAGTGAAAAATTCAGGTTGTGGCAGAAGCTTGGTCTGTCAAGCAAAGCCAGGACTAGGTCATGCCGGGAATGCTCCAACTGGATTCTTTGGGAATGTAAAAGCTAAAGAAAATTTCCTTATGGCAGGGCTGAGTCTCACTCCCAGACAACTTGGTGGGACTTTTCTCAGTTAAACTGACTGGAAATTGCGCTAGAAACAAACTCAGGTTCTGCACTAATCAGCACAACCAGAACTGAGAAAGTAAATCCAGCAGCATCCCGTGGAGACCCTGGCTGGATATCAAAGCTTTCACCATTTCTGATGTATCACATCTGCCTGGCTGTCTGCAGCCTCCGAAGGCTGGGAGGCAACCGCAGCTCCTGGAGTTTCCAAACTCCAGTTCAGTGCTTAGCGCACTGCGTCGGTGAAGATCAGTATCTCACTTCCCAGCTCTGCTATTTCAGGAGCTCGGAGACACTCTTACTGTCAGGGAGTGATGAAAGTCCCCAGAACAGCCCAAATGCTGGTATCTGTAGCAGGATTATGCAACTGATGTGATGACGACAGGACGAGAGGAAATGGCCTCAAGTTCCATCAGGGGAAGTTTAGGTTGGAGATTAGGAAGAAGTTCTTTACTGGGAGGGTGGTTGGGCACTGGAATGGGCTGCCCAGGGAGGTGGTGGAGTCACCGTCCCTGGGGGTGTTCAACAAACAGGTTGATGAGGCACTTGAGGACATGGTCTGATGGTCTGATGGTCAGGAATAAGATGGGATAAAGGTTGGACTTGATGACCCTGGAGGTCCCTTCCAACCAGAATGATTCTATGATTCTATGGAGACTAATCACATTTCTAGGGTGTTGGACACCTTCTGTAGACTTTGTGTGCACGGCACACCACATCTAATCCTACCCACACAAGCGTGCTCTTCCCAAAGCTCTTTATTCACCCCAAACTCCTTCAACCCTGCACCAGCTCCCACTTTGACCAGGAGATCATGGCAGGGACTCAAGTTAAGCCGGTATTGAACAGAAAAGCAGTGCTAATGCCTTCGGATGAGGCAGGCTAGGTTTTCCACAGCAGCTAAAATACACAGCTCAGGCTCCACTGTGCCCGAGTAAAACTGGGTCTCAGACCCCTCCAGAAGTTCCCACTTCACTGCAGCATTATCTCGGGGGTTCAGAAGGTGTTTCTAACAAAACTTCTGCTTTCAAATCAGCCAGAACCTTGGTAAATTAATCTTGTTCAGTCAGACATCCTCATGTGTACAACACTGAGAGAGACCGTGTTAAAATCATGTTTGACAATTCATTTCATCCAGCTGAGCTGGATGGAGATGTTCAGGAATAAATGGATATTTGTTTTACAATCCTTTCCCAAGAAGCCTGATTGATAGCTTTGAAATAGCACTCGTTGAAATCCCAGAGACAGTAAAGAGCTTTGAAAGAGTAATCTTTTAAACTGATGGGGGTAACTAATGGTGCACGGGCAAATGGTCATTTACACCAAATCCAAGTCTGTGTTTAACTAGGTGAATTTCCAAGTGGCTGCTGAACAGTCCATGGTGGCAGCTAATCTGCATTTCAAGTAAGAAACTGAGAGCAGGAAAGAGTCCATATAAAGCATCACCAGTTTCCATCCTGTAGGGAACGATCCGCACGAAGCGCATAGGAGGGGGTAGGGAATGGACCTGGAGACCTTTCAAAGCACAGTACAAAACAACACCACAGCCCCTCGGCAGAGTGTGAAAATAGAACGGCTGGTGAAGGCTTTTAAACATCCCCACAAGCTGAGTGCTTCATATAAAAGAGAAGCCAGAGGCATGCACTGTGAATCACCCTATGGCCACCCGGAGGAGAGGACTTGGCACGTCAGTAAGTGCAAATGCTTGGAAGGTGCTGGAGCTAAGGCAAAGAGGGGGAAGAGGCAGGGAAAGGGGTTTTGTTTGTCACGATTTGAGCACAGGGAAGCCCTGCTGTAGCTATTGTGAAGGTCTTTGTACAGCTGTTCTAGAAGTCAGGGCAAAGTTCTTGTACTGTTTCTTTTTCTGAGAAGAAACCAGCTTACCTTTTGGTGTGGAAACGTAGACTGGATCATGGCAGTTTCAAAACTGTGTGTCCCCTTGAGCTGTGTCTTCTCCCACAGGGCCTTGAGGATTTGCACAGAATTACTCTGTATGGACAAAGGTTCTGCAAACAAGCTCTGAAGAAGATGTTGAAAACAGGATTTCAAGCATTTTTTACATGGCCATTAACAAAGAGCATCTTGTTCTTACAGTGGGGCAACCAGGAGAATAACCAGGGCTTAGTTCATTTCTCTGTAAGGAGTTATGATGGATCAATATGCACACAAGTAGATAAATCTTCAAGTATTTCATTTCCTTTGGGGCTTTTTTAATTGTACACTATGTGTCTTTAATGTCTGTGGCCCACCCAAGATCACATCCCACCCACTGCCAGGTGCTTGTTGGTCTCATATCGAAATGCTACCTTAGCAAAACAGGAGCAGCACTGGCCTCTGGGAGCCAGGATGAATCTCCTGGCCATCCATCTGTTTGGAAAAGACCAGAGATGCTCAGCACCACTCCAGGTTTGCTGGGGTTTGTGTGGACCTGGCTGCAGCTCTCGGTCCTTGTGTGGGGAAGAGCAACATTTGTGTCTGCACTGAACAGGCAGCGAGGTGAAACACAAGGGAAAAACCACCACAGAACACACTCCACTGGCAGAGCACAGGAATTTTCAGCCCCTGAACATTCACAAAACAAGATGAGACCTGTGTTGGGTTGGGTGCTCCCTCCTCCAAAGCTCCCTGTTGCAAAGCACAGCAAGGGGACGGCCTCATGGTGCCTTGAGTTATCCTTGTGTTTCAGCAGGGTCAGATTCTTTATTGTACAAACTGCACACAAAGCAGAGGTTAGAGCTGTGGCTGGGAGAGCTCAGCATCTCTGCCTCTGCTGGATCTGCTACGTGATCTTGTCACTAAAATTGCGTTTGCATGCAGGAGCCAAGCGAGGAGTGCACAAGAAAATCTGATTTCCCATATTTCATGGATTTGATTTCGCAATATGAACAATCTGTCCCTGTAACAGAGGTTTCCTGGATGGACAATCCTTCTCCTTCTATGCAGAAACCCAACAATCCTAACCCCACTGTCTGGCACTCAGCTGACACAGACACTTCAGGCAGGCTCAGAACAGGAATTTTCTCCAGGCTGAGGCAATGCATTTTTTCCAGCTAAGATGTCAGACACAGCGGGGTCATTTTGTCCAAATTAAGAGGGGGAAGCAGCCAGCTCCAGGCAGCCACCTGGCACCAGGAACTGGCAGCCCAATTAGTTCACATTTGGCAAGTTTACGAGTGACCCTGGGGAAGGTGTTGGCAGGGACACCTCCCACCAGACCAGGCTTCTCTTCCTCCTGCCCTGCACTAATAATTTGCTGTTTCACAGCTTCCATCCAAGGGTAAAAAATCCCAGTGGGTGCTGCAGCTCTAACCTCCACCTGCAGCCTCAGGGCAGATTCTGCTCCCCTGCAAACCCACCGCAGCTCTCCAGCTCCTTTGCAGGGCACCTGGGACTCGCTGGGAGCTTTGCCTGAATGAGGACAATCAGGTTTGGTGCCACTTTCCAATCCCCAGGCTCCGTAATCTCTCCAGTCAGTTTGGATTTGCGGTGTTTAATAGAAATATAAAAACTTTCAAGCTGCCAAATGACTTTAACCTGCTGCGATGGCTCTCTGAGAAACCTCAAGGACCACAAAGCACTGTGGATTAGAGGTGTATTTAAAGAGATTTGCCATTAAAACAGTTTTTCTGAGTACAACGTTAACAATATTGAGGTGCCACCCATTCCCATCTCACGCACCTGCTGGAAGAGGAACATGAGATGGATCCACAGCGGAGGCTGCTGGCTGACCAGGGTGAAGCTGGACTTGCTGTACAGGCAGTAATGGCCCTTCAGGGGACAGCTGAAGAACAGCTTTGCTACACAGCTCCTAACGGTGTCTAGAAATAAATACACAGAAATATAACCTACAGAATATTAAACTCAACTGCATAGCAGACAGAAAGTGTGTGCAGGTATGTGGTGATTGGGTGTACATTTCCCCTTTGCCATGGATCCTCCAGAAGCCAAAAGGTGCAGAAATTGGTTTATAAATTGGTTTACAACACTCCTCTGCACGCAGCATGTTTGCTGTGCAGGCCATCTTACTAACCACCAGAGACAGCAGAGTTTCAAAGAGCTGAGCCCTGTGGCACGGTGGAGACCCGATGTGCCAGCCCCTGCCCCCCTTCCTGTCCAACCCAGGAGCCCCAGCCCAAGCTCAGGTCCACTTGAACCTGCCCGTGCAGCAGTGCTTGGGTTCCAGCCTGCTTCCAGCCTGGCTTCCAGGGGCTCCAGCTCCTACAAATGCATATATACTACAGGTCTCCTGGTCATACTCAGGTTTTACACACTAAGCTGTGGCTTTTGCAGCCAGGCACCAAGAGGCACAACGTGTAAGGGACAGGGATCATTGCTCCTGCCCTACTGCAAGGAACAACAGGACACGGGGACTTGCTTGGGCAGCCACTGTCACAGCCACAGAACTCACAACAAGGACCACATGGAGAGGGAACAGACCTGGAGCTCCAGGTCCAGCCAGGTCCAAGACTGCACATGCATTCACAGTTACAGACTGGGAGAGCTGGGATGTGTCCCTGCACAGCTGTGGCTCTGTCACCCACTCAACACACAGGTTTTCCCCACAAGAGCAGTTTGACTCCCAGTCCCAGCCCCCAGGCACTGCAGACAGAGACAGCATCTCTGTTCCTCACTGTCTGAGCACATCCAGCACCCGTGACCACCTCAGCTGCTGATAACCCCCTGCAGTGGTTCCATGCAGTTCAAAGGTGTCCTTTGGGATCTACTGCTCAGTGCAGAGCTATGTGCTATGTAATGTTACCTGACTCTGAACTTCCCGGGCTGGTTTTGGCTGGAAATGAAGCTCCTGAGATGCACAATCCTGCTTCTGCAAAATATTGGCCTCAAACCCTCGATTTCTGCCTTTGGATGGCTGCTCATCATGATAACAGCATGTTAGGCACCACCTAATCAGACTTCTTGATTAACTTACAATAGTGGCATCATTTTATAGCCCCTTTGGACAGGACTAAATGGCTCTCCAGGGTAAGAATTCATGGACAACAGGAGATGGAGGTCCTTAGATGATGACCTTGATGCAGACACGGGGGAGAGCTGCACCCTCTCCACACAGCTGGAGAGTTGAACTTGGAAGGGGAGGGGAAGAGCCAGCCCCACCAGCTGCTGTTGCAGCACTTCTTTCTGAGCTAAAGGTAGAATGATGGACGGACAGACAACTGCCCTGCAGTGGCTGAGGAGCCCAACAGAGTGATCCATGGGCATGGATCCACAGCTGAGAAGCCAAGATGGGCCAGCAGGGCAGGGAGTGTTACTCAGAGCCTCAAGCTATCCTGGTGAGTCACTGCCTGGTGAAGGTGCAGGAATAAAATGCTGTAAGAAAATATCTTAACTGGGAAAGAGAGTTTCAGCTCTTTAGAAAATGCAGCTGATGGGAGATGGTTTAAATAGCACAGCCTGATTAGAGGTTAGGAAAGGGCTCAGCACTAGGTGGGATCATGTTTGATGGGACTGTGAAGGAGGTTCCTAAGTGCTGCAGAACAAAAAATTGAGAAGGATGTGAAAGAGACACAAAAAGCCAACAAATTGCTTAGCAATGGATGACACGGAATGAAATGCTGAGGCTGATAATAGGTGGCAAAATAAACACCAGCTCCAGTGCTGGAGTCCACGCTGGCTGTGCAAAAGTTGGTTCCTGGAAAAAACAGCATTCATGTGTCAATACCAACTGAGAAAAGCCTCTTACTCCCACAACCTGCCAACCTTTGCTATGAGACAAGTGATCACCGTAGTGCTTATGAATTGCCTGTGCTTTGTACTCAGTGAGTTAAGCAGCCTAAGGAGACACATTTTGGGCTTTCCTAGAACACAGGTACATGAATCAGGTGAGCTTTGGGTAAGCTCTGTTGCATACTGCTCCCAGTCCATCATTGCAATGGTATATAAAATATTATATATAAAACATTATGAACCTCTCACCCTGACGTCGCCTGAAAAGGAAAGATGGATTCAGCCCCAAGTAAACCTTCAGGATATCAGTCAGATACAACATGCAGGAGATTGCTGCCAACAAAAGCTACTTGCTCTGCAGCAGCTCCCCAGCACATCTTGGCAAGTGCCCGTAATCCAGCCTTGACTGCAGGTCCTTTTGATGTGATTTTAAAGTAATGAAGTCCAAATTATGGCAAAGATGGATCTGCAACTCTTTAAAATAATTGGCCAAAAGTATGTAAGGGAGAGAGGAAGGAAAAAATTAACTCATTTCCTTGAGGACATTAAGCCTATTATATTGGCCACATTTAAGATACACATTTGCAGGCTCTAGAACCAGTCTTGTACTTTAAAAACTACTGTTGCTTCTGGGCGTGGAAAGCCAATTTGAAGCAGGGAGTGTACACCAACTCCTATCCCACTGAGCAACCTGCCCACTGGACCTACATCAGGATTTATGGAAACACCATTTCAGCCACTGGAACTGTGACTCTCGGCACACTTTGGTGCTGCACGGGCTCATAGAAGCTTTGATTGAGGAAGAAGAAAGGAGAACAACCCAGAGCCAGACTTGTCTCATGGCTGTTTAATGGTGGGAGCTCTTGGACCTGAATGATGGGTACCAAAGATCCTGTATGAGGAGGACAAGGCCAGTTCAGGGACAAGACACTATGACACCAGGTATGTCTTCATTGTGGTGTTAGCTCAGTGAAGGTGGTCATGGGTAGATGGACCCACCACCCTGGTCTGGACACCAGTCACCTCCATTGCCATTCTGCTGCTGCGTTCCTTGCATGAGAAATGAGCTTCTTGTGCACCTGTGAGAACTGCTGCTGCTGCTATCTGGGGTGGCACCCTGAAGGGACACAACACGTGCTTGTATTAGCCAGTTACTGTGAATTATTCCTATTGTTGGGCACCTAAGAGCAAACCAAAGCCAAGATATTTTAGAGCTCTGTCCATCCCTCCACCCAAGCAGCTCCTCATCTTAGCATCCCCTGGGCATCATACCTGGCCATGCCCATGTCCTGCTCTCCTGCATCCCTGACAGCAGCACTGCTGATGCTTGGACACATCTTTTCCCATAAAGGATGAGTTCTCCTCCTTCCTCAGCCTTGATTTGACTTGGCTTGGATGGAGAGTCCAAGTGACACAAGGAAAGGATTTTAAACCATGAAGAACTCGTGAAAGGCAATGCAAGGCACAACCCAACCCCGCAGTCACCACATGCCCCTGGTGGCAGAGGCTGGTCGAGATCCCAAGGGAATGCTCCTCCAGCCAGCAAACATTTCTCATCACATCTGTTGGCAAGTCTCGAACCTCTAACAAGAGAATAAACAGCAGCTTGTTTTTCCCACAGGAAATAAGGGAATATATGCTGCAACTTTAAAGCTCACACTAAGTGGTTGTGCCTGGGGAAAAAGAACAAAATATAACCAGAAGAATGGTGGTAGAGTTGTTAATTGTTGTTTATTCCAGCTTAACACGCTGGGCTAAACCAGGAGGGACACAGGCGAGTGGGTACAGAGTCACTGGTCCTGGGAACAATTCATGCATTATTTAATTTACACTGGTAATCCTGTACTATTAAATAAAATCTGTTAATAGGAGTAAAAGTATACTCATAAATTTCCCAAACAGAATCAAACCCACCCATAAATGTGAAACCAGAGAATAAGAATTGGATACGACTTTTTAAATATCAGTTTTTCAGCTCTCCTCAGTTTGGGTTACAAATAAGTATGCGAACAATAAATGTGTTTATAGGAGAAAAGGGTAATTTTTAAAGCAACCAGCTTCAAGAAATGCTGATTTATGCTTTTTTAACACGACTAGCTTTGCGTGCTTGCCATAACTCAGCCCAACAGACTTCACCCACAGTAAGTTACCAGTGGAGAAGCTGTGACTGTGGTGGGGTCTGGCCAGCGCTCAACACACAGAGTCCAAACTGGAGTGGCAAAAGCCACGCTGGAGAATGTACAGATTAGCTTAACTTTATAAACCCTTCTGTCTTCCTGCCCTTTACCATCAGGGCAAGGAAGAGCCTATGTCATTTGTGAAGAACAACAGGAAAATCTCTGCCCCATCGTCAGAAGCACAAGTGCCTCTCCCTCTCTGCTGCCTGTGGCAATGCCTGAAGTGCAGAGCCCATAAGGTGTGTGCAGGAAAGTGGGGTCCCAGAGGACAGTTAGGTCCCTTCTGGTCCAACCCTGAAGCTCAGAAGTCAAAGTCCTCTGGTTTGGCTTTCCCCCAGGAGCTTGCTGACACCACCCCACTGGGAACCTCCCAGCTACCAGGAGTGTGCTAACACCACCACACTGGGAACCTCCCAGCTACCTCCCAGGTAAAGCACATCTGGAGACCAGGCTGCTCACAGTGATGCTCCCAGATGAGGTGTAAGCAGACATGATTTGCTGTTATCATGTAGGCGAGGGCAGCAAGTTATGAGCCTCTTCATGTTCCTATTACGCTCCCCGTTGCTCTGGGAGTTTCTCCACAGTCTGGCAATGCAGATCACTGTGAGCACGTTGGCCATCCCCTGAGTTAGCACTTCCCTTCCCACTGCCAGCCCTCACATTTGGGATGCATTTGAAATACCAATCCCGCAGAATAAAATGCCAACTAATACTTTTGTTGGCCTAGGAGCTGCAGAGTTCATCTCTGGAAACGCTGGCCTGAGCCTCTGCAACTTTGTGGTCTCACTGAAGGAGCAGAGGTCCATCTGTTCCAAATCAACGTGTGGCTTATGGAATGCTGGAATTTATCAGCCCGGTGCAGGGGTGAGCACTGCAGGGGAGCAATGAGCTTTTCCATCTACACCATCATATGGTACCGATTATCTCTCAGCACAGCATAAAACCTAATAACAACCAGACCCCAGGCTGGAGTAGTGCAACCTGTTCCCTCTGCTGCCTCCTCCTCTCCCAGCGTTCTGCCATCAGTCCCACAAGAAGTTTGCTGTTTGTATTTCCTCCCGTAGGACAACGAGGAGCCAGGAGTGCCCTACTACTATAAAATGGTTAGAATGCATTTCACTGGATGGCATTGCAGTTGGATGTGGCTTCGGTGACCAAGGACTGAACGATGCACTAGATCTCCCTTTTAAAGAGGAGGCCAGGCAGGGTGGAAGGGTGGCAAAGACTTCAGTGTCCTCTACACATACATTATGCAATGCTTTCTTTCCAACAGCTCACTTGGCACTCAGTGCTCTGAGCTGCAGGGGTTAACGGTGGCATCTTTATCCCAATTATCTAAAGAGCAAGTAGAACTAGAGTGGAAAACAAGGACCTGCCCTAAAGTCATAACCAAATCCAGCAGGCTTGTGCCTGGGAACCATCTGACACCAGAGGTGGGATACACATGGCCATGCAATGGATCCACCATCCCTACAAGGAGAGTGAGTCAAAACTTGGCTGACACGCAGGGTTTGAGGTGAGCACATGGGGTAATCGGGGCTAAACCAGGTAAACCAGGGATGTCACCTGAGCCTTTTCAAGGTCCAACTCCAACCCTTGCCAGCACTGTCTCTTCAGATGGGAAAATGAGACCTAGAAAAGCCAAAAGGCTGAAGGACCGATGTACTGCTAAGATAGATACGCACCAATATATATATATACACACACCCCGATAAAATCACAAACCATCTGAAATAATATGGCCTGGTGACGACTGCTTTGCTCAGCTCCAGGAAAGCTAAAGTGCCTGACAGATATGGTGGCAACTGATTTTTTTATTTCTGAGAAAAAAATCCACAGGATTAAGGGCATTAAAGTGATGAACATGACATAGAAGAGTGCCTCGGATTGCTTAAAGTATGGCAGAGATGTGAATCTGGGCAAAGTGGTTCAAACCAAGCAGGAACTGAACCAAACCATCAGCCCCAGACTGAAACAAGCTAAAATACATGGATTTTTGTGGTTTTGGATGTGTTCTTTCTGCCTTGGTTTAAATCCCCTCTCAGACTGCAGTGTCAGTTCCAAAAGACTCACTTATGCACATGGCAAGCTGTTGTACCTTGTCTGTTCTTCAAAACATCCTCAACTCAACCATTTCCTTAGTCTAAGACTTTCTGGTTAGTCTAAGCAGCCTTAACCCTGCTTCTGCTGTAGAATCATCACCCCATTCACAACTCCCTCCTGCCTGAAGCACACGCAACCAAAAAAAGCAAAACCTAAATAAGATACCAGAGATGAACACATCAATTTTTCCAGGTGTATAGGAGGCATCTTCTAGCTGGCACAGCCAGTGACGTACCCTCACAATTCTTAACCTGTGTCCCTTCACAGCTGTAAAATCAAAAGCTGGAGTTAATACTACATAAATTTTGGCGTATGGTATAAATCCAATGAGCTTATAAGTCAACAAGGAGACTGAAAAAATACACCCTGTAAAGCAAAAATGTTTTGTGAGGGCCAAGACCTACACAGCAAAGGTCTGAATCAATAGCAGAAAGGAAAATTTGCAAATCACAGGCAGTGTTACAGAGCAGAGGACACAATAAAGACAGGCAGGGGACCTGGACTGTGGAGTCCCAGTCCTCTCCGATTCATTTGGAGGTCTCTGATTACCCTCCTACTCCTGCTACCTTCAAGATTCAGGCTCCATTTGATGCAGACAATGACAGAATGGTGTCATCAGGAGGGATCTATTTTTCTTCATAATTCCTCTCTTGTCCATTTGCTTTCCTACGAGCTGCTGAGCACTGAACTGGATGTCCCATCTTTCCACGAGGCAGTGATTCTGCATTTGGAAAGCCTTCAGCAGCTGCCTGATTCCATCCCTCCGTGCCCCTGGACCTGGCAGGGGCTGTGCATGCTCATCGGGGATGTACCCAAAGGGGTGCAAACCTCTCCTGCCATCTCAGCATCCTTTTGGGGATGCCACCCAGCCCGATGTTCGCAGGCAGCATGTCTGGAAGCTACACATCATCCTCATTAGCAAATGCAAGCAGAGGGTTGGATCCTGTTCAAGTCAAGTGAACAGAATGGGGCCCATCATTACTTAGAAATCCTTAGAGCTGACAGCGACGCTCTGCTGAGCTGGAAAGCTCAGGGATGGAGTGACTCCAGCGAAGGGCTCCATGGGGAAACCAGCACTCTGCTATCAGCACACTGCAGTGCTAGATTCTTGCAACATATTTTGCCACTATTTCTTTCCCCAAACCTTTTCATATTTTCCCTGTTTCATGTATTAAACTTGCAGTTCAGCAAACTCCCACATAACCAACATAAAATTAGCCTGCTCTGTATATTAATCTTTTCCTACTATTTTCTAAACATCTCATCTGAAATGCAAAACAGATGCATTTGAAAGGGCCTCTGCAGAGTGCAGGAATCACAGAAGTCCAGTAACTGCAAGGTTTTTGATGGAGTGGTTCGTGTAATATCTGGAATATTAAGAAAGCTGTCCCCTGCGTAATGAGCCAGACTGCATTTCTTCAGCATGTTTAGAATGAGTCACATAAATCTCCTGCTCTGCACATGTGTCCCTACTCAAAGAATTTCCCTAAGAATGCTAGTCGAGGATTTTCAGGAAATTACAATAGTTTGGATGAATTTAGAAATAGTCATATGCTTAGAACATATCATAATAGGTACTCAGAAAAGAAATGGAGCAATATGTTTTGAAATATTCAACGTGTTGGATTTGATTAATGCAAGGTCATGGCACTCAGCATTTCAGTTCCAGATTGTTTGCTCTCATGTTTCCATGTAATTTGATGAAACAATAGTTTTATCGTTAATTCTACCAAATAATTACTTCAAACAGCAAACCTGGAATGTAAGATATTTAGGAAATTCTTCAGAAATGGAAATTTTAAAATATATATGGTTATATCCCTTTTGTGAGTGGAAACTGCTTTCGACTGCTCAACTGTTGAAAAAGTAAATGAACAAATATTTTATCGATAAAAGCTGATATTAAGTGGACCTGAAGCTATGTAGGATTAGAAGGGGACATTTTAAGTGACTGCAGATTAATTTCATTTACGAGTCAGCTCCTCTTTGGAATGGATGTGGCCCGTGGAAGGGTTGGACTGTCAGCAGCTCACAGCCACACAAATTCACCTCCAAGGGAGGGGCTGCTGCTCCATACCAGAGGCTGACAACCCAACCTCGAGTGTTCACTTCAAAGAGAAGTATCAAAGACCCACCTCACTGTGTATCACCCACCTCCCCCACAGTCTCATTAAACTCATTCTCTGACACTTGGAAACAAACACCTACCCCTGATGAAAGCAGACAACGTTAAACAACCCCAGGGAAGCGGTGAGATAGGATTCAACCCAACCCGAAGCACCGGGGATCTCCTTCTGCTGCACCTTCGAGCAGCTTTGTGCCTGGGCTGTGCTGACCTGTGGGTCCTGGCCTGCCTCATTTCATCGAATCCCAGGCTGGTTTGGGTTGGGAGGGACCTCAAAGCACATCCTCAAAGCACCCCCTGCCATGGGCAGGGACACCTCCCACCAGACCAGGTTGCTCCAAGCCCCATCCAACCTGACCTTGGACACTGCCAGGGAGGGGAATTTCTGGTGTATCTTGTGAGTCAACTGATTTAATAATATCATGAGAATGAGGAAGGAGGCACAGACCTGCTTCAGACCCAGCCAGCAGGCCAAGAAGGAGGCTGAAGCATTAGCCTGTGCTCACTGGAACACCTGCATGGCTGGGGCCAACCTGTGGCACGTGTGCTCTGTGGCACTCAATGCTCCACAGCTGCTCACACAGCTCTGTAACTTATGGCTGGAGCTGGGTGACATCCCCCTTGCCTCCTGCCCTGAAGATGTTCCCAAAGGGATTGCCAGCTCTAGCCAAAATCTCTCTCCAGCTCAGCATGAGAAGTCCTGCCCTTTTCCAGAGCACTCGGGGTCTGTTCCCTGGGACAGCCAGAAGACAATCCCCACATTCACCTTCACAGGAGGCTGGGATAGGCACTGCATCACTGAAGGAAAATAACAATGGTCCTGGAACATTTCAAACCACTCCAATTCATGAATAACATTATTTTATAAAGTTGATGTTCCTCTCCATCCACAAAAGCTCTGTGCTAGAGGATCTTGGCTGCCCATTTGCTCTAACATGGAGAGGACTTTCAGCATAGGGTTGAAGTCCCATGACCTCTTACCTTCAATAACACACTGGTCAGGGATAGGGATCTTCCTGCCCATCTCTGTGACATATGCTTTCACTTTGCCCAGGTTTTCCTTCAGGTGCAAGTAGAGCTTGTCCTGGTATTCCACAGGGCTCCTCACTGCCTCTGCGCTTCCTCCCAGCGCCTCCTCAGCAGATGCTGGCAAATCTGCTGATGCTGTGCAATCGATACTTTGGTGTGATACCAAAGAGGTCCCCAGTTGCATTGCTTCAGTGTCAACACTGAAAGGCAATTTGTCGTTTTCTTGGCTGATGTAGATCTCGGTGAAGGAGATACCAGCAGCCACCTCCCTGTTGTCCTCATCCTGGCCACTCTCCGAGCTCACCCCCTTCATGCGGACTGCATGCAAAGCAAGGCTCTTGGGCCTGGAAGGTGAGTAAGGAAAGGGAAGATGCTTAGGAATAGAGGTCAGACCCCAACATCACCCAAACACAGGCTCTCCTGAGTTACCTCTGTGCAACTGAGAGCCAAGCAAGGGGCTCGCTTAGCCACGGGCAGATGTCTTTTGGTTAATGTGCATTTCAAAACTCAAGCCACAGCTTTGATGAGCAAATTAAATAATACCCATCCATGACAACAACTGCATGGCACAGAGGGAGACAGTCAACCCCTCTGCAAGGAATTTACAGCCCCAGGACCCATCACATCAAACCTGCCACCCACCAGCACCCAGTTCAGTCTCCAGTTCCTCAGTGCCTGTGTGCTGCAGGTCAAGTTAAGCCTCTGTAGGAGTAAGAAAGGAAGGAGTGAAGGGACTGAAAGGGCAAATACTGGAGTAGGAAGAGAAAACCTCTGCTGTGAAGCCCCAGTGTGAAGGCATCCTCAGGCTGAGCCCCAGTCCCACCCGTCCCAGCACAGAGTGTGGGCACAACAACCCATCCAAAACCCAACTCAAACCCCTCGGATGTACTGCTAGCAATAACACCCAGGAGAGCTCTCGGGACCTTCCTTTCTAGCAACATCTGCATGCGGATATTTTCCTAGCCCTGTGCTGCTTTAGGGCACAGAAAAGATTAAATAAATAATTTAGGAAGATTTTACCCAGCCTCTGAATTCAGATATGAGACTTGGTTAAAATTAGACTTATGATGCCCATAGGTATCATGCAAGTGGACCAATTTCTCACTGTTTGGATAAAATCTTATTACAAACCCGATATTCATGGAAAGCACTCACTTTACAGAGCCATACCTGTTAAATCTCACATCCTTCCTTTCTTCTTTGGGAACCTGGCCTAAGCTGTATCTCCTCACTGAGCCAGGAGTGCTGTTGTCAACATTTATTTTCTCTTCAAAAGCCTGTCTTTTCACTTGAAGCTTTTCATCTTCTTCGTTTCCACTCATAACAGATTTTAAATCATCCAGTGGTACAGGAGATTCTGTTTCGGTATCATTTTCCATCCTAGGGAAGCAGAAAGCAGACATTTACCTCTGGCACACACAGAGATGCTGACACTGCATTTCTGCCCGTGACCCACATTATGTATCTGGGAAAATAACTTTGTTTCAGCAGAGATTCTCTTAGAGGCTGATTAATCATCTCGAGAAACATCTTCTAGATCAACGTCTGTCAGGTGGATCGGGAACATTGAACATCTCTGGGTTAGAAACTGCACATTCTATATCTGCATGAGGAAAACCCAACTCTTCCCCCCATAGTCCCATAGCAAAAAGTTTCTCAACTGAACTTAAACCCATTCTCTCAAGCTTGCTAAACAATGACTTGTTACATTATTTTCACAAGCCAAAAGCCAAGCTAATTGTAGAGTTTATAGACGTCTGTGGTTTTAAAGGTTTGATGAAAGTACATCCAGTTCCTACCCAATTATTATATTCTGGGTAAGAAAAATATCTCCTGAAACTCAGCACATGGACAGAAACAGGCTCAGGAAAAGTTCTAAACAACACGAAATTCAGCAAAAGAAAAACCCAGGAGTTAAAATGAGCCTGTAGGGTGACAGGACAAGCTGTTCCATTTTAAATTTGAGTGCAAATTTTGCTGGGTTCCCCAAAACAAGGCTCCTGAGAATGGAATTTGCTCAGTTCCTGCACAGCTCACACCGAGATCAGCTCCTCCGCATATTGGGCCATTTGCCAGACATCTAAACCTTGGGTGCCCACGCTTCCCTTTGAAGATGAAGATGTTTAAATCTCTTAGAGAAAAGGGGTATTTGACAGTATTTACTTTTTAAACACTACCCACAGATCTAAAACAAGCTCATTTTGCTTCTGAGCGTTTCTTTGTTGATTTTTCTTGTGATGAGCAAACATCTGCATAGCTAAATCTGTAAATATGGATAGGGAAAGCCACAAATGAGGGTTTTAACGCAGCACTTTCAAGGCAGCAGAGACTCAACAAGTCATGCTCGCAGTCGGGAAGCCTGTTAAAAACTCCCAAATACTGCAAATTACCAATTGTGGAGACAAAGCGCGTCCAAAGAAACCCCACAAATACTGCATCACAAAGTGCACTTTTCCGTTTGTTTTGATAAAGGCAGTTCAGGGTATTTCTCAGGGGAGTTGGCAAGTTTTGTCTTGTTTTGTTTTTGATTTAGGCAAGATCTCATAATACATTAACACTGCAGAACACTTTGAAAAAAGAAATATTCTTCTGTAATAAAGAACCTCGGCATGACCTTTACTAACAAATCTAGCTGGAGATGTGGGACAAGATTTAATTTATTAGAAAGCTGTCACTCCAACACAACTCCAGTCACTGCTCCCATTGTGGGAACCAAGCACCAAGAACAATGTCTGTTATGTACATTTATACATATGAAGCCCTCAGGCTACAGAGAGGGGACTGATGGGTGTTATGAATGACAGACCTAAACCAGCAAGCCTTGATGATGTTTGGAAATAAAACTGGTCTTTTATAACAGCACCTCTTTCTCCAGCATTCTCCTGTTGAGCTCTGATGTCTTTGTGAAGGAAATCATAGAATCATCGAATGGCTTGGGTTGGAAGGGACCTTAAAGATCACCTGGTCCCAACCCCCCTGCCATAGGCTGGCTCCCCAGGACCCTCTTGCTTTATGCTCACACCAATTCCCGGGAAGCCAAGAGCACATATCCCAAGCAGGACATTCAGTGAAGCCTCCATCCCACACCCAACGGGACGCCTGGCAGGCCATCCTGCTGGCCTTCCCTCCCAGCAACAGTAAAATAAACTATTGTTTGAAATCTTGGCACGAGGCGTTTGGTACATTGCTGAGGTTGCTGGAGCAGGACCAGCTTATACCAAAGCTCAGGCTGTTTTTGAGAGGAAAATGATGCACAAACCTATCGAGAAATCACAGGGATGTGGCTTGCAAAGATAGTGTTGTGCTACTCATTGTCTCACTGCTTTGAAATGCTCTGCAGAAAGAGATCTAAATACACAGGTCAGAGAGTCGAGAGCGATGCATTCATTCGAAGAGCATCTCTCCAGCCCACCAGCACCATATCAACATCATCAACATCAGGTGCTTACCATGGGAATAGAGCAAAAGACACCTGGGATAGGATTGCTTCCAGGGTTTCAACTCTGTGTGGATGGAGGCAACATGACCAGAGCAAGCGTGGGTCCTTGTGGTTCATCAGTGTACAGGTATAATCACCTCCTCAATCACAGAATCACAGAATTCTAGGGTTGGAAGGGACCTCGAAGGATCATCCAGTCCAACCCCCCTGCCAGAGCAGGGTCACCTAGAGTCCATCACACAGGAACGCATCCAGGCGGGGTTTGAATGTCTCCAGGGAAGGAGACTCCACAACCTCTCTGGGCAGCCTGTTCCAGTGCTCCAATACAGTGCTCAAATACAACAGACACTGGGTTTGAAGAAGGCAAGTGGTGGATAGCGATGGCCATCTCAAAACCTCCAGCTCACAGTTGGGAAGCCCCTAAAGAACTTCCTGACATTGCTGGTAACCGATCATAACTAGTCATAACTGATTGTAACTAGACCTATCCTCTCCTTTAAGGACAAAAGACCATTTCATCCAGTCACTACACTGAGTAGCACTGGTGCAGCCTGTTACACACAGTTCTTACCCTGAACAAGGGCTTGGAAGCATCATCACATTTTCTTTATTTCCTTTCTTACCTTCTTTTAATTGACCATGCTATACTTCTTGCTTGGATCAGTCCATTAAAACTCAGTATGTGTTCTTAAAAAGCACCTCTGAGACTACATAACTTGCAATTGTGTGACAGTAAGGAGCAACAGAGCACTGCATGGTTTTAATTATACTCTCCTCTAACTGCATGTAAAATTCCCTGTGTCAAACAACTCCGAGCCAGCCATCGCTCTGAAGAAGTCAGTTTCTCCTTATGTAAACACATGATTCTGGAAGGAATGGTTATAATCCAGCCACACATTTTAAAATCCTGGTTTCCTTTCACAGCATAAATACCCTGGATCGCTGCTCTTTAAAAAACACTGCAGTTCAGTAGCTGCAGCAGCTCTGGAGCTGGGAGGGTATTTCCATTTTGACATCTGGACCGGTCCCACCTAGGCTAGTATAAGTCCACTTAAATCAGCAGAGAACCCTCATTTCATCCTTGACCACTGCTTCAAGCTTATTCTTGGCCAATCTAGCTGATACCGTGTTTGATTAAGGCTTGAAAATAATATCTAAAAGATGTAATTGTGAAAAATCAGTGTTTCACTCTGATCTCCCATAGGTACATTGAGGTAATAAAACGATGGCAACTGCAAGTGTACATGGAGCCAGGTTCACAGAGGGTTAGGCAGATGAAGCAGGAAAATATAAAATTAAAAAATAAAGTAAAAAAAAAATTAAAAAATCAAGTGGCAAATAGAGAATAAGGAATAATTTCACAAAGATCTGTTTGAAAGGGTCCAGGCTCACCCTTCTGAGCCTGGCTCTGCCCCCATTCAAGCCCAGGGACAGCAGTTACGTTCTCACACACGTGGCTGCGTTCAAACTTGTCCCTCAGCAGCAAACACAACTTGAACAAGCAAACAACCAAAGTCTTTCCCTTTCTTGCTCAGTATAATCGGTAGAGTTTTTTTCCTGAAGGAAAATAAGGATGTTTTCTGAAAAATATGGTTGTTTCCTCCCCTCTCCTGCCCCAGACTCTACACCCAAAGAGTATTTTGCATCTGTAACAACACCAATGCAGATGGAGAAGCTTCCACTCCTCAGCAAGGCAAGTCCTTAGCACAGGGCAATTTGAGAGAGAAATGGGGAAACAAAACAGCATTTTAATGAAAAACTTTCATTCTTTTTTACTGTTTTTTTATCAGTTCTAGAGATAAATGTTAAGCCTGGAAGATAAGAATGTATAGGAATATCACCACATCTTAGCAAATAAAGTAATTTTTCTACCATAAATCAAGGGACCACAATGGGCAGCGTGGATAATTCTTATGCTTTGTTACTGACACCTCATCTCCTGCCCTACTTGACTGGAGTTCCCAGAACAGAGGACGTCCCTCTGGTCCCTGTCACTAGGTGACCCCTGGCATACTCTACTCTTCCTCCCAGTTAACTTGCCTAGTTTGGAGAACACGCGTGTCCTGTCGTGCACACTTTGCTCTCTCCACTTTGGCTTTTTCACTCTCTTCAATGAAACTTCTCATAAAACGAGTACCAAGGGCTCAGTTTCTCTGCCACCAGGTGAAGTTTGGACCTTTCTTACAGCCCTGTTGTAAAATGAGGGACTGCATCGGGGTTCCTCTCCTCTTTCATTTTTAACTCTCTCCAGGATACCAATTAATTGTTTCTCGAATGACCTCAATGTTTTGGCTCCAGCTCTGCAAGCCTGTCTCCAAGGCTATCCTTCATGGTTATGAGTTTTCTGACATCTGTGTTAAATTTTATCACAGGATTACTATTCCTTTGTGCCCTCTTGACCCATTTCAGTATACACAAATTATGTCTCTCCCTAATTAAAAGTGACTACCACCGTATATTTAAATAACACTTATATTCTTACTGCGATGAACGCAGCAACACTCCCAGTGCTTTAACCTTAGGAAACATGTTTAAAAGGAGCTGAGTGAGCAAAACATCTTTTTATACAAGCTTGGGAAATTGTTTTCAGACATTTTTAGCAAACCTTTATCAGGGAGCAACGCCAGTCATTGTTCTCATCAGCTTCACTGGTTATCTTCTAGAATAAGCTCAGTGATAATTGGGTAGCCTGACTTCACGGATTTATTTTTAACTGAGGTTTTTCAGATTGCCTTAGCCTGCTTATCTGGGACATGGCTTTCTTCCGACTGGCTAAGTGCTAAAATTTGAACAGCTTCTTTATTCTCCAGTGCCAAGTGACGCCATTCCTGTTACACAATGTTTGTTCTGCCTGGCAGCATGGAGCTGGTGTCTGCACCTACAGCTCTTGCTGCCAGCCTCAAATTTTCTGCTTTAGTGTTAATCCTTTTTATGCTGACACTTGAAATGCAGACCTCAGGTTACTTCTGCAAGCAGGGATGTCACCCATCCTGTGTCTGTAAACTGTTTTGTACGCTTGCCCTACAGATCACACAATCCAAAGGCTAGGTGAGTATATACTGGGATGATACAAGAGGGATATGGAGATTGATTTGAAAACAGTAAGAGAGGAGAAGACTGAGAGGGATCATATCAATGCTTATAAATATCTACAGGGGGGTGTCAAGAGGATGGGGCCGGACTCTTCTCAGTGGTGCCCAGTGACAGGACAAGGGGTAATGGGCACAAACTGGAACATAGACATTTCCATCTAAACATGAGAAAAAACTTCTTTCCCTTGAGGGTGACTGAGCTGCGGGACAGGCTGCCCAGAGAGGGTTGGGGTCTCCTTCTCTGGAGACATTCAAACCCCACCTGGATGTGACCCTGCTTGAGCAGAGGGCATGGACTGGATGATCTCCAGAGGTCCCTTCCAACCCCCACTGTGCTGTGATTCTGTGACTGTACAACTCATAGGAACAGCAGTACACCTTCATTTTGGCTGATGGTTCATTCATCACAACTTGGAGAGATTTAATATCCATTCACAGTGCCTCACACAGCCATGGAGAAGGTGGTGGCTTTATCACCACCACCAGCTTTACCTGGCTCCTGACGCGCTGTCATTCTCCAGCTGTCGGCCCAGCAGCTTGGCTATGGCAGTGAAGCTGTTGCTCATGCGGTAGATATCTCTGCTCTGGGTGCCCAAGATGCCCGAGAAGGTGTCAGTGAGACTCTTAATTTCCAGCAAAAGAATATGGTGAAACGAGTGCTCCATGTTAGCCAGCTGGTTCACCAAATATAGCAGGCATGTTCTGGCCTGCTCCTAGACAACACAAGGAGATAAGAACGATTTTAAACAAATTAATTCGTTGTTTGCTCGTGCAAGGGAGGTTTGTGTGCATGCTGCAGATCAGAACTTTGTCACTGGGGAAGAGTCACTATCCCACCATAACCAGCAAAAAAGCAACTGCATCAAACAGGGCTTATTTCTGTGTACTATGTTACATTTATTCCTCCTGGTATTTCCTAACCTGTCCTAACTTCAGCACACCTTGTCTTCTCCCTCAAACCTAGAGACAGAGTCCCCAAAGCCTCTTTGGAGGGCCCTGCATTTCTCTGGGGTGGCAGATCAGCCTGGCTCAGCCATCAGAGCACCAGCAGCAGACCTCACCCCCCTTTCAGCTTTGATGAGCCCCGTGAGCCTGGCCAAGCGACTTCACCTCCCTATACCCTGTTCCCAAGCCCTTTTTTTTGCTTATTCTGTAAACTATCTTGCAAGGGATCAAGCACTCATGCATGCTGCTCCACTTCACATGATCTTCTCCTCCAGGGTGTTTTCCTGGTGCCCGTACCCCACCAGTTGCACACCAAGCCTGCAGAGGCATCAGCACGGACACAAATTACAAGCAGCCAGCAGAGCTTGGCCCAACGTGCCCTGCAGCTCAGGCACTGCACAACCCATGACCAACCACAGCTTTGTGTCTTCATTACAGCCTCCTTGTATTAACAGGCTAATTTCTGGGGTTTTGCTTGGTCTGTGTTATTCTCCACTCCAGGGTCACAAGGCAATTGCAGTGAGTTCTGCGCGTGCCGTTAGCGTTACAAATGCTTTGCCAGGAGGGAACATCCATTTTTCAGGCCATGAAACGTTCCTCAATCATGACTTCCTTTCAGAACCTACTGGGTGTTGCTGATTTGCTCTGTTTAGCAGTGTCACCAAAGAGCTTGTCACCACCAGTGTCACCCAGGGCTCCTTGGGCACAGGGTGGGCAAAAGAGCACAGTGCAGCAGGCTGGAGCACGGGGACTATCAGTGCCTTTATCACTAACAGCAAGGAGTTAAAGTGCCTCCCAGCTCCCAGGGGTTCTCTCCCTCCATAGGGATTCACGTAGGAGCAGCACTGGGACTGGACCCATGACTAACGCTGCAGCAAAGAGAAGTTTGAAATGAGATTTCATTCTGAGATCTCGATATGGTGCTATCTGGCAGCTGCATCAATCACTGCCAGCTCTCTGAAGTCTGATATGCCTCCCGCAGCCAAAGTTCTGCTGGCCAATTTATCAGGGGGATGTGATCATGCCAATTTACCAGCGAGATCACATCCCCCACCCCAAATTAGGATTAAAGGGGCTGTTTCAGATCATAATATTAAACATGCAAATATTTTCAAGCAAAGGTACTTCATCATCTCTGCTTGGCAAGGGTGCACGGTTCCAGTTCCAACTATTTCTGTGTGTACACGTACAAATTCACATACTAAAACAGAAACCCCAAAGGTGAAGAAATGCATTAGGGCTCGTCTGTTTCACTGTATTTGTCCAAAGCGTATTAGGTTCCTCCGTCTTAAAACTATCCAAGTGGGAAAAGCAGCAGAGAAAGAAGCAATTAAATCAGGAGCTCATATCGGATCCTCCACTGGAGTAACGGGGTACGGCTCCACGAGATGCAACCCACGTGATACTCAGCAGATTGTTACAGAAAGTGGGAGATATTTGCTTTCAGGGCCTGTGCTGGAACACGAGCAAAGGCACTTTATGAAAATAAAAAAATTCTCTGCTTCCCAGGGGTTAGCAGGAAAGGAGGGGAAGGCACGTGCCATAGCATCCTCAGGCTGCGGGGCAACATGTTATTGCCTCTCCTCTTCTGGGACTGTGTAACAGGAGAGAAAAAATTGCTGAAAGTTTGATTCCAAGTGCAGCTGGGCCATAAAAATACCCAGGGGACTTTGGCAGGACATGGCCCGAGCATCACAAGTGAGATGTTTTTTGAAGAAAAAGTCAACTTATTTCAAACAAAGGAGGATCTGCTACACCGTGCCATGACAGAGATAAATGAGAAAAGCCTATCAGACAAATTGCTTCCCTTTGGCCATGGGGGAAAACTGCCCCTCCATCCTTGGATGGGCTGGGATGGTGGGACCGAATGAGCTTTCTTCTCAATGGCTTGAAAGCAGTTGACTTCGTGGTACAGATTCACTAGTTTATTTGGAAGACCATCCTCCCTCCAAGAGATAAACACAGGCTCAATTAACATTTAAAACACATTTTTGTTTCCTAAACAAACTGCGCAGCAGACGTAACTGGAAGAGAAGTTCTGACCATTTTCGTGTCACTTTGATCCAGCTGGAGTGTCTCCAGCCCTGCTGAAAGGCTGCTATTCGCCTGGAGTGAGGTAAAAGAACAATAAACTCTACTGAGTAATATAATATGTAACTGTTATACAAAACAAAATTACAGCAAAACAGCTCGACATGAAATCAGTCATTATCCCTGCCACAATTTTTATCAACAGATTTTCAGAAAGCCTAGCTGGGCATACATGACCCATTGTTACTTTGACAATGCTTGTTTTATGTATATGTGTATTTCTTCACAAGCATTCCTCGCATTTTATGGTGTTACTTCTGCCAGTAGGTGATGATCTCAAATACGAGCAATGAGGTGTGGCAAGGTGTTAGGCTTTATCTTAAAATCAGGCTCAGGAGACTACAAAGAGATCAGAAGGCTTTCAGAAGTAACTCCAATTTCCAGTTGGTTCGAAACATGTGGCTATTGGAAAAACTATTATTAAAATATTCCACTGAGTTACACCCTGAGATGGTGTTTTGCTTCACACGAATTTATGGTTAGGGGACAAGTTCTGATTTCGACTTCACCCATGAGACCATCACTGACATCAACAGACATGGTGTGTAGAAACAAAGGGGCAACCTTGAAAATAAAGGGATCTCCTTTCAGCCAAACCTCTCATCTCCCCAGGGGTCTGTCTGAACTGCCAAGGTGCAGGCAGCAGTTCAGGGAAAGCTCAGAAGGTTGCTTCTAGAAGCCAGGAGAAAGGATTTTCCACTCATCTCTGCAACCTATACCATGAAGGGCCAAGCCTCAATCCTTGCCACCTCTTATCCCCCAGTAAACCTCCTGGGGAAATCCAATGTCAACAAATAAAATTCCAACAGTGCTGTTGTTGTTTCATTTCCCACTTGTTTTGTTGGTTGGGAACGGGATGCTGATGCAGATTCACATCTATAAGCAAGAGCTAGCAGTGTGCCTGTAACATGGCTCCATGACAAGAAAAGGATGAGGGGGAGAAGTGAGAAGAGGGGTTTTCAGGATGGCATTGCCACGGTGGGATGCGAGAGGAGACCATCATCCGTGGGCACGTGCGGGGACCGGTTTGTTGCTTGCACGTTTCTGCTCGGACCTGATCTAAACACATTAACTGGCTGCAGTAATGCTTGTAACTCAACAGTTATGCTTAGATCAGAGTATTATTTTAGTTATTTCAGTGAAATCCACAGGGAGCTCAAAAAGGCGTTTTTTTTCTTTTCAAGAAGCCTGATTTACACAGGAGCATCCAGAGACACCACCAACCTCTCAGCAAAACCTGCCCAAGGAGCCACTGGAGTAAAGCAAACCAAACCTTTACAAGGGAAAAGGAGGGCTATGGGAGACTCACTGCGTTACTAAACATGCAAGAGCCACAAGGACCCCCTGGTCACCACCTCTGGTCTGCTGCAACCCAATTGTGGACTGACAAATGTCCTGCCAAAGTGGCTTCTCACACCCCTACAAAACTGTGGTCCACAAATTGCTCAAGGTCCCTGAAATAAAACAAATCCTTAGGGTAAAGAGACAAAACTCCCAAGTAGGTGGGAGAACCTGCTGTGTGAGAATGCCCAGGCGAAGCAGGGAGCAGACCACATCCTACAGCACGGAAGAGGCAAGAGCCCCATGAAACAAAAGTATTCACCAGGGAGAAAATGGGAAGCTTTAAGCCCCACACCAGCAACTCTAGCATAAGATTTGCACCCAAAATGGTGATTTGCCTTGGCTCCAGCCACCACCCAAGCAGGTTCTAATGCTCTTTCTGCTCCTTCTATAGCAGAGGGAAGGACCGAACTGGCAGCGTGGCACCCAGGGCAGATCTCCCAGAATTCAGAATGATTCAGGTTTTCTGTCTTTTTAGAGACCAAAACAATATATGAAATACAACACATCCAGCTGGCTCCTTGCTTGTTCTTGGTATGGGTATAAAAAAATAACAAAAGGCAAAAATCAGTTCAGTCCCTTTTAAGCAGAACATTGAAAAGGGGCCTTGGGGATGCTCACGTGGGAAGAGCTGGTTCCACATGCTAAGAGAGGATCTGAATTCAAGTCTGAAGTTCTGATTCCAGCTGAGTTTATTTGAGGATCAGCGAGTCAAAAGCTGCAAAGCTGCTAGGTGGTGTTGGCTTTTGAGTACTAAATGCAGAATTAACCGTGGTCGGCTGCAGTTCTTACAGAGGTAAATCTTGCTGTGGTGATGGAAGTTAGCAAGGAGAGACTTTGGCTCAGAGTCTTCAGTGTGATTTTGGCATCGCCCCCCCACCACTTCCCACAAGAGAAATAATATTTACAAAGCCAACCCAGATCTGCTTTTGATTATTACAGGAAAAATTGCATTTTTGATGAATATAAAGCTTGACATCAGTAGAAATAGCAAGTATAGTGTCTTCCTGACACCCGTCACTCATTCCATACACGCTCAAAACTCCGTGCCCAAAGGATCAGCCTTATTCCAACAGGCGAGATGCCACTTGCCCCGCAAGTGTGGAGGGGTTGCTCCAACCCCCCTGCAGCTTCTCCCAGCCTCCTGCCAGGCTCCACAACACCCATTTCAATTGCTGCAACTGTCTCACCTAAAAGCATCACCAAGACAATCCTGAATCATTAAAATCAGCATGCAGAGGGACATTTCCCCTTGAACTTTCCTGCATTTCTTCCATGACCATGATCACTGCTGAGAGCACACTCTTAGCAGTTTCTAAAGGGCTGTAAATAGAGGAGCTGTCATCCTAAAGGCAGAAGATGAATATGTGGAGGATTTTCCCCCCTGCATCCAACCTCAGTGATCCTATGTCCCTGCCCATGGTGGGGGACTTGGATTAGATGACCTTTAAGGTCCCTTCCAACTCCAGCGATTCTGTGAAAATGATGCCACTTCTTTCCCCTCCACCCTACAAACTGACCTCCAGCAGAGCCAAAGGAAGGACAAGCGAAAGGTCTGGTCCAGAAAACCAGCAGTGAAATCACTAGCCTTTATGCTGACAAACTCCAGCTGACTTAGTGCAAATTTTGCCCCAAGGATCAATGAACAGACATGGAAACCGCAGGATTCTGCTCTTTGCTGGAATAAATTAGTTTTCTATATGGCAGGCATCAGTGCCTCACTTCAGCAAATGGTTAGATTTATTACATACCATTCATTTTCTGCTATATAATCGAGTTTTGTCACTGCCATAAACATTTGTATTATTTACCAGAAACTCTTTGAGCTCAGCAGAACATTATTTTTGCCTTTACAGAACCATGATTTGAGGTGGAAGGAAAATGTCTATTAACAGTGGTGAAAGAAACGTAAGCTCATACCTGGGAATAAAAATACCATCTCATTAAAAATCATGATGTAAGTCAATCTAACCTGTGTGGTGTCCTCAGGACACCCAAGGTCTCGAGCACTCAGGTAGTTTACAGGCTCGTGGTGGTGATCTCCTCCAGGTTGTGTTTTTGGGAGCTGGGGGTAGCAGCAGAGCAAGGTGGGGTTTTGGGGGGAGGGCAGAGGGCTCAGGGATCCAGGAGCTGCCTGGCAATGCCCACACACACTGTGTGTTCGAGTCTGTTCGTGGCACCTGGGGGAGGTCAGCATCACTCCTACATCCAGACTGCACAATTGTGACTAAAGAAAAACTTCAGTAATTCTTTAAAAACCCCTCCATTCTGCTGCCATGAAACTCCTGTCATTTTTTAGGAGTTTGTCACTGTAAATCCTTTTTAGGCATAATGTTCCCATTAGGCTGGATCCCAAACCAAGATGTTCCTGTGATGAGGCTTGAGCCCAGCATCACCACTGAGCATTTTCATCACAAAGAATTTGTCTGAAGTATTCAATTAACTACTGCCACAAAGCCAGAGTATCTGGATTAAGCCCTGAGGAAGTTCATGTTTCACTGCACGGTTACAGCATTCCTGAGGGCTATAGGCATCTCAAACACTGTATCGTACAAAGGGTGTGCAAAACATGTTTTGCTTTTTCTCTGCCTTTCATTTCACACTGCCACCTAACTCAGCCAAGCCCCTGCAATAATGACAATCATGTGCTCTTATCAAATAGGAGTTTCAGCCATTTCTCTAAAAGACAATTCATATAAACAGAGCATGTGTGCACAGATCACATGCACAGTAAATAATAATAATTTCTGTATTTATCTTTACAGCTATGAGAAGTTAAATATTTATCCTTTTCATGCTCATTAATCTCTTCTAGAAAGTTTCTTTCTTTCCCACCAAACTAAACCCCGTTTCTGCAGAGAGCCTTGGCTGTGTGACCATTCCTTGGTTAGAAGATTGAAGGGCAGTCTCATCACTAAAATATCACATCTGTCTTTGGTGGTACTCACTCTCCCAGCCATACTGGGATTACAGTCCAGACCTATTGTGGTCTTATGACCAGGACTATGTTCTGATAGGGTACTCTGGTTACTCATGAAGAAAGGAATACTTAAATGTATCATACAAGATTTAGAAAACAACAAAAACCCAAACAACTCAACCCCAAAACTAACCAGTGACCATCATCTGGTTTTAAACTTACCTCATCGATATGTCCAACAGCTCCAAAGATCTTTGCTGTTTGCCCAATCAAATTTGGAAAGCTCTCACCAATTTCTTTCAGCATTGGCAGAGAAGTGGCTAGGGCTGTTGGTTCATAGCTGGATATTTCTGTAAGTATGTTCAGAATAATGTCACTATGGTTGGGGTCTCTCAAGTGGCCAAACAGAAATGGAATGCACTCTTTCAGCACCTATTAAAAAAATCAGACAAACAAATTGTGAATATATTTTTAAGTTGTGAATATATTATTTTTTAATGGTGAATACATAGAACCAAAAGAGGTACTGTACATCAGAGTAATAGAAAGGAAACACTAGACTTTGATTTACTAAAATAGTTTTCCACCCTTGGTGACCTTTGCAAAGAGCTATGACTGAGGTCAATCGAAGTTCAGCTCAACATATGGAACAAGAGTAAGCTGTAGCCTTGAAATATTGCAGTTATGCATATACAAGTAAGGAAATGCCCAATTGTTAAAAGCACAAAAAAACCCCTCACCAAATATTTCCCTTGCTCTGGGCCAGTCCTATATTTTTTTGATTAAAACAACATAGGACTTAGCCTTCCCCAATGATACAGTAAATGAAAGCACTAGTAGAAATTTTTGATTTCCATCAGAAACTAAATAACGTGACAAGGTTAATAGCTGGAACAGGGGGAAAAATAAGAGGCAAGACCCTCATTGCACAAAAAACTGCTGTAGGCAACACAATTTCCAAGAGGTTGAGCGTGCAGTCCTTTAAACCTTCTCACAAACAGGATGCAGTGTATACAGCCATCTACTGAATGATTATTTTTCAGATAAACACACACAGCAATACACCTCTGATTCAGTGGGATTATTGCATGTTTAAAGGATGTTTCAACACAGAAACGGGGCATAAAGTGACCCATTCTTGTTATTTTTTTGAGGATTATCGGTTTCGGGAAGTCAGTATCTATTGCTCTGGAAAAATGCTGCAGGTGGGTGGCTGAATAAATTGTTAGTAGCAATAAATGATAATAATAGCAGTAATGATAATCCAAAGCAACCTCAAACACATCAGCTCCAGCACGGAGCCCCACAATAGCCAGGGGTGCGCCCCAGCTCCCTCCAGCTCCATCTCATCTGGGACTGGGTATTATGATAAATTTCCTTAACTGCCTGGGGAAGGACATAACTACTGTTGATCCTTCTTTTCCAAAGATTTTATGAATTTCATAAATTCACAAAGCAGGTCGTTTTGTGCCTTGTTCTAACGCGCTGGGTGCTGCCCATGACATGCAATTTCCAAAGCATGTCATATGTTGCCTTAGTTAATTAATCTCCACCTCACTCCTAGTCAATTCCTAACTCATTTTGGTTTTCCTTAATATGTGATACGGTTCACATATTCTAGCGGAAACACAATTATGGGAATCCACACTCAGCTGACAGAGGAAGAGCCAAAAAAAAATCAGAAAATTGGTTTAACACAAACGTCCTGGTGCACCGGAGTCATTGTTATGTTCTCTTTATGATTAGATGGAGAATTTGGACTGAAATTAAAGAATTCACAGGGAATTAGCATAGGAAAGCACTGTCATGCATGTTATGGGACTCCTCACTGTTCAGAGAGCAGCTAGCAGATGGACCTTGCCAAGTCATCTGAAACAAATCAGCTCCTCCAAAAGGAGGTGCAGCACTGAGCAACAAGATCTTCCAAACCCAGTTTTACCCCCAGTTCTTTTTTCCTCGCCACGATCTGGAAGAGCCTGAGGAGGTGGTGTTGTTCAGCTTGCTCCAGCTGAGCCATCAGTGCCACCAGCTCCCTCAAATGAAGGTTTATTGGCTGTGGTTGCTTCTCGTACAGAGCGGGCAGGACACGCAGCAGCATCAAGTTCCCTGAGAACAGAGCAAATGGATACCCAAGAAGACAAATAAATAACCTAAATAGAAAGAATCATTGCAGGTATTACAAAGTACATTAAAGAAAAAGAAAATACTATTAATTATATTTTTCATTCTTAACTACAATATCATGGGAAGGCTCCTTATGAACTTTTAGATTTGGATGGCACTCTGTTGAGTCCTAGGCCAAACTAATTGTGATTTAAATTAACACACACAAAAAAAAGGAAGAAAAAACGAAGGCTAGAAAGCACAGAAAAGCTGCATTTCTCCTTTGTTGAGATTGAGACTTTCAAATGAAATAAGCAGCATATGGAAAGAATAGTTGGTTATAAAGAGAACTAAATGTGCATGACAGTAAATTTGCACATAAATAGTTAAGGATGCCATTTCCAGGAATAGAAAGGAGCCAGAGAGAGTCAACTGCAGACAGACAAAGATATGCAAAACCCTCTCTCACACATTTTCTTAAGATGTCTGCGCATAATTCAATTTGAAGCCCAGGCTCACAGCAAAATATATAACTTCACATTGCTGTACATGCCTGCTTCAATATATTTAAGTTTCACTTGAACAACATATGGAAAACATCTGCCTATTGCAATGGAGTATGGCTCCCTTTTGTAAACCCTTGAAAGTCCTTATGGTCTCTTTGGATTTGGTTTCCAACAGAACTAGTTCTCTGGCCTGCTGCTTTTTCTCCCATTTAAATCTGAGCCTTGTAATTCTGGAAGATATACAGGTCCCTCCATGGCTGGTAGAGAAAGGATATATGGATCAACCGGACCATATCGTGCTCTTGCCAGATACAGATAACGCACCCCAGGACACTGCTAGGTCTTGCAACATCACCTCTGAGCCAAGTAACTACCATAATTCATCACAGGTTCAGACAACTTTGAGTCGAGCAGCTTGTAATGATCCCTCTGGGGGCCCTGTGCTTGGGAGGAGTGCCTCCACCCCGCTCAGCCAGCCATGCTCCTGCACCCTATCCTGGAGCACTTCTTTGGCTTGAAGAATTGTTGGCTTCTCCTGGAAGGCAGCTCAGAGCCCTCTGTCCAGCCACTGCTGTGCTAAAGGGGAAGTTGAGGCCCCACCCCTGGTCCTATGGACATGGCATATTTCTGTCCTATAGATAAAGCACAGAGGCTGGTTACAAAGAAAAGATATTTGCTGATGAATTACCCTGAACAGATTAGCAAGCTGTTCAGTTCTGGCCATTTTCTAGCCACGTTCTTCGTGCCAATCTCTTCCTGATGTTACAAGTGAGTCTGTATAAGTAGTGTCACCACTTTCACGAGTGTCACCCACCTACCCCAGCACTCCTGCAAAGCACCCGAAGTCAGAACAAAAATGGTGAGAGGATGTATTTACTTGAACTCTTCTAGAATCACATCCCAGTTTGAAATGGAAAAGTTTTATAAGGAAATACACTAAACATTACTTTCTTGTCCAGATAATTCCTAAATAAGTCTGTTCTCCACACTCACACACATTTACTTTCCACTGAGGGTTTTCTGCCCATATAGAGCAGAGCCCTTAAGTTCCAGTCAGATTTCAGCAATGGTAATGATTGCAAAAGAAGAAATTCCCATGTTCCTGGACAGGGAAAATTCCTTGGCTGTAAGAGTGTAGAGGGAAGGAATTCAGCAGAGACAAGCAGGAACTACCAGCTTTAGATGGGGAAAGACAGCCACTAACACAAGATGTGCCATTGCCTAAGCTGGGATATCACAGATAGAAAGGTATCAGGGAAGTAAGACAATTCCATCTGAGAAAACAACTATTGAAAGTATCAGCTGTATTAAGGAGTGATGGAATTTGACATGACACAACGTGATGGACTGCAGCCACGAAGCTTCTCTGAATAAAAGTATTTTGTACAAAAGTAAATTCAGGCAGTTTCCTACAGCGACCATTGCTGGGTTGGATTCACTAGCCAAGATAAATGAAAATCAAAGGCAATTTAGATGCTACACCAGCACTTTGGAGTGGTATTGAAGTGACCTCACTAACATGGAATTGCTTTTAATTGAATAACCTGTGTATACAAACGTGTAAACAACCCGAGCAGATACCACAGTTTGTGTCTGATCTTTGTGTAACTTAAGAAAGGTCACGAAACACAACCCCATTCACTATTTTCTTGCACTTTCAAAGTTTCACTTTAGCTCCGAGTACCTCCTGCCATTTGCTCATCACACCTTTTCACTTCCTAAGGGATTTAGAATCATAGACTCATTATGGTTGGAAGGGATCTCCAGGGTCATCATTTGTGTGCATGCAGCTCACCAACCTTTTGACTTGAGGAGCATGGGCAGTCAGGGCCAATATTGTGCCCATTCCCAAGTAATTCACTTTTTTCCATCTTGCTTCATCTGCCTCAGTCTAAACCAAGAGCCTGAAAAGTGTGTTTGTTGTCTGAGAATGGAAAAACATTACGCTCAACTCCTTAATTACCTTCTCTCCCTCTTCCTTCCCCTACCACCCTTACCCCGGATACTTTCCAGATTAGATTTTCTCTGACTTTCCAAGCAGACCACACACTGGGAATGATGCAATTCCACAGAGACCAACGTGCAGTTGGGGACACTCGATGGCTTTGCGCCGGTGGCTGCAAATCAGGCAGGGGAGAGGCACGTAGAGCACTTTGGCCGTGCTCCCTGCACACATGACGAGCAGCAAAGGGTGCCTTGTGCTCAGCCCCTGCTCTGCCCAAGCCAGCAGCACAGGGAGCTTGTTAAATAAGTAAAATAAATGACCCTGGTAGCACACTGCAAGCAGAACATGCACAGAAGGGGTTCTTGAAGCTATACAGTGGTATTTTGACATTTGTTCCAAACTGAATATTCAAAGACAGAAGTCCATGCAGCAAGAATAATTTTTCCCTGAGATGGCACAAGTTAGGCACATACCTCCTCAAAAATGCTCACCTCCACTTTACCCAGCTTTTGAGGTTTCTCCTGCATTGCTTTGATGTTACTATTTATTATTTGTGTTTGCTGGAGAGCAGCTGGGAGGTCCCGCAGTGGCAGGAACCCCATGTACACATAGGGTGAAGCAGTTTGGCATGTAGAAACAGCAGGCCAGCAGCCCAACACACAGGTAGCCCAGGTTTGCACAAGCAAGGCTGGGTACTGGGAGGCACCTGGTGCAGCAGCTCCAGGCTCTCAGCAGCCTTCTGCATCCCCAGAGCAGTGTGGAGCGAGCCTGGACGAACCAGGGAGCACAGGGCCCCCTTTACACACTCCTGTTCACAGCAGTAAGGGGCTAAACCAGCAACTCAGATGGAAAGAGAACACAGATTGCTAGTTAGACTCAATTATGTGTGGGGGGGTTGCTATTCTCCAAGTATTTCACAGCCAATATGTAATTTGTACCATATTACCCCTAAGCAAAGCACCTCTGAAATAATTAATGGCCCATTGAACTGATAAGCTTTCCAGAATTTAAGACAGATTAATACCAATACCATTTAGCACTAGATTAATGTCTAATCCAAGAGTTTAGTTTTTTCACAGTTAACAGAATCAACTCCAATCCTGCAGCTGCTAATCCACACATTCCTGTAACATATCCACAGAGTTATGGGGGTGTTCCTGCTAATTAGGGCTAGAAAAGCAAAACTAACAAGCTGTCTTTATGAGTTCTCCTTTACCCCTTAAAGCAGTCCACTGTTTGTATATAATAGAAGTTTTATACACAGCTACCAGAAAACCCCACAATATTTAGGTTAAACCACACGTGTATCCAAACCAACTCCAGGTATGTTTTATTTTCCTACCACTCCCTTCCAGAGCCCTGGCACATACCGACTACAAAATGAGTTTGCAGAGAATATTTTCCTTTTACAAAGGACACGAAATAGCAGAATAGGAGGGAAGCCCGAGTGGTTTCACCCCCCTCTCACCCTTCCCGGGGGGAAGCGGCTTTCCCATTCCTTCCCCTCCGCCAGTCCCTCTCCCCCAGCTCAGAGCTGGGAGGCAGGGATTGAGCAAGCTGCACGCCCCCTCCTCCTCCTCCCAGCCAAAACCAACAGGCAGGAGCGCTCCTATTACACCGCTGGCACCAGCACCGCTCATTCATTCAGCTGAGGCGCTCGGAGCATTTATTAGGGGCTCGCCGGGGCTCACTCCCAGTCTTGTCTCCGCTGAAGTCTGACTTAGGCTCTAGCTCCAGACAGCTCAGCTATTTTCAGGAATCGGCGAGAGAATGCTGCCCCAAGAAATACTTCCCCTGCTCACACTGGTCTGTGTTTTCAGGGCTTCTGTTTCTGTTCTGGACGAGGATGATGACTATGATCTCATGTATGTGAATCTGGATAATGAAATTGAAGGTCCAGTTCTTGGTGCTGAGGAAAGTAAGTAGATTTAAATTAACTTGTGCTAATTTAACACAGAATGGCATCCTTTGTTGCCCAGCTCTTGTAACTCTTATTATTACAAACACAACTCTTTTTTTCCAGAGAAAGGAAGATATGCCTGTACCAGTAGATTATTATGAGCAACAAATGCTAAAGCACTTGGATGGTGTGCCTTGGAATTTGTTTTAAACTCTTTTTTTTTCAGTTTTCCTGCAAAATATTGCTGAGGACACTTAGTTTTAGAGTTGCTAAAATACACTCTACTTTACTTTTCTGTTTTGATATAGAGGGTAACACACGGATGGTCTGGAGCACAAACGTAGCACAGAACCAGATCCTTCTGTTTAAAATTGTATGTACAAAGGGATAGCAACATCTGTATCTTCCATTCCAGCTGTTTCGTGTGACTGCCAGCGAGAGCACACCGAGTGGGACAAGCTCTTCATCATGCTTGAGAACTCTCAGATGAAAGAGAACATGATGCTGCAGGCGATGGACGAGATCCTGAAGGTGGACCTGCAGACCCTGAAAGCTGAGCTGAGCCAGCTCACCACCAACCTAGCGGGCACTTTCGCCACCACAGTGGAGAAAGTCACATCTCACCTTGCATCACAGGTGGAGCAGGTGCTTGTGAGGAACTGTGACCAAGCTGAAGCAGCCAGGAGCCTTCATGAGGCTGAGCAAGGACAAGTTCTCGAGCACATTCTGCTGCTGAGCCACAATGTGTCCAACAGGCTCAGCCGGCTGGAGAGCGCTTGGCTGAGGAGGTCTGAGGTGGAGGCTCAGGAGACAGCTCTTCAGCAGGATAAATTCAGTCCCACCAGAGGAGACAATCTCATTCTGAACTCTCTGTGGAAAGAGCTGCAGCAAACCAGAGCTGAACTGAAAGCATCGCAGAAATGGGCAGCTCAGCACTTACTGCCAGCAGGTAAGTCCATGTGCACTATGCTTTACTGGAGAGCTCTCTTTGGTGGGCCTGGCCAAAAGACATCCTACAAACACCCCTCTTACACACCTTCCTCTGCACATGGCTCCAAAGCAGCTTTGAGCAGTCTGTGCTGGGGAGGGAACCCATTAACTGCTCTCCAAAAAGCAGCACTGAGCTTTTCAAACATGGGATCAAAGGAGGGTTTAATCAAAGTCCTTACACAGGGCAAAGCAGCTAAGATCCCACCTCCTGCAGGCTCCTGGGTCAAAACAGTTGCCAGAGAGCAGCAAAAGAATTTCAAACATACAAATTGCATTCTCTCACCTTTTACCTTCCCAGCTGGCAACTCCTATGCATACCCTTCAGTCCCTGAGCTCTCCTCATGCATGTACCCAGCTCCTTCCTCTTCCTAAACTAAATGTTCTCTCCTCGCCAACTCCAGCTGCCCAAGAGCAGAGCAAGGTCCTAGGACACGCTGCAGATGCCACCCAGCTGAGCATGCTTCCCACAGCAGGGAGGGCACCTTCACTGCATGCAGCCATCAGGACAGGGTATTTCCTCAAGCATGGGGCAGTTCATAACACCACCGTGTTGTTGGCTTGTTGGGGCTTTTTCCCCTTCCAGAATGTTTGCATTGGACAGCAAGCAAGGTGACCATGGAAAGATCAGCTCATATCTCAAGTTTCATGTCAGTTCTTCTGTGCACTGGGATATGAGCCCCAAAAAGCAGCTACAGCAACTTGGGTATGGCAGGGCAGACCCCCACCTGCTGAAATTGTGGGTGCAAAATTGCTGCACACACAATGTAACTGCATTGAGTCCAACTGCCTGCCACACAGCAGTCACTGCGTGTCTTCTAAATGTTGACATGTCTGTAACAACCATCATTTCCTCAAGTCTGAGTTCCTGCAGCCTAAAAACCCCACAGAAACCCAATACACACTGGCAGAATCCTGTGGGTGAGTAGGAAGTTAGGGGTGCAGTTACACCAGCAACCCTTAGCAGCACCACCAGCATGAGCTCTTACACAGGTGAGCATGAAGGAACACCTCTTGTAACTGTGAAATCAAAGGCAATGACTTACCCAGGGCTATTACAATACAAACACAACAGTTCACATCAAAGCTTTCACAATCTAACCTGAATCTCTCCTTTCACGCAGGGCATGGATTCAGCTTTAGCAGTAAATCGCCTTTATTCCTCTATTTATCATAACACTTTGGTAATCTTTGTTTACTGGGAGTAGATCTTACAGCATATTCCTTTTTTCCTCAAACACATGAGTGCTGCCCTGTGGAAAGCATGATCTCTATCTCCCTCCTGTAACACAGCCAGCCTCCCTGCACGAGGTGAGAGTAAAGAACTTGATCAGCACTAAGGATCTCAGTCTCATCAGTGGAGATCCAGATTATTCCCACTGGTTCCTACATGGTTTTATATAAAATATTCTTATTTTTTAATTTAAAAGATACATTTTAAGTAATTCCAGAGACACTCTCTGGAAATTTTTTGCAACTGCCTTTAATTTCTCACATCTTGAATTGCTGCCAGCCCTACTCTTGAGGGATTTTCTAATCATACTTTCTGTTCTTCAGTGAGGCTGGTTTTAATTTTCTTTAGGCCTTGATAATAAAGCCTGAAAGCTTGCTAATTAAAAGCTTTTCCACAATAGTGTTCTTAAGTAGCATTTTAAGGAGTATCCCCAACAGTTGCTCCCTGCTCCTGCCCCTCCTCAGAAGGGCCAATGAAGAAATGTAAAATCTGCTCCAGGTTGAAGGGAAGCAGCCTGTGAAATAACCCAGCAGTGCAACCCTGGAGGACACAAAGAGTCCTTCATTCACTGAAGCAGAAGTTTCCACACTCGTTTTAGATCCTCTAGCTCCTTTAAACAGGAAATGAACCAGCTTAATTGTAGAAGGGGGCTGCTGTTCCCCCTGGGTAGCTCAGAATATTAAGTTATATATGAGTAGGGAGCAGTACCTAGAATACCAAAAGTGGCTTGGGTTGAGTGATCATCAATTGCTTTCTAAATTGCATACATTCCTGTTAGTGCTTTTAACTAATCTAATCTCCATTATCCACACATCGATTAATTGGAGATGAGAGAGAAACTGTTTTAAAAAGTATCAGTCATCTGATAGGTTTCCCGTGCTTAACCAGTGCACATGAATGTTACTGACCCATAGCCTTAAAGGCAGGGTCAGAAGGGGGAGTCCTTATAATAAATAAATAAACATCTCAGCATGCTTCTGCCAGCACTCCCTGTGTGCTTCCCTGTAGCCCCTGTCCCCTTCTCTGCTGCCCCATTATCCACAGGACAACCACAGGACCCCGCAGAGGTGCAGTTACCTCTAGGAAAGTGCTAATTCCTCTAGGTGAACCAGGAAAAGAGCAGCTCTCTGTACAAGCAGGGCAGGAGGCAGCTGCCCACTCAGCTTCCCAGGGCAAGCACCAGGCAGCACTAAACCCAAATGTCCCAAACAATACAGTGAGGGGAGAGCCAGGCCTTGTTCCTGCAGCCTGGTCAGCCCCCAGACCCATTGCCATGGTGTTCAATAAACTTATCCATCACATCTGACAGCTTCTCCAAAGCATCCAACATCCCATGGGGTGTGCTGAGCTCTCAGCTGCCTTTGAGAAGCCCAGGAGCGAGTGTACATCAAAGGTCCCAACCATGCAGGAGCAGACAGGTTGGGTTTTCCTTACCTAACAATCTTTGTTCTTTTCAGGGTGTGAAACAGCAATTCTATTCCCCATGCGTTCCAAAAAGATATTCGGGAGCGTTCACCCGACTGCTGGAATGACCCTTCGCTCCTTCACTGCTTGTATCTGGATCAAGGTGACTGAGGCTCTGGACAAAACTATTGTCTTCTCCTATGGAACCAAGTTCAATCCATATGAAATCCAGCTTTACCTCAGCCGGGACTCCGCAGTGCTTGTTGTTGGTGGAGACCAGCACAAGTTAGCTACCAAAAACGCAGTTGTTCCAGGGAAGTGGATCCATCTCTGTGGCACCTGGAGCTCGGAGAATGGATCTGCAGCCCTGTGGGTGAAGGGAGAGCTTGCAGTCACCGCCTTGGACATTGCCAGTGCTCACACCATTCCAGATGGAGGGATTTTGCAAATCGGTCAAGAAAAGAATGGCTGCTGTGTTGGAGGTGGATTTGATGAAGCTTTAGCCTTCTCTGGAAAGTTAACTGGCTTTAACATGTGGGACAGAGTGCTCAGTGCCCAGGAGATAGCAGCACAGAGTGGAGAAGATGCCTGCAGCCTCAGGGGCAGTGTTGTTGGGTGGGGAGTCACAGAGGTTTTGCCATATGGAGGAGCCCAGTACATTTCTTAAGTTCTGGCAAGGCACTTCCTGAAGCAGAGAACGTATTTCACAAAGAGCTGAAGGCCAATAGGTACAAGTAAACAGAGCTGTAGGAGCCCTCATCTCTCAGAATCCCAAGGAAGATCAGCACTGCAAGTTCACTGCAAGGAGGTTCTGTGGAGATGGGATTTGATCTCTGCCTGCTGTTCTGGCAAAACACTGAAAAAACACATCAAGGTGTGACATTGGAAAAGCTGTTCCTGAGGTCCCATCCTCCCTAGGATGGTGTTTTCTGATGTAGGAGTGTGCCACTGTGGACGTTTTGGAGCTGAATGGTGCTTCTGGCATCCCTGCTGCAGCAAAGACATTGGGTATCCACCCGACCAGCTTCTGTGTAACGTAAGAGGCACAAGGCTGAGCATCTTCCCAGCTCCTCCAGCCATTAGGTTTGATAGTGCTAATGTGAATTGTACAGAGGAACCACATAAGCCAAGAAACATGTTGTTTGTTAATCCTTGTTAGCAATTTGTAGACTATAACAAAACTAGCTCCTTGTTTAAAGCATTATTTATACCATGGGTTGACCTAACGTATAAAAGTAATACACCCCATCATAATCTGACGTTATGTTTTGAGAGAATGCAGCTGTATTATATTGTACATTGACTTTGTAATAATTTTATTGAAATTATTTTTGTAAAGCTGTTCTGTAAATAAAGATACTTTACTAAACTAAAACTTCCCATGCTTCTCATGAGCTGAAACTCTGAAAGTTAAGTACCAACTGGGAACTTTTCCATGTCTTGAGCAGCACAGTTTTGGCTGCCAATAAAAGGGAACATAAGTATTGACATCTCATATAGACACCCTCAGAGGATCAAAATCCAAGCATTAGCCAGAGAGATGACTTTAAAGGCCTGTTGTGGTAACACACTTTCAGGAATGCTGCCACATGCCAGGATCTGCCACTCTAGGATGGTCACTTGCACAGAAAGATGCTTTGACACAGTGACACACATGCCTAGACCCGAGGCTGTGCCAGCATGGTGCTCGGAGGCAGAGGGAAGGGTTGGTTTTGAGATATCCCCCCCAATAAATAGATAATCAAACCAGTCAGTACCCCATGCATGCTGCTGGTTAACTGGAAGGACACACGCAGTTTTAAGACACATTTAGATACCCAAAGGAACCAACTTGTTCAAGGCTAACAAGAGGTTAATACAAGGCAGAATTGATAGCAGTGGATTTCTCTCACTTTTGCAGGCTTAATTAAAATCCATCAAAATACGGGACTGGACACAGTGCATAGGAAGCAGTCACAGAGCCAAGACCCTGGTGGTGATCTGTGTATAGATAAATGAGCTGAAGTAGACAGTGATGAATCACTGCTCCCTGGATATGTAACCAGTTATGACAAGAACAATCCTTCACTACCTGTTGAAGCTTCTGAACAAGTTATCGTGGAGAACGTCCTACTCAAAGTAATTGTTGTTCCTGCTGGAAGCAGCACACCCTCTGGCTCCACTCACATGTTTTTCTTTCTCTACAGATGCCCCAACACCACACTTTGACAAGTTTCTTGATGTCACTGCTATGCTTATTCCTGAATATGATGCAGCTACCAGACCCTTCCTTCCACGATACAAAAGTAGTAAGAAAAAGCCATGACAAGGTAATTTCCACTTTACTATGCCACTCAAGAGGGTTGTCCTTTATAGCTAAAGTTACAGGATCTGCTTCAAAGTTCTGGCAACACTGTTTATTTAAGCTAAAAGTAACTGCTCCAATTGCTGGAATTTCTTTTATTACCCCACAATAAAAATGTATCTAAATTGTAAATATTTAGTAGTAAGAATGACAAAAATCCCTTACTCAGTAATATCTGCAAATAACCTTAACTACACAACAATGAAATATTACCTCTGTTCAGCCAGAAAACAGATCTTCAGAGTCAAGAAAAACACTTGAGGTCCCAGCATTGTGCAAGGGCAAAACCGCTCACAAATCCTCTTTCCATACAGTGCCCTCCATTAAGTGAAAACAAATGTTTGCAAAGCACAGCTAGAAAAGCAAAATCCTCCAGGAGATTACCCAGAGTCCTTCCTGGCTGCTTTCCTTACCACATCTCATACCTGAAATGCTTTGTCTTAGAAGTCCTCTTTTCCCTATCTCTGCTCTGGCCTGGCAGGTGACCAAACACAAAGCCAGACTTTTCATTCTCACTGACTCAGCTGAAGAACTCTCCTCTTCCCAACTGCTTGGCTCTTCCTTTATCCCCTCTGTGGTCTAACAAGGCTTTCCCACCGCCCAGTCCCCTCCAGCCCAGCACCACAAGCCACCTCCATCAGCACGCTTCTCTCTCTCCTTTCTAGCCTGACTGTATTTGAATTTGTCAAGGGTTACTTTGCTTGGAAAACAGCAAGTAAGTAGGATTTTGGGGGAGTTTGGGCTCCAAACATGGAAAAAGTTGTTGTGACCCTGCTCTTGCACTGCAAACGTAGCAGTGAAGCAAGCACAGGGCTGGAGCACATTGGTGAGCCCAGCTCTGCTCCCTAACAAGCCTCTGCTGAAGGCAATGTCCCCATCCCTTTCCTGAGTTCCTGGGGAAGATGGAGCAGCCATGGGACCCCCAGCTCATGGCAGTGGCTGCAGGGGAGTTGTGCTGCTGTCCCCTGGAGATGGACTCAATCTGCCCGAGCCCAGACCTCGGTGGAAGGTGCCAGCATGGGGCCTGGCAGCATCATGGGCAGTTGTGTTCACACTGACTGGAACAGAGTAGCTAAACACTCTTTCTAAAGAGCTCTCTTTTAGCTAATAAGATAAGAAAGTGATTGTGCAGCCAAACGGTTGCCCCAAGTAATGAAAAAGCCCAGTGAGCTCCCAGCCGCCCGCAGGCGAGGGGCCAAGGGCTGCTATCAGCCTGGCTGGTGCCAGCAGCACCACAGCAAGGCTTTGTCCCCACACTGCTCTGCAAACCCACTCTTAGCTGATCCTCCTTCTCCCCTCAGCAAACACCCAGTCTGTAAATACAGGCTGCAAACCGGTGTTTTCATGCCCGAAACACAAGTTCTGCCCAGTGCAGGGTGTGGAACCGAGCGCTCAGCCTGGCCAGTGCCCTTTTGCAGCCTGGAATTGCCAAACCTGCTGTCCACAGCAACATCTGCTGGCAGAACAACATCAGTGCACAAAAACCAGCAGGCAGAGGCATGATGAAACCTTCACCCGTGGGTATTGATCACTTTTCCTAAACCTATGACCACACAAGACGACCTGTTCCACTTTATGCCTTTCGATCAGTAGTACCGAGTTACAAGTGGCAATGCACGATGTTAACATGTAAATACTGATGTCACAAGTCTTAAAAGAATTATCCATGTAGTTAGCAATACTCTGCTCAATCAGTATTATCTCTTAGCTCATACATATTTACCATGCTTATCACACATTTGTCCTTAAAGCAGGCAGAAACATGCAAACTCTTACCATAATGTCTTAACTACAAAATTACTTTCTAGCTTAGCTGTCTGTCTATAAAACACCTAAAAATAACTACACATTATATTTTTTAAATAAACACATAATGCACACATTTAATTTGAGGGCTGAATATTGTCATAACAATGTTCTTAGACAGCTAATGTTACTTTTGCTGTTACCCATCCTTACAAACCACGATTTTACTACTGCAGTAGCAATGTACTGCAACAAATGCTGTGAACTTTACAACTTCCACTAAATTGGCCTCCCCTTTGTAGAGGTATGAATATTTTTGGCTTTTTAAACCACAAAAGTAAAATGCACAGAGTTTGGCAACAATATTCTATGTAAAGCTAATAATGTAGGCAAAATTAAAGAACCACTACAAAGATTTTATATCTTACATCTGTTTTTTTGCCACAAAAGGGGATTAATTTCATCCCCATTTATATTTTGCAGTATTGCAAGTGACACTAATAGAAGGGATAAGAGCCCAGTAACTGGTGTCTGGTATGATGGCTTACAATTCAAAGTCCATTAGTAGGGTGTGCTAACAAGCACAAACATGTCTCCTGCCCTGTGGGTCACCCAGTCTATAATGAAGCTTCCATACTCAACACTTGTTGGTAAATTGATGTATTCTTGAATGGTTGTCTTTGATATAGTCCACTGTTAGACTGTGTCTAACATGTTTTATCACATGTTTATAGACATGCTCTATACATACACGCCTCATACATGTTCTTACATATAAGATGTTTGTCTATACGCAGAATGCAGCCTGACTAATTGAGTGGTGGGCATGCTGCAGGACTACATCCAAACATCTCAGTGTGTTCCTACCTTGAAGGACACTTTGGACAATGGTGTCTGTGTGATCAACCAGCAGATCTGCTTTCGCAATTGCAGCCAAGGATAGATAGCTTGACATGTTCCTGCACAGTTCCTTGTTGCCCCTCTGAAGAAATTTCACTGCCACTGGCACAGCCAAGGCCATTACTGGAGGTCTATTGTAATTCTGTAAAAACATGAAAAAGCACTGAAAAATCAGCAGCTGAACAGAAGTTCTTAAAATAAAATCTCATGCTAATCAGACTAGGAAAACAAAAATCAAAACAATGGGGGGAAGAAAGCAAATAGCACATCAAGAAAGGTTCTGTTTTGATAACACCACTGAAGGCAGACATCAAAGAAAGAAAATTTAAAACTACTGCATCAGGAGTTGCTCATAATGCATTTATTTTTGTCTTCCGCAAAGGTAGAAAGAACAATATTAAGATCACTATCTAAGTGTTAACTGTTGTAATGTTTCTAACAAGTGTTTGGTGTTCTCAAAGACAACAGCAGAAGCTGTATCCATCATCCACACAAAGTAGGGAATTTTCATCCCAAGTCATAGGAAACACCTCAGAGCAGCCACTCGTGCTGTTGGCTGGTAGATCTTGGTCCCTGCAATGGGAGAGACCTCACTCCCATCCTTCCTGCATCAGTGATCTGCCCCACACCAATGTCCAGCCCAACGTGCAGGTGCTGAGTCAAGGCTTGGGGAAGTAATCTCAAACATGGATAAATCTTCCCCAGCACAAGTCACAGCTTCCCTCATCCAAACCAAAGTGTGTTGCTACTCAGTTTTGGCTTGTCTTTGTGCTGGCAGAGACCCTGTGAAGAACAGACTCTATTCCCAGAACAGCATCTCCTGCCAAACCACTGGGACAAAGTCGAAGACAAACTGGTCAGATGGGGAGGAGAGTACTCATGAATACGTGTACTGGGAGACTTGTTCACAGGGTAATAGCTTTAGTATTGATCATCAGTTGTCCTCTCATAACCATTCAGATTTCAGTCAATTTCTCTGAACGTCAGGGTCAACTGAAATTTTTCAAGACAGCCAACTTGTGTCCTCAGAATGGCACCAAGCTCCAGTGATCTCAGGGGTACCTGCACATACACTTGGGTTTTGACATTAAGAGCAGAAAAGGTTTCTGGCAACTCTCTGTATACATGAAATGGTGTGCACAGACTACACACATCTATTGAACACTAAGTTCCCACACAGAACTGCCCTTGAAAGTAGTAGGATATGTGTTTGTGTAACTGAGGACCTATGTTCTTTCTGGAGCCTCCTTAATCACTGCTCTTCTCTCATCTTCACTCAGTTTTTAACATCTCTTTGAAACTGGAGTACATCATTGTTTTTGAAAATAATCCTGCAGTCTGATTATATTTAATTAGCATCTGAAATCACAGGAAACCACTGGACCCCAGATGTTTTGGAAGCCAACAAAACAGTGCAAAAAAAGGCAGTCCAGACTTAACACATGCTCATTCTGGAGCAGCACTGATAAATGAATAAATTTAGACCTGAGAAAAAACAAATTTCTTGTTCCATGTGCATGTTGCATGTTTTCATCGCAACAGAGACCTGCCAAGCAGCCGAGTGCTACAGCTGCCCCAGGACAGTCCCTTTCCACCAGTCCCTAAGGAAGAAGGGGCTGCAGCAACCCCTAGGTGTCAATAAAGCTCATTATGGCAACTGCCACATGACCAAAAACTGCATCTGTAATGAGAAAAGCCCTTAAAATAAATAGAGCTTTATGCAGCAGCATGTTTAAATCAACATACTGCCTCATTATATTTGGCTGAGAGGCACTGCTGAGCAGGAGCCAAATTCTGCCTCCAAGTTCTACTCTAGGACTCCACGTAGAAAGAACAGGAAGATAAGGTTTGGCCCCCTGACTGTGATTTAAAAGATCTAAGAAAATTCCAAAGAATTTCCCCCCCCCTACAATAAAGATAAAACACTTGGTTAAGAAAAGGTTTGAATTCAGATGGAAGGAGAAAGGTTTCATTTGATCCATTATAAATATCAGGCCATGAATGCACACTTATGAAAATATGAAGGTGACAATGAAAAACAGACTTCAATAATATGATATAGTGATGTTTGCAAAGCTAAGGGACCCCCCTGCTGCTAATATCAACAGAAACATGCTGCGAGATTCAACCCAGCTGTCAGATATTCATTACTACTTCAACTATCCCTCACATATTGCATAAAAACTCTTTTTATGCTTTTTTTGTTGCAGAGGAACTTGCTGATAATAGCTCTGTTTCAGGGAGCAGTGAATGTACTTCCACAGCTTTCTCATTCAATTTCAGTGAACTCCTTTCCTGAAGCAATCTGCAACACTGTGCAACCCCTAAAGCATTTGGATATGAGCTAGCTTGATGTAGGCACACAGACATCAGCAGCACAACCCAAAAGCTTTCTTAGAAAGCCTTAGGATAGCCCACTCCCCTCCCAAAAGGCTGCCATAAACTGAGATGTCTTCTCTTCAGTCTTGCGTTGGCAGGGAGTGATCGTTCACAGCCTATCAAGTTCAAATAGGATGCAATTTCAGCTGTTCTTCTAGCAAATGTTTTAGGGACCTAAATACTTTTCCAGTCATGTTGTTGCTGCCTCTAACATTTAATAAGATATTCTAAGACATTATTCCAGCACTCGTGGCAGAGTATAAGTTCTTCCTAGCCCTTTAGAGGAGCAGCAATTAGATATTAATTCAGAAGTCAGTTTGCTGTGTTATATCTGGACTCAGCTTTTACAACCAAAATATTAAGGGGAATCCTCCTTACTGACAACACATCTAATGACCCAACTTTCATGTCATTAAACTTTGGCATTTTGCTGCCTTCCACAACAATTCAAAAGAATAACCTCTTCCCCAATATTAAATGCTTTCAAATAATCTTTGTTTCCACAGAAAAAGATAGTCCTGTGTTTCCCACTTTAATACTTACATGAAATACAAATACTTGGAATTAATGGAGCATTAAGATAACGAAATCTGGCATTAAACAGGCAAGACACTTCTAAAGATAAGGAAGCTGCCAAAACCTTTGATTCACTGCAACAGATGCTATATGCATGTAACAATATACATTAACAATTGGGGTCATAGTCTTGGATTTTAAACAAATGCAACCACTCTCGTGCACCCTCAGAAAACAAAGTGCAGCTGCTTTTTAAAACAGAAAGCTGAGCAGCCGAGGGGTGCATTGCACTCCTTTGCTCCCAGTTCAGCCTCACCTGCAAGATACAGCTCATGATATCAGATGCTATTTTTGCATGAGGGGTGTCCTCGTCTTTTCCAGAAGGCTTCAGGTTGTGCTCTAGACACGACTCCCAGAGAGCCACCAGGGCTTTGCCGTGCTTTTCTATGGATGCTGTCTCCCTGATGGCCGTGGTGATACGAGTGATGCAGATTTCCACCACAGCCTGGTCGTTGTCATTGGTCTGGTAGTCCTGGGTCAAATGAAAATACATTTGCCAATGAAAGCCCATCCTTTTCAAGGGCCTCACAAAATTAGCCTGAAGATGTGAAGTTTTTGTAATCACACAGCGTCTGTTTTCTCACTTCCACCTTTACAATGAACATTAAAGGCAGAAATTAGTCATCCCATAGACAATTCATTGCTTTGGATTTAATTCTCATTATTGTAAATGTATGGATTATGTTAGTAAAGGGTTTTTAGTAGTCTGCCTTGAAGCAGGACCTTCTCAACCGGAAGTTGCAGCTGCACATCTTAGAACCACTCACATAACCACCCTTAGAACCTTTTCTCCCGTAACCACCCTAAATCAGAAACTGGAATAGTCATATCCACAATATACAGAGTGTTTCAAAAAGTGGACCCATTTGAAATGGATCTTCTATTGAAATTGGGTCCATCTTTTTGAAACACCTTGTTCATAGCCAAATGCAGGGTCTTAAATGACATCATGTCGAGTCCCTGATGTAAAGACAGTTAGTTTCAATTAGTATCAATGTAGCATGAATAAAAGCTAATTAAATAGGCTTTATCACAAAAGCCTGTCATCACCAACACACTGTGTGGGTATGAAACAGCAGTGCTTTGCTGCAAGTTAAAAGACCCAGAATACACAATCACCAGCCCTTCATGTAACCTACACTATCCCACCCTAAAGAGCAATGGAAATAAGAGTCAGACTGAAGTATTAACCAAAAGTGATGGTTTTTGGTAAAGCATGGTCAGTGCATCACAGGCAGCTGCAACTCTTGGGTCTGTCTCAAAGCAATGCTCTGCCTTTATTCACAGCCAGCCCTCTGTGGGCTTTGCTTGGCCCCACAGAAAAATCCATGCACTGGGTAAAAGAAAACACACTTTTTCTTCTGTTGAAGGTTACCTAGTGACAAAGGGGTGAACAAGTTAAGAGCCACTGGCTGGGACAGCCCAAGAGCAAAGCCCAAGCAAGTGGTGGTGGCTGTGCGTGGGCACCAGACCTGCACCTGACCCTGCTGCTGTGAAGCTTTTTTTGGGGAAAAGCATGTGAAATCCAGCCTGCTGAACCAGCAGCTCCCCGATCTCCAGAGCCCTCTGGTGGCAACGGCTGCTCGGAGGCAGGGATGGCTCTGCAGGATGCTGTAGCTGCTGAACACAGACCCATGTGTTCATAAAAACATCCTGTAGTCAATTCAGGCATTTTCTCTTGAAAAGTGTATTGGGGAGAACTTGTGTGAAATTCCTGATAATCTGCAGTTAGGTGGGTTGAAGTACATCACAAGCAGCCAAGACAATGTTCAAAGTAACTTGATTAATGTTGAGAAGACTGTGCAGATGTAATTTCTATCAAAGGAAGGAGTGAGGAGCAGAGCCAGGGAAGTGTGGCTGCCCTGAAGGACGAGCCTGCTCTTGTTGTGACCAGCAGTGCCATGATCAATGCTCCAAGAGTTCACATGTTGCCAAAAAATTATTTCTGAAGTCATTTGCTATATGAAGTGCCAGAAAAACCTGGTGTGAGAACATGTACTTGTTGCTAATTGAATACCCTAAGGCTCAAAATCATTTTTCCTCTTCCCTTCAGCAGACTGGAAGCAGGAGGGATAAAGAGCTGGGTGTTTTGGACTACACTTTTTAAAGAGTCTACTCAAATCCATGAGCTTACCATCATGCAGAACACTTTCTGCTGCAAACAGAACACACATGACACAGACAGTGTACCTGTAACCTCATGTTAATCTTTAATATGCCTCAAATAACTATTTAATAAAAATTTCATAAAAAGATGAACTTGAAAGGTCTTTAAAGGAAAACCAGCTAGTGGGAACTGGATTTGGTTACCATGTTTTTAAATCTTATACTTTGCTCAGCATGATCGAGTTTTTTAAAAACTGTAATTGTGTGTGGCCCTGCCTTTAATATTTTATTTATACAACACATTTAATCTCATGAAAAATGATTAGGGACAGTGTTTCACTTACCGCAGATGAACTAATTATTCTTATTTGTTCAAGAGCTTCTGAGAGGCTTCCTTCGATTTCAGCATCCTCTAAGGAGAAAAGATCCCCTGCACGTGAGAGGTCCTTCTGTGCCAGGACCAGCCCAAAGAGATGATGCATGGCTGCAGGTGCTGCCACTCAGCCAGACCACAGCATGCACCATGGGCACGAGCAGCTCAGACAAGGGCAGAATGGAAACAGTCCTCCAGGCTGGCTATCAATTTGATATGAAGAATAAATCCGGGGGGTATTTCAAGATTTCCTTGGCCCCAATCTAAAAGGAAAAGAAAAAGAGGGGGGTAGAAATTAGCCAATGCATTGCCCGTCATATTCCCATTTGCTTGCTGCTGTCTCCACTCCAGAAGTACACCATTAGCAATATTGACAAGATAATGATTTTTGTTTAGAAAAACATTCCACTTTGTTGCCAAAACAAACCCTGCAGTTTTTTCAACTCATATAAAGCAAACACTTGACTGAGATGAAACTCTGCACTTCTCCTTGGCTGAGCCCAGCAGAGCAGGGCTCAGCACCACACGCTCGCTCATGGATGAGGCCATTCCTGCACTTGGAGCACGTGGTGGCCTGCAGGAAGATGTGAAGATTTGTATCTAACACAGGCGTTAAGATATAAACATCATGTCACAAAGGAAGAACTTTCCCCCATCTTCACTTCTTAATCTAATACAGAATATTTACTGGTTTTGAGGTTAGGAAGATATCTACCAAGCAAGTCTTCCAGGTGGTCCATGTGGATTCACAGCCAGCTCCTCTAGGGTCTTCTGGGAGTTGAGGAACAAAGCGCTACATTGTCACAAAGTAGATCACTTATTATTTGAGATAGAGTATCCTTAACCCCTGTTAGCCTGTGCTGTTTTTCAGGGGAAAAAAGTGTTAAATAAGGAGCAAAACCCTGGGAACCTTCTAGAAATAACTCCATGAAACAAATGTCTATTTAATAGCATGGGCAGCACCTTGCACTTGATCTGCCATAAGCCCAGCTGTAAGGTTTTTGTCAATTTTCCCAATTCCATCAGTATCATTACAACAGACTTCCAGATTGATTATTTGCAAGGCAGAAGCAGATAAGACTGCAAACCCCAAAGCATGACAGCCTAGATCCTCCTGACAGTAGCTATGGCAGGAATCACCAGCCACCAGACTGGAGGGGATGGTGCAAGTGCACAGCAGCTAGGGCCGGTCGTGCTCACACTCAGCACATCTCAAACTCAGAAATAAAACCTCAAAAAGCTGCAGATACAAATGGATTTATTTTTTTTTACCTGTTCACAGTTCCACAAGGACATCCTCAGTGGTTCTTGGAAACTCAGCCTGACCTTTTGCTTTGCTCTCCTGCTACCCCAGGCAGCATCCGAGGGCACAGCCAGTGGACGTGGGTGCGAGCAGTGAACCTGAAGCTGTTAATTGCAGTGCCAGCAGGAAGGCATCTCAGGAATGCAGACTAAAGCAGCCTAAAAGTTACCAATGGCTCTGTCAGGTGACTAAAGGAACCTCCATGCAGAGAGGCCTTATCTCTGAATGAAACACTCTGTTTCTGGGACAAAACACAAAGCCTACCCCACTTGAGGGCAGTTGTTTTTAATAGAGAAAACAGAACCCTCTGTGTTAGTGGAAAGCTATCCTTCCCTGGGAAGAAGGTAAAAAAACCCTCAGTAAGTTCACCCTGCTTGAAAGAAAAAGAACAAGTGAACAAACCTGCTACAGAAGAGATTTTCTGTCCAAGTGAATAAATGCTATCATTCTGCTACACTTCACATGGATACAAAGGAGAGTCTGAAGTCTGCTTTGGCTTTTAACATGGCTCGGATGTGTAGCACAACAAAATCCCCACACAGAACTTACAAAAATGCCCTAGGAATGAAGACCCATGCAAACCCTCCCCTTGATCAGCTTCACTGGATCACAGCAGCCCCTTCCCCACCTCCTGCAGATTATCTTTACTCCATGTGCTTCTGCAGAAGGGCAGTTCCTCAGAAGGTCCTGCTCCCTACCTGATGAACAGACACTTTCTATGCAAGCCCCATAGACAACACTAAGCACAGCAAAACATTTACTTACTATAAGCTCTTGGAAATGGAATTACAGCAAATCTCCTTAACACTTTATTATGTAACAGTGCTAAAATATTTTTCTTGCATAGGTCTTAAAAGGGGAGAATTGTCCCTTCAGTATCTCCTTGCTCACTACAAGTTTGTACAGTCTCCTGCTAATAGGTGGCTGGCACTGATGAAAAGGAAAAACATAACACATGCGTCTTCTAAAATGTTACTTTTTAATTATTTCTTTTAAAAGGGTCAGATTGGACAATAAAATTGCTTCAGAGTATGGTTCCCAAGATGTCTCATCACCATGGCTCTACATCACCTGTCAGTATCTTCTCATTCAGATAGGGCAGGGATTACTGCACTGGGACAGATCAGACCTATCTTTGTGTACACAAGCAATGGAAGAGGCAAAGGGTCTTCCAAAAGTCTGCAGATCCTGCGTGGCTCCCCATCAGCAGCATTCGTGGGGGTTGGCAGCAGGATCCATACCTTCCTACAGGCAAATGTGGGAACAACGCAGTGACTCCAGCTCTTGCAATGAACCTCAAGTCATCATTATGCAGGGAAAAAGACCCAGCTTGTAACACAGGCCACTGTCACTGGTTCACAGCGCAGTCCCACATCTAATTCAAAGTTTTGATTCACCTAGTTTCCCTTTTCATGACAAGCTGAAAGAGCCTTACATTCCCTGGGACCTTGAAGCTGCTCCCCTCCAAGGTGAGTCCCTCAACTTGCTGGAGGCACAGCATTCTTACCAAAGCTCCTTATCAGAAGGAATCAGAATAAAAGCTAGCCTGACAGGTTTCAGAGCTTGAAGCAGTTGAATTGGTCTGTTTGCAAAATAATTCCCCCAATAATAGAAGATTAACAATAAAAATTCCATGTAAAAGGGCAGTTGGACCTAAGGGCATCCAAAAGTCAATTGAACTTTGAGCTAAAAGACAGAGTCTTACAGTTTTATAAAGCTCAGATTCTGCAGAATGACATTAGAAGGACAAAAAAATATTTTAAATCAAGGAAGAAGAGGAGAGGATAAAAATTTTTATATTTCCAGTGAAGGAAATGCTACAAGAAATTAGAATAATTTCCTTAACTTTCAAAAGACTTAAGGTGTAAGTATGGTCGCCTGACTTTACCAGATGGTGCTATCCTGCTGAAAACAAAGGCATAACCTTCAAAGAACTGTGCAATAATATTGTTAATCTAGTTCCATTCTAAGTGACATAAATCAAGAAAACCCTCACTCTATTTAAGGCATTTTAGGCAGTGCAGGCCACCTAAAGCTCACGTTAAGTGAGACTTACAGTATCTACTTGTTTGCAAAGCAAGAGGCAGTTAAAACCTTACCATGCTGTTGAACCAACCATGTACATGAGCTTACACAATGCTGCATTTCAGAAGGAGGTTAAGCGTGCACAGCTCTGAGCTAACTCATCCCTGCAGCAAAATCCATAACCCCCCACCACCAGGGACAGTGCCTGCAGGCTCTCAAACCCACTGCCCAGTGGCAGTTGAACACATCAAGAGATGGTGTGAGCACAAACCATCCCCTTGCTGAAGCCACACTGAGGACAGATGATCCTCCAAACCCAGCGCACAGCCAGGGCTCCCAAGTGAATCCAAGGTTCATTCAGCACTTCCCAAGCCCCATTCTCCTCTGTAACACTCAGTTGGCCACGGGCACCAAGCATGGTTCTCCTCAAACACTGCAGCACGGCTCCCAGCTGGAGCACTTCAGCTGGTGGTTCTTGTTCTGTACCAAAGGACCAAGCTATTGCAGACCCAAAGCTCTTTGGTAGGCAAGAGGTAATGTTCATTTTCTGAAATACTAAAGAAAGAAACCTAAAAGGTATAAACTGAGCACCCAACTCAAAAAAGTAGCTTAAAGTGTCAAGTAAGTTACACAGGAGAGGAAGGTGATCCAAGTATTCCCCTTAGATGGAGAGGCTTGTGTTAAAGGACTAGGAAGCCAGAGGTCTTGGCTTTGCCACAGTGATCCTGAGCAAATCACAGCCCAATGCTTTGACTACACACTCTATAAAAAGGAACAGAAAAAAGCCCCACAAACTATTTCCTTACCTTGCAGACTGGTTGCCATGCTGAATACACCGGACTGTGGGAGGTGCTCTGGATGCTTTGGGGGAAAGACACTACAGGAAAGAAAAAGCAAAATAGTGAGTAACTCTTTGCCTTTTCAGCCCTCTGCATGCAGACTATAAAATACATGCCTCATAATGCCTCCAGGAATACAACTGGGGGTTTCTTCAGACAGGGTTTAATACTTAGGACATGGTCCCATAAAACCCAACCAGGACAGCAGCTGTGCTAAACCCTGGGCGGGTTTGGGATGTTATTCACACACACGGATCAAACAAAGCAAGGTTTAGATTCCCATTCTCTCTGGGGGTGGGGACAAACGTCTTCAACAACTGCATATTTAGTTTTATTTTACTTTTCCATGAATAGGAGGAAGATTAGAATCATCTTCAAAGCAAACTTTTGTTCTGTGTATATGATAGGATTCCTTTCCCTCAGAATCCTCCTCCCCCATCTCACAGGGAAAAGCCGTTTTGTAGAATTAGGAAAAGTATGTCCCAAGCAGTTACAGAAGTCTGTAATGTCTCCAAGACTGCTGCATGCTTCCTTCCCTACATGTGCCCATCCAGGAAAAAAAGAAAGCCTGGATATATTTCTTGGTTATTTTCAGCCTGGAACTTTCCCAAGAACATTCACATATGCAATTTATAGACAGAATATTGCGAGATATTTCAGGGAACTTTTCCCCTCTGTGTTACACTAATAATCTGATTTATTTTTACATTTGAGGAGCATTTACTCACTAAAATAGAACACTCTTTCAAAACCTTTATTTAAAGTTCTCACATTTTTCAGTGAAAGAAAAGGATTAAAGATTATATTGAAGGAGCATCATTTTCACACAGACTACAGCAGTTCCCATGGGATCAGCTGCATATATTTAAACTCTTCCCACAAGACAACCATTGTTTGCTACAAGCCTCTGTTTTTTTTCTGTCATGACAGGTTTCCACACTTCATGTCATCTAGAAATCCCATGGATGCTGAGCTGGATCAGATGATGAAACAATAAATTATGAAGTCTACTAATTAGGCTAGGGTGAAAAATGTTTTTTACACTAATGAAACACCTTGCTGCAGTCCTGGGAGCTGCAAACTGACTTGCTCTCAACATCCAGTTCTTGCACACGAGGAAGCAGTGTTATTATTGGAGGCAACTGCAAAATAATCAGAAATTCTACAGCCTCTGTTAAGATCCATCTCTTCTACTGGATTTGCAGGGCTACACCACTGCCCTTGGTCTGAAGTAAGTTCAGTGTTCTTCCTAGCCACGTAAAGCAGTGTGTGAATATTCTCCCTTGGGATAAACTGGCTTAATCCGTAGGTTTTATAGGTCAGATGCTGCTTCCAGTGAACTGGATTTCCAGAGCTCCGAGGCAATTTTGGCTGCACAACCCAGGCAGAGAGGTAAGAATGTACAAACTTGCTAAGTGCTACTTTTGCAAACAGTTTATAACTTGACGAAATTCTTGTATATATATATATACACACATACACTTGATAACCTATGTACTGTTGAGACACTTTTTCTACCATTTCCAGCATATTAAAATAAAAGGTTTATGTTTTACTGCTGTTTCTATATATAACACCTCATAAGACTTCACATATGTTAATGTCAGTAAGACAGATCTGTAAGAATTCCACTTTGAAATATCTTCATTATATTAAAATATTATGCTAAAATAAGCAACACACTGCCAATACGGAATAAATTGCTCCATATAGCAAATACCAATACACTCATTGTCATGGTGATGCTGTCAAAAGCTGATCGTTTTCAAGTGTTGCTTAACAAGCTTTCATATCTGTGACAGATTTTCAAGACTGTGGTGGTGCTACAGAAAAAGGACTTGTTAGAAAATGTTAAAGAGTGTATAAATAAGTATTGCTGTCTAAAGAGATCAAGAATGGAACAGAACATGAGGGGCAACAGGACAGGGTCTGTAAGAATGCCACTTGGGAAGTAAAAGCTGAGCTAGAACAATATATAAATTCAAATTCACTGTTCCTCAGCCTCCTGAAACAGCAGCCACCAAAGAGTCACCGAAGGTTCCTCCAGGTACCTGGCAATCTGCTCCAGTTTCCCTTCAGCACACGTTTTAATAGGGCCAAGAGCTTCCCTCACCTGCACTTCCAAAGCTGCCCTAACATAGGGCAGTGGTTCTATAGCACTGGGCACAAAGCATGGGGAGGAAAACAAGATGCATTTGAGCCCCAGGATGAGTCAAGAGCACCGCAGGGTTAACGTCTGTGCTGTCACACGCAGGCACTGCTTTTTCTTTCTTTCAAGCTAATTTACAACATTTTTCACAAACTCACTGTAATACATTTAGACATCTAATAACCACAGCTCCTGCCTTCACAGAAAAAACAGTAACAGTCACACTATTAAAGACTACATTTCCTACACTCTCCAAAACCTCTTCCATTATTTAATATTTGGATCTGCTACTCAACTTCTTCCCATGCAGTAATTTATTCATTATTGAAAATGTTACATGAATGCATATTTAAGTTAGTTATTCATACCTCTCAGAAGAGAAAACTCTGAAAAACATTAATAATTGAAGGCAAATTGTCGCTCTTTAGAGAAATTCTGATCAAATCCATTCCAGTTGTCAGTCCCCCTTCCATCCCCCTGTCTCTGGTATGCGAGGCTGCTGGCTCGGTGCACAGCCTTGTCAAACCAACCGTACAGTCTATTCAGTTACCCTGGAGTTGTCATGTGGAATCAAGCAAACAAATATCTTCTCTCCATTTCCCCCAACTCCGGCACTCAAAAACAGATCAGAACTAATTCTTCACAAAGCTTAACTTCAGCAGCAGCTTGGCTGAAAACACTTCGAGCTCGATATGGAATTTGAATTAGTTAAAAGGATTTATCAACAGCCAGTGGTTACATTCAGTTAATTAATAACTTGCTAAAGAGTAACGAGGAAATTGCAGAAGTTAATATTACTTATGGGGCCTCCTCTCAGAAGTTGGTGAGAAGGCAGGACCCTTGCTACGGCTTTGGAGGAACCAAAAGAAAAATCAGGAAGAAGTAGGTCACTGGAGGAGATACATCCTTTTAGCTGGCTCTCATTGCATCTCACCAAGTCACAGAACTTCATCCAGTCCCTAGAAAGTGTAACTGCCCAGATGGAACCAGTGCCCAGGATCTACCTGAGCACCTCCAAAGCCTGGCAGCTGTAGAAGTTCTTTTTAAATCACTCCAGCAGCATTTTGCACACAAACGGAACGTGCTGCCCTTCCACATTAAGCACCTCTGTATACTTTTCTCCTTAACTTTCCTCTGATAAATAAATTCCAGATTCCCAATGAATCAACTGTAACAGAACCTACCCTACACAGACCTGAAGGATCTTGAAAGGACTGGTACTGGCTGTGTCCTACTCTCCTGGGACAGCACAGGAGCAAACCCACACTGGGAGTGTCCCAGCACTGACATTATTCCAGTAACAGCCAAAGTAATATGGAATCACAGACTGGTCTGGGTTGGGAGGGTTGTCATGTGGGATGGTATCAAGTGTTTTGCACAGGTCCAGGTAGATGACATCTGTTGCTCTTCCCTCATCCACCAACTCTGTAACCCCATCACAGAAGGCCACCAAATTTGTCAGGCATGATTTGCCCTTAGTGAAGTCATGTTGGTTGTCACCGGTCACCACTGGTCAAAATAATCACCACTATTTTCCACGTGCCTTAGCATAGTTTCCAGGAGGTCCTGCTCCACCATCTTACCAGGCACAGAGGTGAGACTGACTGGCCTGTAGCTCCCTGGGTCTTCTTTTTTTCCCCCTTTTTAAAAATGGAGGTTGTGTTTCCCCTTTTCCAGTCAGTGGGAACTTCACCAGACTGCCACAAGTTCTCAAATATGATAGATAGTGGCTTAGCAACTTCATCCACCAGTTCCCTTAGGACNCGTTCCCGTAGGACCCGAGGGTGTATCTTGTCAGGTCCCATGGACTTGTGCACCATCAGGTTCCTTAGGTGGTCTTGAACCTGATTCACCCCTACTGTGGGTGGTTCTTCATTCTCCCAGCCCCCACTTTTGCCTTCTGTGACTGGGGCAGAGTGGCTTGAGCACTTGCCATAGAAGACTAAGGCAAAAGACCCATTGAGTACCTCAGCCTTCTCCATATCCTGGTTAACAAGGTCTCCTGTTTCCTTCTAGAGAGGGCACACATTCTCCCTAGCCTTCCTTTTATCACCAAGCTCTTCTTATTGCCCTTGGTGTCCTTGGCCAGATTAAATTCTATCAGGGCTTCAGCTTTCCTAACCTGATCCCTGGCTGCTCAGACAAATTCTCTGTATTCCTTCCAGGCTGCCTGTCCTTGCTTCCACCTCTGTAGGTTTGCATAACCTCAAACACAAAAAGAAAGAGTTCCTTGCTCATCCATGAAGGCTTCCTGGCTTTTCCACCCAACTTCCTTTTTGCTGGGATGCAGTGCTCCCGAGCTTGGAGGAGACGATCCTTGAATATTAACCAGCTTTCGTCATGAAAGAGCCTTGAAAGATCCTTAACCAGGTTTCATCCTGGTTTTCAAATGAACCAACACTCAGAACAGCAATGTGTGAGGCCAAGAACTCTTAGCCAGCTGCTGGAAGACAAGACAGACTGTTTGCCCAAAGATAATGAGGAGGCATGTTTGTACCATTCTTGTTAGGCTTTTGCCCTTCTGCACTACAGGAAGGATTTATGGATTATATCTGCTCCACAGAATATGCATTAAGTCACACTAGTCCTCAATTCTGATGGCAAATCCTCCCAATAGCTTTATTTGCTCCTGTTCATTCCACCATGGCCCCTACAACCAAATACAAAATCAATGGTGGGTGAACACATACTTTTAATGATGTCAAGAAAGCTGTTGATGTCTAAATAAAATGCAATTGTGTGCGCTCTACATCTTTCTTTTAACTTAACCTGCACATGAACTCGGCTTGCTTTCTCCTACCTCCACGAGACTGAAAAATTTACAAGTTGATAGCAGAACATAAATATTCTCACTCTAAAAATCATTTTCTAAATACGATTTTTTAAAAAAAGTTTCAAAAGGCAGTGTGGTCTAACTAGGAGGGCACAAATGAGGGGCTTCGATTTTTCTCCTGCATTCAATAACTACTTAAGCCATTCTACAGTAGGTTGGTTCCTTCACTCACTGTGAGCCTGCTTTGGACTTCTAACATCAACCAAAGTAACATTGCCCCCCAGTGTCTGACAATCTTAATTTTTCATGTGGAAGGAAAAGTAGAACCACAAGCTGGTTTTGTACTCAACTCAAACACAGCTACAGCTGTAGCTAATGACAGTCCTCAGAAGGTTTACACAGAAAAGCTGTTCTGATAACTATGCTGGAAGGATAAAACCAGCATTGGGTGTCATCTTCTCAGACATCCCATTCTCCGACTGTCACGAGGTGGACAGTAGAAAGGGGTTCATTCCTCTTACTCTGAAGTGAACACACCCTGCTCCCACAATCATCTGTACAGTCAGTAAAAAAGCCAAGACAGACAGTGAGATGGATGTAAGGCAGCAAAGTAAGGAGCAGTGGGAGAGACCCAAACAAGCTTTGAAAAGACGACTGACGGCATCACCATGGGGAAAGACAGCTACGTGACCCTTGCCAAGCGAGGCACTTCAATCCCTTCTGCTCTGTAGGTTTGCCAGGCTAGCAGCACCCTTTACAACCCTGCACTACATAGTCATACCTTAGCTCTGCTGCTTTTTCATCAATGGATTCATTGCTATAAACCATTAATGCCCCCAGGACCATGAAACCTTAGCTAAGGCAACATGGCACGTGAAAGAATAGAGCAGGAGGCTGACCCAAGCCACCCAGTCACCTTCAACGTTCTCTGATTTTCCTCTTGCTGCTTAGAAAAATTGTAATCAACTACAAAGAGAACCAAGAAATTATCACTGGACCAGGGTATGCTTGGACAGACAAATGAAATCAGGGACAGCAAAGAGCACTTGAGCAACTCCCAGCTCCAAAGGGCATAATGCACATGGTAAACAACATGTTGGACTAACGAGGCAAAATGAGATATTGTGATAATAAAGCAAAGAGATTTTCACATACTTCTCACTATCTGAAAAAGGAGAATTTACTTTATGAAAACAGTTTTTGTCATCCTAGAAAAAAAGCTTGGGTTTAACTTATAATATAATAGCTGCAATGAACTTTTAAACAAAGCCCTGAAAATATTTATTCTGTTAGACTTCTAAAATAAACATCTTGTTAGGAAAGAGACATCCTATTGTTCTCCCTCTGACTAATTGGAGACGAGAAACAGAATATTCCATATTCATTGCATTTATCCTAAATGAGTCATGTTATCTTCTACCCAGACAAAGCATTTTAATTTTAATAACGACAATGCTGACAGCTACAATAGAGTTCTTGCAGAAGTCTGCTTGTAAATAATTAACAATTGTTGTATAATGACAGTGGGTTTTTTGATAGCTCTATTAATTTCACAGTCAGGCTGGAGTCTCTTTAATTTAGAGTATTCATAAAAATCCAACCCACTCCCAACCTCCTGACATAAAAGGCTAATGGAAAAAACAGGTTTGTGTCCCTGCAGTCTGTCTCAATGCCAAAAATCTGCTGGGCACCACAGTCAGCCATGGAAAACCAAGGATAATGCAGAAACCACAGATCATACCTCCAAATGGTTTACATGTTTAACTAATAATTATCCCATTTTGAAGTTCAAGTCTGTGCTGCAATAACTAACAAGTTCACATAGCAAATTCTGTTGAGTGTGGCAGTACCTGGTGGTCAGACAATGGTGAGGGCACCATCAGAGGGCGGATTCAGCACAGGGAGAGGCACCACTATTAATGTCCTTTAAACATGTGAACTCACACCTCGCAAAGTCTGGCTAAGACACTGATGAACACTTCCCTAACCCACTCAGATTTTTAAAACCTAGCAACATTCACCTGATTCTGATAAAAGCAGCCAGGATGCAAATACTTGAGGACCACGAAAATCTTCCCCATATAAGCAAGTTCTTATCCATCACACACCATCCAGTTCACAGCTGCATCTTTTCATACACTTCAGGAATTTCATCTGAGAATTGTAGAGCCGGGTGCAATGTTTCCTCTGTGGAGTAGGAGATGCCCAATCCGAGTTTTCTTTTTTCTCTTGAGATAAAAACACCCTGGTGTTTCCTTTCCAGTTAGGATGAAATATTTCACTCCAGAAATAACAGAGCCTTTCAAAAGCCCATTGAAGTTAATGGCAAGACTCTCACTGTAATTAATGATTTGTAGCCTTTTGTTCTCCCAGTAGGTATTTCCTCAAGTTACCTTATGCCCATTTGCTGTCCCAGACAAAGAAGTGGGTAGCGACATGGACATTTATGAAGTAATCTTTGGTTTCTATATGGACCAGGCAACAAGAAGCATTTCTGGGCCATGCATATGACTGGCAATAGCCAATATTCAGTGTATTTGCATAGCTTCATACACTAAGTAGATTACCCAGGATTCTGCCCTGCCATATAAAGAGAGTTACATGTCAGCCTAGTATTTCTATCAAATTCCATATTAATTACTAAAGCTATTTTCTAACTACTCTCAATTTGTTTTCTGTATTAAATATCGCTCATACTTCATTTAGCAATCTTGTTTGACACCTTTAAAATAGCTGTTTATTTCTAAAGGCCAAAACTTATCACCAGACAAAGCCAAAGCTCCTGTTGAAATTAAGTTTTTCCCAAATGAAGCCTAAAAACTCCAGGATGTGACCCACTGTCTCAGAAGAATTAGACCCTGCCTCAGTGCTGTAGCTGCTGGTTAGTGCAGCTCGTAGGTGGTTATTGCCTGGCAGCCTTAGCTTGTAACAATACACAGAGCTCATTAGCAGCTGCACTGCTCCAAAAGGCTCATCTGCATCACAAAAGACAACATCTGCTGTGCATCGAGATGCCATCTCGCTGATAAAGTATACCAGAAATAGGAAAAGTTTGCATACTCATTTCTTTATACATATTTCTTTATCGCCACTGCTGTTTGGGAGACAGCTCCAAATTACTCACAAGCAACAAACCAATGTCACTGCAGGTCCGCCTGACAGTGCTTCAGGTGCTCCTCAGCCTCCCTTGCTGTGATGGACAAGCTGCAAACACACCCAGCCTTTATTTTTTTACATATACCCATACACACACACACACACACACTCATATTCTGCATATCAGATAACATTCACGTTACCCACCTGCACCACTTTCCAACTGAATTGCATATTTTATTACTTCAGGCATCTATTTTCATTCACTTTGTTTCCCACATACAGGGCTTTCTTAATTGAGCTGCATAGTTTATGAACTGCGCTAATTGAGCTGCATAACTCCACTGCTGAGGTTTTATATACTGCACCAAGCAGAATATCGAGCGTTGGATCTATGTCACTGGAGTTGTTACAAGCCCTGCAAGCTGAGGAGCACCTTAACAGCTCCACTGTATTTTTCACTTCTTGGATTTCTGTATGTTTTTCCTATTTTGTAATACCCAAAGGGGCCAAAATCTGCATTTGGCTTAAGCAAAAGGTTGGGTTTTTTTAAGAAAATCCAAGACAAATGAATTAAACTATTGATAACAGCCCAAGTAACCCTTGTCTTCTGTCCCTGAGAGCAGAAGTCAAGAAAACTTACCCCAGGAGAGCAAAGGCAGCTACTCCCACACAGAAGAAAAACTGCCTGACTGGACTGTTCCCATAGGTGCTCCTGGTTAGGAGCCAGAAGCCTTTTAAAGACTCCTAGAAGCAGGAAGGAAAAGCAGTATTGATAAGTAACCATGAGGACGTGCTGTTCTCAGCTGCCACGAGTTAAGAGCTCAGCAATCAGGGCATGCCCGCTGCAGAGACACGGTCTGGAGCCAAGGCTGGCTCTGCACAGCATCCAGCTGTTTCTCATCCTAATTAAGTCTATCTGCTAGCAATGATTATTAATATTAAACACCTACTCTCTGAAGCTGCTAATGAAACCAGATAACCTGTAGTATAGATCCACATTCAAAATTAACACAGGCATTTATGCTAGCTTACAAGAAAAAATACCATGTGCTCAAGCCGTTCTTGAGCACAGGTTCTCCTCTTGGCTGTGGGTAGATGCCACAGGAAGAGCCAGTATTCAAAAAAAAACCCTAAAACATCTGTTTGGATGCTTAATAAGCATCGTTGATGTTATACCTCACAGATGAGCATGATGCTTTGAAAGGCACACAAGAGTTTGGCAGCTATTTGGAGGCTTACAGAAACCAGTCAGGAAAACAATAAAGAGAGGTAGAACATCGTGGGATGAGAAAGGAATTAATACCAGCACTAATATGGCTGCATAAATGCCTTTCTGGGATAAAGTTGTGCTTGCTAGATTTGTGGAAGAAAGCTTCTACATGAGTAAGTGAGCATGAAGCCATAGGATTGGAAAGTTCTCAAGAGATGATCTAACCAACCTCTTTCTGTGAGGCAGGAGCAGTCAGGTCTAGGCACACCTGATGTTTGTTCTGATCTTGCTTCCCTAAGCAAAACTTTTCAACACTTCACAATTAGGAATTTACCCAGTAGTCAAAGGCTGGTTCCTTCTCCAGTAGAAGCAGAGGACTGCAGATCACTGTTTTGTTACACTGTTTGACTTTATGATTCTTTGCTCTCTCAAAAAACACCTTTTGGAGCAAACTTCTCTTCCAGCTTCTCACTCTTCTCGTATTTTCTTGCTTTTTTCCTCTCTTGTTGAGTCTCCTCTGGACTCTTTTCTGGAATTTCTCAGCCCATTTCCACTTGTGCCATCAGGGAGCAGTAGGGTGCTGCTGGTATCCATAAATAGATGTTCCTCTCTCATCTTGGAAGGACAAGAATGGAAAATGGAAAAGAAAATGGAAAAATATTGAAACCCACACAAACTAAAGGTTTTCTTTTTCATTATTCATTTACCCACTTCTGAGAGCCAGAGAACCACAGCATGGTTGAGGTTGGAGCCAGTGAAAGCCCTCTGTGTCTGTAGACTTCTGTAGACTCTGGTTCCGCACCCCACACGTCTTTCCAAATGTCTTCATTCACCACTTTTGGGAATTAGGCTGTAGAACAACATAAGCAGGCACCACAGAGGAAAGCCATGGCTGTCACAACTGGCCTCAACCAGCAGGACAGAAGTGTGATACTGGTGTTGCAATACAAAGCTACTCGCAAGGTTGGTGTTCTGGAGTCAAAACTGATCAAACTGTACCATCAGTCTCACCTGGAAGTTTTCTGATGCCTGATCAATCTTTCCAGATCCCATGTTCTCATTAATTCTTGCAAAGAGACTCTTTCCTACTGGTTACTGTAATAATATTCTGACAATAGAGAGGGTGAAAAAGAGCAGCGTGTTCTTGTCTAAATAATAACCAGTAATGGGTTCCATTTATCACACTTCGTTAGCAGAAAAAAACTGCAAACTCTTCCCGAATGCCTTCGAATCTCTCTGACTGATTTCATTAGCATTATTTCACCTTAAAAATTAAAAAAATCTACTTCAAATTTGCAGTCCAATAGTATCTTCACCCACCCTGCATTACGCTCCCAGGAAAGGGTTAATGTCATGCATACACACAGTCCAAGGACTTTTTAATTTTAATGGCAAGGCAACAAAGAAATTCATTAATGACAAGTTCTTGGACTAATGTATTATTCATTTTGTTATGTGACAGTAGAACAAAATTGTATCCATAAATATATAATGCCGTACACCGCTTTTTAATGTAGTTTACATTTATGAAATAATTGGCTGTCTTTCACCACATTATCCTCTCTTTATTCACTTTTTTTTCAGCGGATGTCATAAAATGCAGTTCGTGACATAGAAGATTTGTACATTCCAGGAACAGAGACAGTGACTGGCCTGGATAAACCTCTGAATTTCACCCTCTGTTTCTGAAAACGCTTTCTAGTCTCTGGAAGGATTTTGGAGGTATCCTGACGGTGTTTTCCCACATATAAATTGCTGCTCTGCTCCTTCTTCCTACTATTAACGTTATGTATTTTTGAGTGCATTAACTCATTTGAGGTCAACAAATTGCATCTGATTATCAGCACACTTACATTCGTGTGTTTACTGATACACAGGCTTTGGACTTAAATAATAAAACCACCCAAACGTCCTTACTCAGTGCCCCAGAGCAAGGCTGGCCATGAGCAGAGCGAGGTCTCAGCACAGGCAGTGCCCCCTCTGGCAGGGCTCAGCCCCTCGGGGCCAGAACACGGCCAGCAGAGTTCAGAGCACAAACAACCTCCTGGTTCCATTACCCCTTTGCTAAATGTTGTTTGGCTTCCCAGATTGTTCCAAGGACCATTTGCAGATTATTTTATCCTCTCCAGTTGCTGCCCTTGCATGCTTCAGGGTTAGGTACCACATGGGTTACTTACACCAAGAGGGGTTTTCTTTATAGAATCATAGAACCACAGACTAGGTTGGGTGGGAAGAGATCTTAAAGCCCATCCAGTGCCACCCCCTGCCATGGGCAGGGACACCTCCCACCACACCAGGTTGCTCCAAGCCCCATCCAACCTGGCCTTCAGCACTGCCAGGCAGGGGCAGCCACAGCTTCTCTGGGCACCCTGGGCCAGGCTCTCACCACCCTCACACCAAACAATTTCTCCCTCCCATCCCATCTCCATCTCCCCTCTGGCACTTGGAACCCGTTCCCCCTCATCCCATCACTCCCTGCCCTTGGCACCAGTCCCTCTCCAGCTTTCCTGGAGTCCCTTCAGGCACTGGAAGGTGCTCCAAGGTCTCCCTGGAGCCTTCTCTTCTCCAGGCTGAACACCCCCAACTCTCTCAGCCTGTCCCCAGAGCAGAGCTGCTCCAGCCCTCGCAGCATCTCCGTGGCCTCCTCTGGACTCTCTCCAACAGCTCCGTGTCCTTCTGGTGTTGGGGACCCCAGAACTGGACCCAGCACTGCAGGGGGGGTCTCACGAGAGTGGAGTAGAGGGGGAGAATCCCCTCCCTTGCCCTTCTGCTCACACTGCTTTTGACACAGCCCAGGATCCCGGGGGCTCTCTGAGCTGCAAGTGCACACTGCTGGCCCTTGTCCATCTTTTCATCAACCAAAGCTCCCAAGTCCTTCTCCTCGGACTGTTCTGGATCCATTCTCCTCCCAGGTACTGGGGAGGTGTAGGAGACAAGTCCTTTGCAGTTCTGCTGCCCATCCAGCCCCTCCTGCAGCATGGGCAGCTCCTTCCAGCCTGGTCCCCTCTACTCCTGCTCCGCACCAACCATGAGACCCAGTTCTGTCCACACAGGTGAGGAGCCTCCAGCACCACCGGAGCCTCTCAGCAAAGCATTGCTAGGTGTGTAACCATGGCTGTTCCTTCCACGGGGCTGCATGCACTGAGACCTCACCAATCTGCATGCACTGAGATCTCACCAATCTGCATGCTTTTGCCCATCAACCACAGACAAGTGTCATGGACAGGGGCGGGGGATGTCGCAGAGCCAGACAAACGCTGCTCCACTGCCAGAACCAACGTGAGATCATGGCTTGAGCAGCAATTAAACTGGAACAATGCAGATCCCCCAGCCTGCCTCTGATCATCCCCCAACACCGTGTTAATGAGCTGGGCTGCAGCAACCACACAAACGAGGAGCCTGTGTGGGAATAAACTCAAATTATATTCAAAATTCAGGAAATTATACAACACTTTGCTATCAGAATATTTTCAAATGTTGATGTCCAGGGGTACTTGTCCTACAGAGACCCCGGGGGTGTTTTTTGGGATTCTCCGTGGGCTGGGCTCCCACCCGCCCGGTAAATGGGTGGGGGGG
>VZRW01010977.1:85734-107559 GCA_013398125.1 Aegotheles bennettii | reverse complement strand
CCGAGGGGACCGTGGTGGTGCCACCTCCCGAGGGGACAGTGCTGGGGACACCTCCCGAGGGGATGATGCTGGGGCCATCTGTCCGAGGGGACCGTGGTGGTGCCACCTCCCGAGGGGACAGTGCTGGGGACACCTCCCGAGGGGATGATGCTGGGGCCATCTGTCCGAGGGGACCGTGGTGGTGCCACCTCCCGAGGGGACAGTGCCGGGGCCACCTCCAGAGGGGACGATGACGGTGCTGGGGCCACCTGCCCATGGGGACGGTGCTGGAGCCACTTTCCCGAGAGGACGGTGCTGGGACCACCTTCCCGAGGGGACCATGCTGGAGCCACCTTCCCGAGGGGGCGGTTCCGGGGCCACTTCCCGAGGGGCCGGTGCTGGGACCACCCTCCCGAGGGGCCGGTGCCCCCGGGGCTTTGAGCTGCTCAGCCTCCTGAAGGAAGGCGCTTCCCGAGGGAGCTCTTGTGGGTTTTTATAAGCTAAGTGTGAAGTGTTCCGTGAGAACTGGGCTTGGTGTTAGGGTAAGACGTGGTCACACTTTGTCATCGAGGCAGCATTCACAGTCAGGAGTGTGTAAAAATGTGTTAAAGAATGGCTGGGGACAAAATACAACCGACTGGGGTGATGCTGGGAAGTGTTTGAAGAAGCCCTGAGTTACTCCTTAACTTAGCTCCCCTCCTTCTTTTCCCCAGGAGTCATTAAATGATGATTTCTGTAAACTGAGCATCCTTTCGGATTGCAGGCTGCTGTTAGCTGCTGCTCGGAGAGCTTGCAAATCTGCCAAGCACACGGCTCTGACATCTTTACACATTACCAGTGGTGTCTGGATGTTTGACATCCGAGAGCGTGCAGTAGCCAGAACACACGGATGGATGTTCACAGCAGCTTGGCAGTGGGGGAGGCAGGGATCTGCCAAGCTGCAGGGGAAGCGTGCTGTTCCCCCTCTGTGCAGTGGAGGCACATACTCCTAACTTAACTTTTAAACCACTGACTGTTGCTGTTTGCACATTTTTACTCCAGGATAAGGCATTAAAATGAGAAAAGGAGTGTCCAAACAGGACTCTCAAGCCACTGATTTCTTACTACTAAATACCCTGCACCGTAATGATTTTATTTCTAGCCAGACAAACGCTAAACATTTTCAGAAAACTGTGATGTCAAGGTTCCAATTAACTGTTCTGTGAAAATAACCCTTTCACTGTACCTTTTCCAAGTGGTAGTAACCAGTATTCGGGCAGTAATCTAAGAAAGAATGAGGTTACGGGGAGGAATTGTTACCACGACAAATCACCTTTTAATATTATTTTCCTTTCTCCTTATTGGCGACTTAAATACTATAGGAAGAACAGAAATGTCATGGCAATCTCCTTACCCTGTTTTCAGGTGCACAACCTGAAATCTCCCTGCAAGACTGTGTGTGTTGGGACAAGGACCATCTCTATGGACCTAGCTCAAGCACCATGATTCTTCTGAGCTGGAAGTGTAGTTATTAAATACTTCAGTGTCAGAAGACATAGCTTATAGGGTGAAGAGTGTGTGTTGAGGTGGCACAGCCAGGTATGAAAATAACCAATGATCACTGACACCACCACCTTATGCCTTCCCAGCTGTGGCAGGAAAAGTTCAGGTCCTGTGGCCCTTAGGTTTAGCTGATGACATCCAGTTGTCCCAGCCGCTGGTGGCATTGCTGGTTTGGGTGATCAGGCTCTTACTAGGACAGAGTATTCTGCTGGGGATTTAACAAAAATAGCAAATGTTGTAAGATCAAAAATACAGTCACAGGGACTGGCAGCACGGCCGTTGTTCTGCTGTGTAAATGCTAAGTAATAGCAACCCAGAGAAAATCCACGTGCTTTAAATGTGTTAAGTGTGTTGTGTGGCAGGAGGCCAAGGCTCGACTCTTCAGTCATCTGGGAAGTGTAAGTGGCCTGTCTAATTCCTACCACTTTTTAAACTGTTTGGTTTCCTGTAATAGCTGCAGGGTTTTGGAGCAGGGTATAGCATGAGATCAGGTGGTTGAGGCTGAATTGCCTTCTTTAGACTTGCTACCACATAGCCCTTGATCTTATAAGAGAACTTTTGCATGCATGAGTCCAACTGCGATTATGATGCTCAGACATGGTTTTAAACACCATGTTAAACCTCATTTTTCAGACATGGTTTTAAAATGCCATGTTCAATCTTATTTTTTTTTTTTTGCATCTGACATATTTTGCTTACATTTAAATGGACATTTTGGGATGAAGCTTAATAAAACATGTAAGCTTTTTTTGTTACAGTGTTTGTTGAAAGTTCATGTCTAAAAGCTGCCTAAGTAGTATGTGTGCTTTGATGTTTCTCCCTTTTTAGTGGGTGGTAAAACCCAGCTCAGCTGCAGAGTGCAAGCATGGGAAAGCTTACTCGAAACATTACTCACAACTCTTTTTCTTTTTCAGACTTTGAAAATTATTTTTGAAGATGGCTACATATGTCACCAGTATAAACCGAATATATCCAATAGCCTAAGGCCAGTTCACAGTATATGAATACATCTTCTTCTTCTGTTTAACTGGTTTAGGTCCAAAGATGAGAGTTCTCTTGAGAGGCACCCAGTTTCTGCAGAAAGCTTGTTCCAGCCTTTAACACCGCAGATACCTGAAGTCCCACGGAAAGAAAAAGCAAGACAAAGTGAGTCCTAACTTCACAGTGAATGATGCTCTATGAAAACAAACTCTCTGAAACTTTATAAAGATTTGAAAGTAGTTTGGATGTGTAGTGAGCGTGGTTCCAACCTGTTACATTGCAGAAAGGGGATGTTGCCCCTTCCAATCCCTGTCCCCATGTGTGTGGGTTGAAGAACACCAAAAATCCCAGCCACAAGCATGGGGCCTTTGGGAACTGTTGTCTGGGATATATTAAACCATCTCATTCACTTCTAGAGGGGTGCTCCTACACGTCAGTATTACTTCTTGTTTTCTGAATTTGCTGTCTGAGATGTTCCAAATGGTCTTAGAAATTTTTACCTTCTTTCCTGTTACTGGTTCTATACCTGGCTTTAAATACTAAACAGGTGAACCTACCAGTACAGTACTTACTTTGTTGGGGTTTTTTAAACAGTGCATTTGCTCTGGCTTTTTTCCTTAATAGCTGGTTGATTTAAGGCTCCTCTGTATGAGGAATAATTAACCTTTATAGGACTTAAACTATCATCAGAATGAGTGGGAAATCAGGTGGTGTTTGTCAGCAGGAAGGCTCAAGGAACAGTAATAAATAATTCTGTGGCTTTGTTGCAATTTTTGTCAGGTTTGTAGTGGTTAGCTTTCTAAGTAAATACTAACATTTCAAGTAGGATGGATATTTCTGCAGGGACAAAAAATATCCAGAGTTATTATGGTTGGCTACAAGAAAATATTTATAAAGGTCAAACCCAACACTTCCTTGCTCAAAATGTAAACTGTATTGTACTATGTGTTTCACTTTGGAGGGTCTGGAGGTGGGAGTACCCTAGATTTGCCTTGTGCAAGCTTCTTACACTTTCTGTCTTTGCTCTGGAGTTTCAAATAATGCACACTGACACAATGTGGAATCACTAGTTAGTCTGATGGGGGATCTAGATGAAGTAGACCTTAGAGCTCTTCTGGAATCTGAGTCATAAGTGGCTTCTTTTTCATAACATTATCCTGAAATGAGTTGCATAGAAAACAAGATAATGTTTGTGTTTTGTAAGTGAGAGTGGAGTGTTCAGAACTTGGCTAGTCCCCTTAAAGCATGCACTGTTATTTTATTCACATGATGTTGGACATGAAAATCAGAGCTTTGGTCTTTAGCACAAATAATTTGCTTGGTTTACCTGGTAGCAGATTGCTGGCACCTCAGTGTAACTGGCAGTCTCACTAACACAACCTCAGACTAAAATGCTATAGGGGTATAAATCTGGAGTGTTGCGTATTTACCAAGAGCTAATGAATGTGATGGACCACAAAGTAGTTTTCTTTCTTGGAGGTCCAACTTCTCTTCTGTAAGCAATAAATACAAGCAAGCATTGTATGGTTAATGTCTTGTTCACTCTGGCTGTATTTATTTGGCAGGTTCGTTTATGAGATTGGAAATAACCACGATAGCAAGCATCCATCTGGATGCAGAGCTCTTTTCACAGAGGATATTCAGCATCGATAAACGGATTTGTGGATTTGCATGGGGTAAAAATGGAGGCAGAAATAAACTTCTGAAATCGAATCTCAGTCCAGGAACGATGGCTTCTCCGCTGTATACACAGGCTTTCAATATCTCCCCAGTAGAGAACAGGAGATTGTGCATAAATGGAACGCCATGGATTTGGCATCTCCTGGAAGAGTGTGTCGGGAATGCGTGGGAGTATTGGAGCGTTGTGGCAGGACTGATTTCCATTGTCTGCTTTCTGGTTGCTGCACTACCGTAAGTTTAAAGTCTTAAGCAGTCTTCAGATTCAAACATGAGTAATCTTGCCTGGAGCCTTTCTCAAAAGCTGCCTTTTTTTAAAATTTATTTTATCTTGGATATGTTTCTCTATCTGCATAATACAGATATAATATGCCAGAGAAGCATGTTGTTCATGTTTGCAACAATATTTGGTGGTTGACAAATGAGCTTGATGTACTGGTCTGTTGTACTGACTTGACACTAATCTCTGCCACTTAGAGCAAATGAGAATAAATCACCTCTTCTCTCTTATCTTCTCCACCCGGAGATGTGTGTGCACACACAGACACACTTGCAGCAGAATGCTGTGTTTATTTAAACTACATGCTGTGTCCCCAGTACTGTTGGGTGGGTTCCTGCCAGTGAAATGTGGGCTGAGAAAAGGTCAGGAGTAACACATGAGTTAGCACTTTGGTAGTGCTAAACCAGTTGCTGGTGCTGGGTTTGAGTTTCAAATGTGTAGGTAGGAGATGACAAAGGAAAAGTAGAAATGTTCCTGGCAGGTGAAAATGCCTGAAACAAAATGGGATCGACTCCAGAGTGTCCCTGTAAGGGGGAGAGGATTTACTGAACTAGTAAAAGGGCTATGGAAATCCAGCAAAATAAACCCATTGAGCTTCAGAAATATCAGATGAAAGGGCTTTGAGCATGAAATTCATCAAGGTGTGTCTGATGGCCTCAGGTCTGGGATTGCTTCGTAGTCCCCTTTGTGGATGAGGAGCAATTCTCCAGTTTAGAGCTGTAAGTGTAGTTGTCAGCTCTTTTAGAAGCTTGGTTCATTCTTAGCTCTTCTATGTGAAATAACAGTGTTTTTCTTAGTTCAGTATTTTAAAGGCTGGTATTTACAGCAGATGAATATCAGATGCTTATGGCATAGTTCTGGTGTCCAGGAAATGGTATTTCAGTGCAGGCCACAAAAAGGAGCACACAGGAGCAGTAATGAGGTAATGATTGGAGCCTTTTGTTAAGTTAGAGTAAGACAGGGTGAGTTGTAGTGATACCGAGTTCTCCTTCGAAAAGTAAGTGGAGTATTGCTGCGTTAGGTCTCTTGGGGTGAAAGTTTTAATCTTTCTTTATTCAGATTTTGAAAAATGTACTTCTGATCTTGTGAAACATTTTTTGCTTACCTTATTGTACAATTTCTTCTGCAATTTGTGCCAGTCAAATTTACGTTGCCCGTCAGAGTGGAAGAGTGGATCAAGCGCTGTCCTTGGGCTTTCTGCTGTGTTGGATAGCTGGAGATCTGACAAATTTCATAGGCTGCTATTTAACAAATCAGCTGCCAATTCAGGTAATCTGTTGATATTCCTATGGTTTGATTTATTCTTTTCAAACTGTCTCTTTAAACTCTTGGATAACTTAATATTACACAGTGAAGTGCGTCCTCGGAAAGAAAATGATTGTGTGTTCTGTTCACTGATCTACCATCTGTAAAATAAGTCATAATTTGCCAAATATTTACACTGATACTGTTAAGTGTTTATGGGAACCATTCCATGCTGGTAATTCGCATTTGGTGAGACTGGGTGTTACTCAGTGATGAATGAAGTGGGGAATTCCAGTTAAGCTTCAGCTTCAAAGGAAGCTCACAGAGCAAATAGGGCTGGAAGGGAGCTGTGTTGTTGAGCTTGTAATAGATCAAGTGGTTTTGGGGCAGCTCCTCTCTAAACTTGCTCTTGGTTTTTTTGGTTGTTTTGTTGTTTGTTTTTTTCTTTAAAGGAAACTCTTTGTTAGCAGGGAAATACTAGTTCAAAGCTGTTAATATCTGACTGATTGGACAATGTGTTTTCTTCATTAAGGGGGGGATTTCCCTGAAAGGAGCAGTCGTTTTCAGCAATACCTTAATTGTGTCTGAAACTTTCTTAGTGGCTTAATTAAAAGAGAGGAATGTGGCAGCCACCCGCAGAAGTTTCCACGAGCTGGACATGGACCCAAGGGTGGACAGAACTGTCTTCTCTTTGACAACTTACTGTGTGGCGTTGACTGTTCCATCTCTCCACTATGAAAAGGGGAAGAGAGAATGTCTGTGTTGTCGGTTGAGGGAAGAGGCACGGGGTAAGATCAGGAGCTTCCAAAGTGTTGGGAAGTTAGGTGGAGCAAGCTTCAGCTTCTGGGCAGGGAGGATTTATCAGGCTGCCCAGGCAGGAATTTGTGCTACGCATCCTGGAAAATGCCCAGCTGCTGTGATTGTGTCAGCAAGTCCCTGTTGCATGAGGTTTGCTCTGCATTTGTCTGCATCAGTCTAACATGTGTTATACTGGACACTCTTCCTTCTTTTTTCCTTTTTTTCTTGGCAGTGCATTGGTATTTGTCATTCACATTATGATTATAAAGGAAAATTCCCATGCAGTTAAGGTATTCTGAACTATTTGTACATTTAACAAGCAAATGTATCTTCTCTTTCAGATGGTCACTGCTGTTTTTTATGTCAACATGGATATAATTATGATTTCACAATTTGCCTACTATAAGCTCAAGAATCAGAAGATGACAAAATGTAAGCGTTTTTAACAATTAAAATTTTCTCCCTAATGTAGCACACTCTTTACCTCGATGTTTAAATAAAGCTTTTTCAGAGGGATCAAAAAATAGAGTGCACTAATTCTGGCTGAAGTTGTTAAGCCTATTCCAGTTTTTGCTTGCTCTTGTGAAAATCCTGCCCTTTCCCTTCTCTGCCTTTCCGCCTTTCTCTTTTCTTACCCAACGTAATATCTGTAAATATTCTTAATTAAATTTCTATATATTTTCTATATATTTCTATGTATTTCTATATATTTTCAGTTCATAGAGACATAAAAAATGCAGTAGTTTTGTGGAATCTGGCTCTATATTTTAACTTACTCCATGGTTTTACTATCTACTTATAGCTCTCTAAATGTCTGTGTAAGTTGAAAGCAAGCATTGTGTCTTTGTGTGGTTTAGTTTCCTCCACGTTGATTGAAAAGGGACTCATTTTGCTTGTAGCATAAAATATCCTGACATGTTCGTGTGATCTGTTTCAATACATGTAGTTAAAAAACATATTCAAGGGGAATGAAATTACTTGACTTGTGTCATAAAATCCTGGTGGTAGTTGTAGTATTCAGCCCAGCAATGGACTACTGTTGTGGCTGAAATGGAAGGCAGAAAGCTCTGCTCACATCGTATCAAATCAAAAACATTAACTCATCAATCTGAAAAAAAAAAAGCAAGTATCAAAGAAAATCCATGGTGCAGCAGAGGGAACAAAAAGCTGAAGTAAAACAGATGCCTGCCCAGCAGACTAAATAGGGATAAAGCAGCTTCATTCAATATGGGACTGATAATAAACCTGGAGATAGGTCAGTGCTGAAGAGATTTCCTTCCTGCTGCCTACTCGTGAAAACAAACTCAGGTTTTTGTACATTCCAGCTGCCAGTGCCTGTCTGGTCGTGATGGTTTGCATGGCTGGAGAGGGAGGGATGGTGCTGGGAATAAAGCTGTAAAAGATTTTGGGCATTTTAATACCCACTTCTGGAGCAGTTACCCTCGACGTGTTGGTCAGCTTTGCATCTGGAAGTGCAGCCTGTGGGATAGCACTACCAAGTCTGTGTTATTGACACTACAGGTCTTTAGGACAGGCTCACTAGTTTGTTCCAGCAGCAACAGTGGCTGCAGGAGGTCACCAGCATCTTGTAGACACAGAAGGTAGTGTAGCTCCAGAGCTCTGGGCTTGCCTGCCCTTCTCAGGTTGTCTTGTAGACACTATGGAGCTTTGCTAGATGGAGTCTCTGTCTTTGAGTATGTGAGTCTGGGTGAGGGTTGATACCTGGCTCATCACAGACACAGAGCCTGGTCCAACACAGCTCTTAGGCTACGTATTTATCTTAAAGATACTTTTGTTAATTTGAATTTCAAATACCCTTGCTTTTGCAGTTTTCAATCAAGATGTGCTGAAATAAACTGTTACGTTCTATTGTGCTGAGCAGTTTTCTGTTTATCAGCTGTTATTTCATACGGAGTGTGAAGATTTTATCTCTGGGTAACAAAGGAATTGCCTCTTGCACAAAAACTATCACAGTTGCACAAAAACTATCACAGTGAGCAGGGGTGGGCACGGATCTCAGAAGAAAGTGATGGACTTACCTCGCTGCCAAGAGAAAGAGACATGAAATTGTACCTTTAGATTTACATGTTTATATTGCAAACAAAAAGTTACCTTAAATCAACAGCAGATGCTGTTTTCCAGCTGATGTGTTTGCGTGTCATTCTAGGCAGCAAAAGCCTGAAGTATTTCTGCTTAGCCTGGATCACGGTGTGTGTAGCACTGTGTGCTGTTTTACTCTGTCAACTGCTACTGAGAAACCAAGACCAGAGCACGGTAGCTGAAAGGAGCAATGTGAGTTCTTATTTGCTTCCATTAAAAAAAAACCCACCCAAAAGTGTCTTGAAAAGATTGTGTACCCCGAGCTTTAAAGAAATTGGGGTGATGTGTTTAACAATGAGTTACAAATCATAAATGTGGCACAATGTGGATGTTGTAACTATGGGCTATACATCCCAAAATAAAGACATTGTAAAACTGCTGCTTTTAGCAGCTTCCTGCGTTTGGGGCTTGTTCTGTCCCTTGGGTTGTTAGGATGTGCTGCTCTGCGAAATAACATGTACGTGTGTTGTCTTCTGCTTGTGTTAGAGCCAGGTGGAGACTGCACAGTCACAAGTGAAATCAATAAAAGTGGAAAATTACAATTGTACCTGCTGCTGCTGTCATTTCAGCCGGGGAAGTTCACAGGCTGTTCCAGCAACTTTATGGCATTCATACTGATGCCAGTAAAATAATTGTAATCCAGCAACATTGCCCAGCAGGGAAGCAGCTTATTTTCAAAACACAGCTAGGCTGACAAAACTAACAACTCTTAAGCTGTGACAAACGAGTATTTTGCTTTCTCCAGACAGGATGATTCATTTCTTTTAGTGGCCCTAGCTACAGTTCTTAGTTTTGGTTTGAATTATTGTGCCCAGGCTTTTTTAGCAGGGGGACTGGATTGATATTAGTGTTGTATCCTGAAGCCCAGCACTGGCTTTGATCTCACTCTTGGCTATGACGCAGCAGTGTGCATTGTTGTGAGTCGAAGATGAAACCTTTCCTAGCCCTCTTTGGTCATTTGAAGAGCAGCACTGAACCGCTTTGAAAGGCGTTCTGTCACAAAAATCAGCCAGTGGAATCTCCGTTTAATCTTCTGAAATGCCTGAGAACATTCTTGCCAAAATATATGTACCTTGCTTTTTCAGAACTCTCTTGACATGATTGAAATGTCAGGCTTCACTTGTGGCTATATATCCTGCGTGTTCTACTTGGGAAGTAGATTTCCTCAGCTGTATAAAAATGTAAGTAAAGTTTTTGGCCACGTACGTTTGTGTATTTTACAGAATACTCTGTTGCTTTAGATGTTGGATTCTCCCTAACAGTGAGCCCTAGTGAACTCAGGAGCCTGCTTTGCTTTTGTGACTGCCTAAAAGGGTAAAGAAGAAAAATGGTTTTTTTTCCATTTTGAGGAGGATGGTGAGAATTGTAGGAAAATGATGCTCTTTGATCGAAGGAAGATGGATGATTGGCTGGAGAAGAGGAAGTGTTTCCAGTTGGATTTATCAGATACAAGCAGAAACTTGCTCTGTGTGGTTGTCATCATAAGCAAGTGATATCTCCCCTTTTCTCTCTCCAAACTATTCTACCTTAAGTAACCAACCAAGAGATCTGAAGTTAGAACTAGAGGACAAGTAGTTTAGAATTTTAGCCCTTTACCCAAAGATGCCATTACTAACGGTTTTTTCCCCCACAGCCTCTCCACTAACAGTGTATTAAAAAACCCTGTCCCCACAACAGAAGACCTGAAGGTTTTATTTACATTGTCAGTTGTATACAGGCATTTTATTTGATTATGGAAATGATGAATTCATTTCCAAGCCTTTTCATATCCCCGCTTTACCTTTTCCATCACAGCTGGAATGCCACAGTATTTTCAAAAAGGTCTGCTAAACATGCTGATAGAGCAACAGATTTCTTAAGAACTAAATACCATTTGGAAGGAGATTATCCTTGCTGCCTTACACTTACATAAAATTCCATTAACCGGAGCTGCTGTAACAACTGTAACAATTTCTGTAGTTTTCAGTGATATGTCCTGAAAATACTTAGCTCAGAGGGTTCAGAGCCCAGGAGGAGATGGGCATGACTGAAAGTCTGTGGATGTGTTGTAGTACAAAGTGCCAAAATTACCTACAACTGGCTGGATGATACATGTCTTAATGCTTCTTCTGTAAAAATGTCTTTGTGCTTAGTTCCAAAGAAGATCTACAGAAGGCACCTCTTACCTGCTGTTTGCATTAGCCATGGTGGGAAACTGCACGTATGGACTGAGTCTTGTCTTAAAGATGCCAGCTGCTGAATCCTTGCGAGCCCTCTACTTTTTACACCACCTTCCATGGCTCATTGGGAGCTTTGGTGTTTTGTTTCTAGACATTTTTGTATCCTTTTTCTGTTACACCTATAAGTTTCTCAGGATAGGCTTGCTAATAAGTAGATCAGAAATAAGTGGATTTTTTTTATAATCGAATTTGTTTCTAGGAGTCAAACCTTGTCATAGAATCTTCTTTCCAAACAATAATTTGTATGCTTTTTATAATAATATTTCTTAACATGAATAACAAGTTTATAGAAAATCCCTACATTAAAAGCTACATTGCACAGATTTATTTATATCTTGTAGCTGATACGTAGTGTACTAAAAGTTGGGGGTAGAGGTTTTGCATATTGTGCTATTTTTCTTACATTTGCTGTCTGATATATGTTAAAAAAAACCCCAAACCAACCCAAACAAACCCAAACAAACCCCAAACCTGCTTGTTTTTAAACACAAATATATAATTACAGCTTTGAGGATTTGGTTCAATTGTAAGTGTTATTGCAAGATTGCATTAATGTCAGAGGCAAACAATGGGGTTTTGGCAAACCTGGTTTCAGAAAATAGCACTTAACAAAGAAATGCTGCAGCTAACCTTCGCTGCATAATTTGGGTCAAAATCAGATGCTTTGAGACACTTAGTGTGCCAGTTTCTTGAAAGTCCTGAGCAAACTTAAAACACTATAATTTTTTACTCTTAGCTTCAGGGGACATATGTAAGCTGCCCACAGCATATTAGTTACTGCTAATTGTGATCTCTGTAGATTGGGCACTAGCATTTTGTGATCAAGGAATTCAAAGCAAAATGTTTAGACAGTATTGTACTTTTCCTTTGAAAGCCTTTTGAACAGCTCTGTGGCTGTACTTGGTCTTACTGTTTGCTACAGGTTTATAGTCACCTGTCTTGTTACTACAGCTTGTATTTTCATCTAAAAGAGTATAAAGAGGAGGTTTTGTCATTTTTCCTGCAGTAAGAATTTTAGATTTGTGTCCGAAAACATCTTGGTACTTAGCTCCATGAACTCCCGAGTATAAAAGAGGATAAAATGAGGAGTGATTTCAGGACCATGCCGAAGCATATTGTGTTAATCCGTTCCATATTAAAAGGAAGTTCTTTACCAGATTTACCTGGAACGGCTCCAGAAGTTATGATTCCCAGGCATCAGTCTTGTCTTTCTGATTAAAGTAATTTCATAAGCCACTCCAATTAGAGCAGCGATGGGACAGCCGACCCTGGCCTTTGGATGGGCTATGGAATTATACTGTCATTCCGAATAGCCATCTGTGCTCACTGCGTCTCCAGCCGCCGCGATTTAAGTGGGCAGTTTAGTAAAACATTCTGCATCGTGGGAACACAATACTCCACTGCAGTGGTGAGACTAAACTGTGGTTCATGGCCTATTTTGGAAGAAATTGTAGGGGTTTTTTTCAGCTTGTTTCGCAGTCTCTTTTGCACGAGCAGACTGTCAGGATTCAGGGCTGGATCCTCAGACCTTTTGCTCCATGAACCAAGTGATGACTCTTCCCTCCACCCCTAGCCCCCCAACTGGAAACATAAATCTGCCAGTATTTCTTTACCCCTAAACCCCTAGAATTTGGTCTTGATGACCCTTACAGTATGTTATGTATGTATTTACAGATGCCTTTCTATGAGAACTTTTATATTAGCCCCAAACCTCCCCCCGTCCCTGAGCCCTGCCCCAGGACTGCAGTGCCAGTGTGCACATGACATTCATTTCTGGGTTCTGTCTTGATTGGAGTCTGAATCCAATCTTGCTAATAGTCCTCCAGTTCAAATTATATTGAAAACAGATGCTTCCAAATCAGGTTGAGGAGCTTATAAGAATCTAGTCAAGTATATAGAGTTAGTTGAAAATGTATGAAGTATTTGTAATCAAGGGAAAACAAAAGCAGACCTCCTGCTTTGAGAAGCCCCGAAGGTATGGAAGTCAATGCTTTTAAAGAGAGCTTCATTACTGTCTCTTGCCAAGCAAGAAAATCAAAAATCTAACAAACTGATACTTCATGTTAGACCAGAAAACGAAGAACAAGATCACCTGGATTTTGGAAGACAGGGGAATTAAACCAAAAAGGTGTAATTTCTAAGAGGGAGGTGTTCCATAATTGATTGTTTGTGTCTAAGATAGTCTCCGTTTTGAGGAGCAGTTGCAGAAATTGCCTAATTCTGGGAGACTTTATTCCTGATAGTGTCCAGAGTTTCATTAGGTGGAAAATAAACTCTCATTTCTCAAGGTCCAAGCAAGGATTAAGAGTTCACTTACTCTGTGTCTGCTGCAGTATTCTTTTGCTTCCATCTGACACGGCTGGCATTGACTATTTTTAGAAGCAAATGGACTCCTGATCATAGCTGGAACAGCAGCTCCAGCGTTACTTGGTGCAGGATTACACAGGAGTTGTTTCAGCTCAATTTAACAGGATAACACGGTCATCCTATTTCCTTGGTGGCTGCAGTGAAATTTGGTTGCACAATAAGGCAGTTATTTTCAATAAATAGTGGAAGTGTCCAATTGTTTGTAAAGTATGGATTGTCCTCCTTTTCATTTTAAGAGGAGTTTCATAGCATTGCACATTTGAGTGATAAATTGGACACAATTTTCTTTTCCAGTCAATGTTTCCTTCCAACTGCCACTTTGCAGTGGAAGGAGGTTGGAGTTTCTTGAAGCCCCAGGTAGACGTGGGCTGATCTGGTGCCTGGTCAGTCAGAGCTTTGCCTACTGTAGGGTTCCATGGTGGACCTTATTTGAGCTTTATTTTCTGTGCATGATTAGTTAGTGTTTCACTTGTACACAAGGATGCAGTACTATACATTTTACAGCTGGTGACCAGTTCTACCCTTAGACTTTCAGCAGCAGCCATCACTGAGTTTCGAAGACACTGAATCTAGTGCAAGTTTTTCCAGAAAACTTTGTGCTTTTCTCTCCTACCCTCTTTCACCCGCTTCCTTCCTCCCCCGCTCCCACCAAAACCAAACAACTCTACTTTGTATTTAGTTCAGACAAAACCCTTTACCAAGATTTTTGCCTTATTTTTTTATTTGACATCACTCTATTGTCAGAGCGCTGTGTTCAAGTCCTCCACATGTGCTGCTTTTCATTAAGTGTAGCCAGGTTGTTACTGGATAGCCAAAGTCTATTATCCAGCACAAGCCAGGCTGTTGTACACAGCACCTCTCTTGCACCTTTTGTCATTTGCAAGGCAACCACTTGGAATCACGCTCTGTAATTTAATTACCTGACAATCCAAGCCAGGAGAGTTTCCCAGCCAAACATACAACTTTGCTGCACTCCTGTAAATAGCCACTTCTGCCTCAAAACTGTTTCGTTTATTTGAATTGTCGTTAAATTGTTTAATTGAATTAAACAAATTTGATGCAGTAGCTCGGTGGCTGTCATGAACTTGGAGAAGTCGTTTTGGTTGTCTTCTCCACTTCAGGCAGTCTGCATGCTTAGGTCTCAGAGTTTCCCCCTGAAGGTCAGACTTGGGCAGCAAGTTTCTATATTAAGTAGTCTTGGCAGTTGAGTATTTATTTTAAAAATATGAGCAGCTGAGTACATACGCTACAAAAACCTATTCTGGAAATGCTCTTTGATAAGCTCCGTGTAATGTGTGTTTATAGTTCATTCCTCCTTAAAAGCTCTTTTGCTGTTGCCAACTTGATGGCTAAGAGTGATAATGAACAGTGCTGCAGCCCAGGCGTGTCCCAAGCCCACAGGATGATTTCAGCAAATTTAATTCCCGGTTCACCGTGTCTCTTCTCTCTGTCCTAGATGTGCACCCCTGTTTGGTTGGTTTTATTTAAAGACGGTCTATGCTCCAAGTCAATAATTTTGTTTGAGAGCTGGGACCATCAAGAAAAAGGAGAAGTACATACTTACTAATTATTTTTAGATTAGCAGTGTTTCCGGTGCTCTGTTTTACACTAGAAATAAATAATTCTGCCTAATTGCACAATTCTGTGTTGAAAACAGCATTAAATATTGAGTCACAGTGTTGTCTGCATGTCAGTGCCTGCAAATACCAAACCACCCAGAATTTTGCAGATGTGCGTTTTGTTTTCTGCTCAGGCCCTGCTGACCTCTTGCTAAGAAGAGTTTTGAAGAACTTCCCCTCCTTACCAGCGTCCACCCTCAGCCCAGCCTGCTGTATTCAGACCACTGAGGCTGGCGTGGTACAGGGCGGTCTGTTTGAATCCACACTGTTCCTAGGTGAACCTTGCTCCCATTCTGCTAATGAATTTCAAACTTGCAAGCATGAGGGTGAGGTAGTAAAGGGTATTTTCATGTGTGATTGAGCCATATGACCAAGGAGATCTGATGTTTTAAGCTTGAATTTCTCCATACGTTCCCTTTTCTAGTGTTGCAAGTTAAATATGATTCAACTTTTTGCCATAAAGAAGTACTGAAAATGAGCGTTAAGCAGGATTTAGAAAAGGTTATATGCTAATGTAGAAAATTCCACAGCCAGGATTAAATAAATGGATAATACTTACACTATAGTACTTGAATTAGACACAGCAAGTTTTAAGCTTTCCTCTGCGGACTGTGGTATTCAGAGCCCGTGCCAGAACTAAATGGATGGCTGCTTGCATTCTGCACAGCTTATTTTGGTTTTAATTGAAAGCGAGTACTGCAAATGCTACCTCTGTATCTTAGTTACTTCCTTACCCAAAGATAACAGGTGACTCTGCAGTTCATCCTGTACCGCCAGCACAAGGAAAGACAGTCTGGTTTAGTGGCGCTGGAAGTGGAGCCGTTGCTGGTGAACGAGGAGGCTGCCTAGTGTCAGCTGGATCTGGCTCCTGTTCTCCTTGGGTTTTGCTCTTGGATGACTTTGACAAACAGTTAAGATTGCAGCCGCCTAGGGACCAAGTTTATTACCTATTTTTTATTATTTATTTTGTCATTAATTTGTCATTATTTGCAAATGACATGCAAATAATAAGATATTTAATATTTGCTGTGTTGTTTCCAGATAGATACAATTTTTTTCCCCTCATTTTTTTTCCCCTGATTTCAGCTGTTTCTCCCCAAAGTGCAGTATGGAGTCACAGCAATGGGTACTGTAGAAATATTGATTTGACATCACGATACAGTGCACATCCCGGGATGAATATTTAGTGTACATCTAGTCAACAGTATCGTGGCTGTTTTAGGAACAGTGGATGTGGTTACCCATGTGCCTTGAGCCCGGGCTGGAGGTGCAGACTGACCATTTTTATTCATACTCAATTTTCTATGCATCAGAAGAAAAAATACTCTGTAATTAAGTAAATTCAGCGCAGACAATCCGTTTTGGATGCAAAAGCAGAATCCTGGTGTAAGTTGGTGGCAGTCTCGTGTACAGCTCATCGCAGAGCAGCACTATGCATTTTGGTTTTGAAGAGTTAAAGCATTTATACATCAATACCTCGGTGTTCCAAGGGATACAATTACCATACATCATCATGCACCCCAGAAATGTTTCTGTACAACATGCATTTTCTTTGCAAGCTTCTGATTTAGACAAATAAAAATCAGAAGCTAAGGAAACTGTACCTTGCAATTGCAGATTTTTTCCAATGCTGTGTTGTGTCTGAAAAAAACTTTAATAAAATTATCTCGAGGAAGAAATTGCTGGTTAATATTTAATTGGATATGTGTGTTGAATCTATGTTTATGCGAGGTCTGCCCCAGCGAAGTCAGTTTCTTTATTAGTCTCAGGGTGTACTTAGGGCAAACATGTTTTCCCTGATTCCTGGAGCGAGTGCAGGGTGTTAGCAGTTGACCTTTTTGGTACATAAATTAAAATGCAATTTGTCGTGCTCGCAGATTTATATGTTGTACACATGAGATTATCAAACTCTTGCCTGGCTGGTGATTGAAACTATGACTTGTTACTTTTTAATGCAGTTAGAATTTGTTCTTACATCACTTCTTCAAAGATTATTTCCCCTTTTATTGCTCTAAGTGGTCCTATTTTGGGATAGTTTGTACCCCTGTCTCCTACTGCTGTTTATGGGAACAGCCAAATACGGGGTACATAAAGTTACTGTGATTTGAGACTTTTAATGGAAAATGATTTAAAATGTAAAGCAGTGATAGTTATTTACTGATTGCAATACTTAGTATATGGGTTGAATGAGTGTATGTGAGGGTTGTAAGGTCTTTGTCACCCCTTTACTCAGCTTGTAATTATTTTCTCAGCGCCAGAGGCAGAAGGAGAAGGTAGATCTGTTCCCAAATATTCCCGTTAGAGACTAAAGGGCAGATCCTGGTCACCTCGTTGTTAATCTCAGCCTGGAAAACACAGCATGTAGCTTCTACCACAGCTACTTTGTTGGAGAGCAAAGTGTCTTAATCTTCTTGCTTTATGCTACTAATTCTTCCCTCGTGCTGCGTGTAATCCAAGATTAACAGCATTGTTTTCTAATTTTATTTTTTTAGCTATCATGGAAATCTCATTAACTAAAGGAAACATCTAAAATGTCTTCAGGGCTTTATTTTTAAACAAATTAATCAAATAATTTAGCTAGCATAGTTCTCCATCGTTCCCAGAAGGTTCTTCCAGGAATGGAGTTATTCCTGGCCATTACACAGCGGTTTTGATCACTTGTTTCAATAAGAAAAATATGTACTTAATTCACCACTTCTGTCTCTTGGAATTTCAGTTTTTTTCTAACTTCATGCTTGTGTCCTCACTGCCAAAACATGTGCTATTAGTCTGAAGGCAAGAAAACTGGTTCTTCTAGGAAGAAGCATGGAGCAGAAGCTACCACTGTTGACTGCTCCAGGAACTCTTTCCCACTAGCTTCTAAGGTCAGCAGCGTCTTGTGGAAGCAACAGAAGATGTTCCCAACAGGTTTTTAGTACAAGACAATTGAGAGGGGGGTTGTTTACAGCTGTGCCAAAAGTGCAACAAGAAAAACAAGCTTCTTTTCAGGTTCAAAGAGCAGAAGCCACCAGCATGTCTCTTTGCCATCAGTGCTGCTGTTAAACCTGTGCAAGGTCACTGCTTTATCTGCAAGTCTCAGACAAGAATATCCAAGCCTGGGCAACACCTGCCTGGTTCTAATCACTCCGTCACGATTTCCTTACTTACTCCTCTGTTGATAGATGTCTGTAGGTAGATCTCTCTAGACCTACCCTCTCTAAGAGGAGATTTAGCCTAGATAGATACTGCTCCTCAATACTGCAGCAAGGGCTGCTTCAGCTTCTCTGCCAAATCCCAGTTCCACCAGCATTTCCCGGCCGTTCTTCTAACATTTGGGGGTCAATGGGTCCCATCACCACCAGGAGAGGGAATTCCAACCACTGCTGGGGTGTGTTTTAAGGAAATTCTAATGGTGGTAGAGGTGATTCATGAATATTAATAGCTTATAGTACCTTGGTGTCCATCCACGTGGCTGCTTGCTGGAGGCTGCTGAAAATAAATGGTACAAAGACAGGGCATTGATTCATATTGTGATGAGGGGGGTTGCTGTAATGTGCTCCAAACAGCTTTCAAACGATGACTGCAGAGGAATTAAGACCAGTTTAATCTGACTAAATAATGCTCCTAATGATAAACCATTAAAATCAGGTTGACTTTTAGATTCCAGCAATTGTATCAGACAAGGTGATTACACTCAACATCAGTATTGATAATCATTAAAATAGATTAAACTATCGACTGAGAAATAGGAAATGTTGGTTGGCTCCGGCAAAAGAGCTGGTTTGATTTCACAGCAGAGCCCCTCCTGCTCCCTGAGAATTCTTGCTGCTACATGGAGGTTCAGGCAGATACCAGCTCCTGTTCCTCACAAGCATCATGTGCCTCAAAGTTAGCACCTACTGTAACAGCACATTTTGTCTTCATGTGTCTTTGGAGGACAGGTTGTGGAGTTCAGGAAGAAAGAAGTGTTGCATCTGATTTGCTGATAGGCCACAGGCTTGTACTGATGCCTGCTTGGAGCCCAAGACATTGTTCAGCTGAAGGACATGTCCCAGGGTCTTAGCACACCCAGAAGGAATGGACCTCACTGGGGAATGAGCCTTTATTTCTCAGCGCAACCTCTGTGTCTCTCTTTGCATTTCCTTCAGCAGCAGCCTGAACTTCCTCCCCTCGCAGGAAGTACTTGTAGATACAGCCCAAAGTGACTCATGCGTGAAATGACTCTGAGTTCTTCTGACAAAGCTGAGCGTGTGGAGCTGCCTAAGCTGGACCATGGCATGACCAAACCCCTAGCATCTGAGGTGGAGTGTAGATGGACCTGAGGCAGCCCTAAACCCACCAGCCCATGAGCCAGGTATCTTGCATGGACTAACACCATCTCCTTAGGGGACATTGTCTCTGCAGGAGGTGGGGCACTGAGCTGAAACCAGTGCAGGTTCAGGGAAGGCTGGGGACACCCCCAGGCCCCACAGCCCATGGGGCAGAGTGCCCAGTGTGGATGGCATGTGTGGGGGAACACAGGAGCAGAGCAGCTGAGCAGAGTGACATGGTCCTCCACAGCCCCCCTCCTCCAGGACTGTCCTCTAGCACTGACGTCTTGGTATCTACAGCAAAACCAAAGACTTTTGCAGGACCGGTAGTAAGTGAAGACGATGGGAAGGACCAGAAGAAGCCAAGAAAGGGGGGTGTAATGCTGGGGGAGAGGAGAGGGAGGTGTGTGTGAAGGGGAGGAGAAACCACATAGTCAGAATTCATCTTGTTTTGCCATAGGCAGCACTTGCTGCCTGACAGATTGGCCATAACATGGAGCTTGATGTTGCAAACACCCTCCATAGCAACGAGGGAAGGTGTTTGCAAGAGAACGGATGATGCAGAAGAGTTCTTGAGCATGTTGGAGAAGAAATTGCCTGGTGTGCAACACAGCCTCTTGTAAAGAGAGTCTCCTGTGAGCGGCTTTTTGGTGGGTGCCACCCCTGCCCTTGCCTGCCGTGCTGCCCGGCCGTACTTGGGGTGCTCTGGCAAAGGGTGACTGCAGGTTCATGATGGGGAGGCTGAACACTCACTTGTCTGGGCTTTCAATTGCAAAGGGCTTTTTAAAATTGATTACCGGTCTGGCTGAAGTTATTGTATGACCCTGTAAATATCGAGAGAGGGTGGGCAGTTAATGATGTCTGACTCCCCTACCATATTTTTTGATTAAGTAAACTGTAATGGAAGTATTGGGTTTTCATTTCTTGCTTGCTTCTTCTCCAACAATTGCCAGTAAATCAAAGTTGCACAAAGCCATCCCCCCCCCCACGCTGACAGAGCTAATGGCAGCCTGGTGGTCACTCACTTTTGGAAACGATGCCTCCTTGTTTTGAGGCACTCAGCAGGCTTCAGTGCTGATGTATTGACACTTGCAGCTTTCAGATGGAGGAGATAGTGGAGGATTGCATTTCCAGGGGGGAGATGTCCATACCTGACAATAAGGACTGCCAGCTGTGCTTGCGCCAATTCACTGAGGTACAGAAGTGCCATGCTTGGAAAGCAAGTGAGTATTTCTTCCCCTCTTCTTTCCACGTCTCCACACAGCACACCGGGCGTGTTGGAGAGTGTAGGACCCCATGACAAGCCCTTGGCCACAAGGTCAGCGGGGCTGGGCTCAGGCCACCTCTCCCGTCACACCAGTGCAACCCCCCTGCCAGAGCAGGGTCACCTAGAGTCCATCATACAGGAACGCATCCAGGCAGGGTTTGAATGTCTCCAGCCAAGGAGACTCCACAGCCTCTCTGGGCAGCCTGGTCCAGTGCTCTGGCACTCTCACAGCAAAGAAGTTCTTCCTGAGATTCACGTGGAACCTCCTGTGCTCCAGTTTGCATCCATTGCCCCTTGTCCTATCATTGGTCAGCACTGAAAAAAGCTTGGCTCCATCGTCCTGACCCTCACCCTTTACATATTTGTAACCATGGATGAGGTCCCCCCTCAGTCTCCTTTTCTCCAAGCTGAAGAGCCCCAGCTCCCTCAGCCTTTCCTCATAAGGGAGATGTTCCACTCATCTACACAGCTTTGAGATCCCTCCATGGATGGGGATCCCACCCCTGCTCTGGGCAGCCTGGGCCAGGCCCTGACAGCCCTTCAGGGAGGAATTTTTCCTCCTATCCAATCTACACCTCCCCTATGCAGCTCCAACCCCGACGGAGCCGTTCCCACCAGATGGAGCAGTTGCCATTCCAGTGCAGCCGAGCCATGAAACCCCAAAGCTGGCAGGGCCCCGAGGGGCTGCAGCCCCCGGCCCGAGGAGGGACCCTGCGGTGTGGTGTGAGCTCTTCTTCGCTCCCAGGGAGTAAACTGGGAACAGCATTCCCAGAGCTGGGAGAGCAGGGCTGAAACACTGCTCAGGTCTGGTGCTCTGCTTCGTGTGCCCAAGCCTCTGGCCGGGTTCTTTTCTAACTTTGCAGTGGGCTGGGCACTGGTGCTTTTTCAGCAAAACTGTCTCTTTTCAGCCCAGTTTGGCCAAAGAGCCAAGCAGGTGCTTAAAAATCATGCCACACTTCAAAGTAAAATGTGCCCTAGCTGTGGGGCCAGGTCTGCCATCCTGGGTGGGAGCAGATAGCATGTGCTTCGAAGGGTTGTCCCCAGCCCACCTGGCCTTCACGCAAGGACGGTGTCTGGCCACGGCTGGGGATTCCTTCTTCTCACATTGCAGGTACCTTTGTGATAATCAGGCTCAAGTTTTTCATCTGATCTACTGGAGATGAAGCTTGGGCTCCAGGTACCCCCGAAAGCTGGCGGATTCCTCTCCAGATGTTGGTGTTCAGAACTGGCTCTGTGCTGGTGAAATGAGAAGTTATGATTTGTTATTGCTTGCAGTGAATTCGGTTTTACCTTGGGTGTGATATTATGTCCTGTAATCAACTCTCATTCGTTGTTTATTGTGTTCTCTCCCTGCACAGATGTGGAAGCTTTGCCCTCTCTCCTGGTGGATAATGTCTTTTGTGCTTTTCCTGGTGGGGCAATGAGGAGCTGCTGTGGGATGGGGGGGGGGGGGCGGGGGGGG
>VZRW01010977.1:3215-85704 GCA_013398125.1 Aegotheles bennettii | reverse complement strand
CTTTCACCCACTCGTGCCTATAGAACTGCAGTAACTTCTGCAAAGTGCGAGCTGGCTGGAGGTGGGACGGGAGCCATGGCTTGTCCTAGGGGGTGTGTCTCAGTGAAACATTTGCAATTAAATACTTGGACATCGAGCTGCTGCTGCTGCTACAGAAGACCCCCACAAAAGGATGCCGTTGGCCTCAAAACCCAGTAACTCTCCCACACTGGTCTGCTGCCTTTTCCCAGCGCTGCTGTGGGAGCAGCAGGGCAAGCAGAGCAGGCAGGGCAGGCAGCCACAGGCACTCCCAGATTCCTACTTTGCTGCCCAGGTGACAAAATACTGATCTAGGTGCTGCTCAAACACAAACCTTGCTGCTCAGTGCAACAACAACCTGCAGCATGAGCGCCTTCCCCTGCCAGCATCCACCGAGCAGCTCCCACCGTGCAGCACATCTCACCCATGCTCTGCCCTGGGTGAAATCCACATCTTACCCACAAAAAGATTGTTTTTGATGTGCCCACTTCTGGGTGCCCCTGCTCCATGTTGTACCCCACGTTTGGCTCAATACAGAGGCGGCCAGAGCTAACGGGGCTGTGGATGGGGTCTGCACCACCCAGGGTCTGCAGGTCTTTGGTGACAACTCCAATTGCTGCACACACACAGCGTTCAGTTTAGTATAGATTATAATACCCATTCCAGCTGCATTTGCTTTAGAGCATGTCTTTTCTCCTCATCTTCCCCATGCCAACACGTATCAGTTCCATCTCCTTACCTCCGACAGACAAATTATTTTAGTTGTGCTTTGGAGCCTGATGTAACCAACAACAAATACAACGCAAAGATGCCCCAAGCACAGAGCTGCAGACGGGTTTTATTTTAAGCCCTCTTTATTCAATATTTCATTTTATACTTAAAAACAGGTATATGATGGGGACATATTAAATGCTGATTTTCTTGCTTGCCTACCTGCTAATGTGATTTTTGGTACCACATCACAGGGAAACTCTGGATTCTTTTATCTTTATGTAAAAGTGCTGTCACAAACCGGAGCAAGTTCTCCGTGTGATGAGACTCTTAAGAAGAGGGATAATTTGTTTCTTGTTGTTGTTACTGTTGTCTTCTGGAAAGGATATCCTTCAGCTGCCCATATTCCGCATGGCTCTGATGGCTCACCCGGCAAAGGGAGCCTTGACAATGATGGATAACCTCTGCAACTTCTCAGCCACGCCTGTGCTTTATCCTGCCTCTGCTCTGTGTTTCTGTTGGGTTTGTCACTTGGGGCTACGCTCAGCTACAAAGGCTGAGCTGCCTGCCTCCCTCCTCCCCACAACGGGCAGCACGGGCAGGAAAGCTGCTGGCAGCACCCTTGGAAGCACAGGAGAAAGCATCGAGACAACCCACGTGGGCAAGGCTTTGCTCTCACAAGTGGATTTGGGTACAAGAAGGCTGGGAACTCGCAACATGGGAGTTATTCCTCAACAGCTCCTTGTGGATGTCAGAGCAAGCTGTCTGCAAATGATGCTGGGAGATGCAAAACCTGTTGCACACAGGCAAACACCTTTAGTGAAGAGCAGACCTCACCAAGACATCCCTTGCACCCCTGGTTTTGCAGCAGCTGTGTCTCATGCTGCAGGGCCCTTGTCCGTGACTATTTTTTCCCCAGATCTGTTAAGCTCTTCCTTTGTTTAAAATGTTTGCTTGAAATGTTTTCATAAAATCACTGCTCCAATATAGAAAGACTTCTCAACAGCTTAGTGGTGCTTGTATAAACTCATTGATTTCGTTAAGGTGATCTGGTGGTAGCAAGGAATTGAGTGTCCACTTGGGAGTGGGGGGTTTAGGGCAGATGTGTCTGAGGTCTTGGAGAGGAGACAAGTGCTTTGGCCATATTGCCCAAGTAATAAAACACTTATAGACTTGGGACATGTAAAACCTTCTTCGCTTAAAAGGAATTGGTCAGGCAATAGCTTTAAAAAGGGAAGATGAAAAAGATGTGGGAATAGGATTGATGGGAAGTGGAGTGAAGGTGTTGAGACAGAAGGTGTTATCCTTGGAGACTCCCTTGAGATTATCTTTGAGGCTGTTCTTGAGGTTATCCTCGAGGTTGTCCTTGAGGTGATTGGCCTTGGTCCATTGTGGGCTCTGGGGCAGTGATCAACTCATCAACAGAATCACCAGGACAATCACTGCCAACGCCAGTTCTTCAGGGGTGTCTGGCGTGTCCTGCCCCAGGTATTTCAGTGCAAGCCCATCTCTAATTAATAGCAGTGTTTGCTCAAGTGGATCAATGTTTGTCCTTGACCTCAATGCCCAATTTAAGCTATTACTGTATCACTAAATATGAAATGAACTATAATACATTTGAGAGGCAAACCACTTCTATTGAACCCGGTAATACAGATGAGAATCTTTTATTACATCCAATGAAAGCCGTGTGGTTATATTTAAATACTCCAACTGCTAAAGGCTGCAATGAAAGGCTTCTCCACAGCTAATTTACCAAGGAGCATTGTGGAGGTTACCCCAGGCCTCCAGCACACATCTTCTCTCCCAAGAGGAAAAGTTGGTTTGGAATGAGGAGCTCTGCTGCTCGTGATTAAAATAGTTCATTTCACGTACACTGAAAATAGGGCTTGCAGTAAATGCACAGAGCTATAAATGCTGGAGGAAAAGCTAAAAGCGAGGTGTAGGATACACCAAAGGTTTGTGTTGTGGCTCAGGATCTGCTGGTTGTGTCACCTCCTTCATGAGGGGCCAGGGATTTGCCCCAGGCAAAATAAACAGTGAAACACTGGGTGCTGCCTCAGTGCTCATCACACCCTGCACAGCCGTGGTTAAAGAGGTCATCTCCAATGGAACCACGAGCAAGGAGCTGGGATTGCCCTAAGTGGAGGCTTGGCCTCAATAACGTTCTTCTAATTAGCAGTGGGTTTAAAAGTCTCCACTAGCACATAAGCAAACACCCTCTTGGAGTAATATGGGGGTTGTCAATGATGCTTTTATGTTCAAACAAGCCTGTATTGTTCTCTGGGTCAATGAGAAGCTGTGAGAGGTGAGGGCTGTTCAATACTCATGGCCTAAGGTCTGCAGAAATCTCCATAATATAGAAATGGATTCTGCAGGGACAGGAATGCTGAGAGGCAGCATCACTCCAGGCAGTGGCTGCTGTGGTGCTCCATGCACTATAAGCATCACCAGTAGAGGTGCTCCAGTAGACTTTCCTATTATATTTTGCTTGAGAACAAAAAAAACCCTAAAAATTGCAAGTATTGGGAAAAGAAAGCAGGCTGGGTGGTACTGGTTCCGGTGCTGGTCAAACTGGTTTCCTAAAGACTGTGGTTGTGAGTTGTTCCTCAAATCACTGGCATTTCTTCCGTGGGTCAGTCCTTGCACTGCCTGGTGCCATAGCTTTCCTGTCTGTTAGATGCTTTAGGTCAGTTATATAAATTCAGTATGGGGCAGGTTTCCTCTCCAGGCAAAGCTCCTCTGCGGGAGTGCGCTCTGTGCTCCGGCTGCTGCACAGGAGGAGGGTTTGTCACTTACAGTCCCAAAGGTGAAGTCGTTAGTGAACGCTGAGCATTCCTCCTTGGTCTAAATTAATTAAATGACACACTATCTATTGTGTGAAATAATGGGGATGGTTTCACATGGTACACTGTACACGGCGATTACAACGTGTGATCTTTCTAGAGAAATATGGGGAAAGGATGTCCTGTGCTGGAGCAATACATCTCCTTGCTGAGCAGTGATGCACTGTAATACACAGCGGCTCAATAACCAACATGACAGATGTCTAACCTAGAGTAACGTGGAACGTTGTGAGCACAAGAGGCATGTGACGATCTTCCATCCGAAACACGTGTACATCACAATAATTGAGGGATGGAGCAGCTGGAGAAGAATTGCCAGCAGTGGATGGAGCAGCTGGAGGAGAGCACCCAACCCCATGCTAGAGCTCTGCTTGCTTTCCATCCCTGTCATCTTCTTTAGGAAGAAGTTCTTTACTGAGAGGGTGCTCAGGCACTGGAATGGGCTGCCCAGGGAGGTGGTGGAGTCGCCATCCCTGGGGGTGTTCAAAAAACGGGTTGATGAGGCACTTGAGGCCATGGTCTGATGGTCTGATGGTCAGGAATATGATGGGTTAAAGGTTGGACTTGATGACCCTGGAGGTCCCTTCCAACCAGAATGATTCTGTGATTCTATGATCGCTGCAGTTGGGCAGGCAACTCCATGAACGGGAACCACCGCTAAATGGAGTGGTGGAAGAGTCCTCCCAGCCATGCTGATTGAAGGAATAAGTGGTTAAATACTGATATAAATATTTACACTTCACTTACGGCCTTCAACATCTATTTACTCAAAAATATCCCCTTGGAAAGTTTATCCGACATGATCTGCAACTCAAACAACTTTTCAGAAGGCGCAGCGAGGGAAACACAAAGGACCAAAACTCTCTTTATATTGTCACAGGGTCGCACTTAAAGCCTGGCTTAAAACCAGGTGGCGAGTGTGAAGTGGGACAGAGCTGGGGACAGAGGGCTAGGGGTGAGTGGGGCCGGGGTGGCCATGGCCGGGGCTGCCTGCCCGTCAGGGACAGGCGCTCGCCGCAGCCCGGGGGAGAGCGGAGACACATGAAAGCGGGTCTGGATTTGCCTTGCAATGACAGCTGCATATTAATCTAAAGAATTTCTGAAAAATCAAAAAGACATTTTTCAGCAAAATACACCCCTAGAGCCTCAATCACAAAGCAAGGGAATAAACTTGAAACAGGATTGATTTCATCTTAAAGGGAATATCTCTTTGAAACGCTACCAACTGCAGTTGTCTTATTTGGTTTTCAATATTACAACAAAATTGTGCCATATTGTGTCAAATAAGGAGATAATATAACAGCTTTAAACAAATTTTGTAATTATGGGATCAATCAGAAGTGAATTAAATCCACGTGCTTTAGGTGAGTCGTGCACTGAATACTGAGCAGCTCCAAACTCCAGCTCCGAGCCCGGCTCCAGCATCCGCTGCCCTAAACCAGTGGGTTTGGGGTGGCACCAGCCATGGGACACTGGGGACATGGCCACCCTCAGCCAGGGCTCCCAGCCCGGGGAAGGAAGCGGAAGGTACAGCACCTTGATTAAAGGCAAAGAAAACATAAAGAAAATTATAAACCAGTCTGTGTGAACAGAACAAAGCCCCCAGTTCTGCCAGAAGCCTGGGGTTTGGGTGAGTTTTTAATGTTTTTCACTGCATGGACGTGCTGAGCTGTCTCTTACACTATCAAGTATTTTTCCCACTGTTTTCTTATCTCTCACCAAATCTCCACAAGCCACAGCACAACAAGGTTCAGTGTCAGTGAATATTGTGAATATACAGTGACTACAGACCCCACTTCAGTTCTGGGACATCCCTGGTATCCAGGGAGGAGTTTTCCATCACCACAGAGCCCCCCTGGGCTGCTGAGGACAGGTGATTATTTCAGCCAAGCTTCAGTAGCCTTTAGCCAGTTGCTGAAGTTTTTTCCACTGCTGAGACCTTTGCATAAATATTTTCAGGGCTCTGGGCACCAGAGTGAAATTAAAGGGGCTTGAAGGATGTGGCACCTTTGTCCTTGTCCCCATCAGTGCCAGCTGTGCTTGCCCATGTGGGAAAGGAGAGCCCAGGAATGCTGGCACTGCTGTCGCCTCCTCAAGAACTCAGGGTGGTTATTGTCACTTGTACAATGTCATTAAAAGATATTAAACACCTTTTGCTCCCCAATTCCATATATCCATGCATGCAAAAGCTAGTGAATAGCAAAAAATATTAATGAATAGCAAATTTTCCAGCAAAATTTATGTTTGCTTTCTTTAGGCAGTTCGATGCAAAGTCTCCCTCATCTGGGTTCAGCAGAACTCCCTTCTTCTCCCAGTACAGATACTTACCTGGAGCATCTCCCCGGGCAGATTCCACCCGGGAGCAGCTGCCAACACCCAGCCTGTACCCACAGCCAGTGCTGCGGAAGCACCCCAGTCAGCTGGCTCTCTCTCAGTGACAGTTAATTGGTGTAAGAAAAGCTGTCTGCATAGAAAAGCGTTGGGTATTTTGGAGTCACTAGGAAGGGGACAAATCACGCAGCCTGGGGATGAGCAGTTCCATATGAGCCACCAACACTCGGAGTCTCATGTGAGCTCCCAATGGAGACTCCAACACCAAACACCTACTTAGATTTTAGTCCTAATGAGCTTTGTAAATAATTTCTTTTACTGTTGTTTTAAAAAAATAAAATAAAAAAATCAAATATGGTTTGGTGCTGCTGGGAGACTGGGATGGAACTGGGAGCAGTGCCTCATCCCCCACAGTGCGGGTGCTGTGGGAGATGCCCCTTGGCGGGGCTGGCATGGGTCGGGGCAGCTCCAGTGAGGGTTTCTTGCCTCCTGCCCAACCTGCCTGGTCACACACGGGCAAACCCCAGTATAGCCCAGCATGGCAGGAGGGACTCAGGGGGATGCTCAAGCTTCCGCTCTACAGAAAATATGGCAATTGCTTTGAAAATGTTGTCAGAAAAAAGGAAAGAAGTTCTCTTTTTGTTTCCCTTTATTCATTTAAATAGGAAGAAGACAGGCAAAGGTTTACTTAAGTGCTCCTACAGGCTCTTGAGCCTCCCCACAACCCTTCTCTTCCTCTGCTGAAGCACAAAACCGGGCAGGTGGGAGCAGTGGTGGTGCAGCGGGATGCCAGTGCTCCCGGGAAAGGGAGCGGTGCCGTTCTGCTGGAGCTTCTGAAGGCTTTAAAGTGCTCGTCTCTGAACAGGGGCAGGGAACAGTCTATTTTCTTGAAACTCGGGCTTCACAAAGAGCTCCGTTCTCCCATGACATCTCCATTCAAACGCGGTGCCGGCAGAGGCGGCGCGGCTGTGATGGAAACCGTGGGTCCTGCCGGGACTGGGATGGGGAGCAGAGATGAAATGTGCTCCACTCCTTAGAAGCTGGGTCCTCTCCTTCCTCTGCCTCCCATCATTGATTTCTGTAAAAATATGATGTCTCTGCTTTCCCTCGCCTTACAAACTCGTCCTTTGCTTGTGCAGGAAGCTCACATGTGCAGCCCAGGGTTTTCCAGGAGGCTGGTGCTGTGCATCTGCGGCTGCAGCTCAGCCTCCACCTCCGGAGGTGACTGCACCCAGGTACTGCACGGCTGGGAGCCTGGCTGGCCCTGCCAGCAGCCCTCCTACCTTCTTCTCATGGGCAACAATGCAAATAAATGGTTTTGCAGCTTGTCGGATAAATACAATGTTTGTTCTTCCTAATGGATTTCAGCAGGATATGGTAAATATTAACTCCCAGGTGGGGCAAAATGCATAATTTATGGGCTGGCACACGCTGACTGCTCTGTCTCTCTCATGATTAACATGTAAGACATTCATTATATTTTCCAGCCGGTGTGTAGAGGAGCGTGGAAAGCCATGCAGATGAATACCAAGCACCTGTGTTATACAAAACCACCCCGCTCCATGGCCAGACCCACTGGGCAGCCAGCCATCCCTGCTCCATCCCTGGACACCCTGGGATGTGTCTGGGTTGGGTGGGTGATGTTGGGTGCCCCGTGACCCCAGTACTCCTCACCACAGGAGATGGGCACTTCTCCTGCTACAGCCATGCATGGGTTCATCATAACAGCCACTCTCAACCATCTCCTTTGCTCTGCAAGTCCAGGTTTGTCATCTCACCCTCCTTCCAACATGTTCTTGAAGGGAAACGACACTTGGCCAAAGAAGCTGCTTACCTGACTGACAGCATCCACATGGGGCCAGGGAATATGGTGCCTGCTCCAGAAAGGACACAACCGCTTCATTACTCTCTGCTTTTCAGGCAAAATTAAATCTCTTCCCGTGCTGATGGAGCTTCTTCCTCATCTGGTACGTCTCTGACATGGGAAAGACATGTCTGGCCATCTTTTCCTCCCAAAAGCTCAACACACAAAGGCAGATGCTGATAACCTCAAGCTGTGAGACCCTCAAGCATCACGGACCTCATCCTGCTGCATCGGCTCTCCCAGCGAACGGAGCAACCCAAAGGAGGGTGTGTGAGGGGATGGGGCAGGAGGAGGCTCTGGAGCCCTATCCTCAAGGTGCACCGTGCTGCACATTGAGAAGAGCTTTTTCTGTATGCACACAGGAATTTTTCACATGGGCTTGTTTGCTTCCATGTGCTACGTGACCTGAACGTGGGATGGGGGCTTCCGGAGGTGGCTGTGTGTGGGGTGGGATGCTGTGCCCAGCCCTTCTCAGGCCACCACTCTGCTCACACCAACCCCTCTGGAAAACATCCTTCACTCCCTCACAGAAACCACCAAAGGCATGAGAAGCTAATCTGGAGACTGCAGTAGGGTGAATGAGTCACTGAGTCAGTGAATGAGCTGGGACCAGCTCTGATATATTTCTGGGCAAAATGGGTTTCAGGATCTAAGGACTTCATGCTCCTCAATGCATGAGCTGCTGCATCCCTCTGCAAATCAGGCTGTCTTGCTTTTGCCCTCAGATAACTCTGCATTTCTCCCTTAATCCTCCCAAATCCCAGATATTGGTTGGTGTGGGCTTAGTAAAGGGTTAAGAGTTAAAAACTTGCTGCATTGATCTTGAAATGTGTAGTTTAACCCAATTAATTTCGGTGAAGTAAATAGGATTTAAATTTCTGCTTAAGTGATTTGTTAAGTCAGGAGACAAATATGGGCCTTCACCTACCTCCCGTTAATTAGATGTCAACTCATAAATGCTGGCATTTGATGCTGTCGCAAAAATTGCCCCCAGAAGTGATTAGAGTCTCTCTCGAATGCTTAGCTGGTGGAGGAAATCTGTCTTCCAGACCGTCAGTCTACTTTTTCCCAGGCATAAATTAACCTCCTGCATACATCTTGGTAGCTCCCGTGGCCACGTGCCATCTCCTTCGGTGGCAAACATCTAAACCCAGCTGATCTATGGCTGACCTCACCTCAGCTGGTACTGAAATGAGATTTAAACCCAAGACTAAGAAGTCAAGGCTAGTGCACTGACTTACCACTTCCCAATATCTTTATTCTCACTTGAAGTAGTCTTCGCCTTTGCACTCGTGTGGTGACAGCACAACAAAAAGCCTTCTTAATAAATGAAAGAAGTGACATCCAGCAATGCAATTTCAGACCTGGGTGAGTCAGATGTTAAACACCAAAGGGGTATAATCTCCTTTTAATGTGAGCACAATTCCTATTAACATTAATGGGGGGTTGTATGACGGCTTCAAAAGGAGAGTGTGCACCTAAAAGTGCAAATTAGCACTTACAAACTCTATTGATAAATTATTAAAGCCTATCATTAAAGCGTGGCCACACCTCCAGATCATTAGAGCGAGCCCAAGCCAGCCAGGCGGCATGCGCAGCGCTCCCTCCTTGTAACCAGAGCTCAAATGCCATGTAGGCACCAAAATGAACCCAGTGTAAATATTGGTTCATCAGCCCCCAGCTTCATGCAGAATTTGGAGTTTTAAGAGCTCAAATTGCTCTTCTTTTAATGCAAATGAGCACTAGGAGATGCTTTTAATGCTGGTCACCTCTTAAAAATCAGTGTTTAAAAAGTAAATGAAAAACAAGCCCCCAAACCTCAGGGACTGTGCTGTCATCAGAGCTCTTTCTTGTTGTTTAGGTGGCACCACAACCATGATAACACTGGCCCCTCCCTCCCCCTTGGGTTCAGGCCCGAATTACCATGGTTGCCATGATTAATTGTCCTCTGATCACTTGCTCCAGCAAGTATCATGGGTGACACTGGTTGATTTGAGGGTACAGCAAAAACCATCAGTGCTGGTGCTCCCCTGGTGAAACCCTCTTGATTTTCACCTCCTGATCCATCAAGGTGGACCTCCCCGAGGTCACCATGCCTGGGCTTCCATGGCCATACAGGCAGCAGCTTGCCCCGCTCTCGTTTGCTTGCCCAACGCAATGGACATGGGCTCATCAGGCACTTTGCAGACCAGTGCTGTTGACTCCTCCCAGCAACACCTTTCCCTCCAGAGCAGACACATGGAGCAGAGCCATCGAGACATGCTCATCATGGAAATGATGGGGAAAATGCTGAGTACTGGGAAGGATGGATGTGGTACATGCCTGGGAGCACTGGGATTGGGCATCTATTCCCACTTCCATCACTAACCCTTATCTCCAAGAAAATGAGAAAGAAAAGCAATGCAAACAAGCAAGCCCTGCTCCTTTGAAACCCCCTGCTGCTCCTGCCATACCCATCCCAGCTGATCCAGCCCCAGAAAACACTGTCAGCCCATTACCTACAGCTTCTAAATTATTAACTGCCTCTGACATCTCATCCACATTAATTCCCTCCCTTCCAGGACACTGTGTCTCTCTCAGAGATTACCCTTTTACTCTCCCTTTTGTTAGATTAACCAGACGTGGGTGTCTCCAGCTTTCTTCATAATTCATGTCCCAAAACAGAGACTCTTTTTGGTTGCCCCCTCAGCACCTCGACAACTCCGGCGATGTCTCCCCTTTCACAGGAGGATCAGAATTGTCAGCAGCAGGCTCAAGTTATCGCTTCAAGTGAGGAATTTATAGGATGTCAATGGCCCTATCAGCCTGGGAGGGAGTCAAATGGGACAGTGCTCTTTGGCTGTGGAGGTCCTATTTACTCAACCCATGAGGATTTTTAATGCACTAAAATAGCATTTCCTCTGGTGCTTCAACGTGCAGATTGACATGGTTTGCTCTAACCCAGGGACCGATGCTCCTAATTTACAGGGGGTTGTCTTCACCCTTCCAGGGATATATTCTTTGTTGTTTTTTTTTAAATAGGCTCTTTCTGTATCAAGACTACATTCTGTAGAGTTATAACCACTATCCTTAAATATGTCCCAAGCACTAAACCCATTCCTGAACTCAATAAAAAATTATTTTTGAAAAAAAGGAAATATTCCCACTAATGGAGCTGCAGGAGGAGTGAAGTCAAGAAAACAGCACCTCAGGGGTGATCCGCAGTTTTAAGTGATGCCAGGTTCTTTATGCTGTTGTGGATCTTGCAGCAGGCAAAAAGTCCCAGTTTCTGGAGCCAAAAAAATACACAAATTCAGCAGCTGAGGTTCACACAGATCAAGAAAAGTATCCTTTATTCCTATGAAGAAGCTGTAAAATGGTAAAAAAAGTGCCCAGGAGGTCTTCTGAAGTTAAAATAAAAAATAAGGGCATTATGAGTTTCAAGCTGGTTCAGCCAAACAATAGACACCTTGTGAGTGTGGGGCAGCTGGGCCCTATTCTGCGTGGGCTGGAGCTGGAGCACCAGGTGAGCCACAGCCTGGCACACAAACCACGGGATGAGATGGGAACAGGAGGGGTGGCGTAAGATGAAAGTTGGAGTGACACCTTGGATGATGGCCTGTCATGAATTTTTTAAAGTTTTCCAACAAAGAGCAATAAAGGTCAGCTCCCTTTCACTGAATTCAGCTGATACTTTATTAATACCAATTGAAATTACGTGCGTGTAGCGAAAGAGACAGGGCTGAGAGTGTTTGCTTCCTGCTGAAATCAGGATTGCCTCATCCCTCATCTTGCTCTGACCTCACACTCATCCGGGTGCCTCAGAGATGGTCTCTCCAAGTGCATGTTTTTGTGATGGCAACTTAAAGAAAAGGAACCCTAGGATGACTACACAATGTAGGACCTCCCCTTTGCATCTCCGGAAAGTTGGTTTGGTTCATCCCAGCCCTTGCCTTGCAACAACACCTCGTTGGCAGCTTTCCACGCTGCTTCTCAGCCCACAAACCCAAATGTGTCAGCAAAGAGCAGCTCCCCGTGTTGGTCCATGGTAGGAGACACGTGGAATGTTTTCTCCACCAGCTTCTGTCATCTGAAGGTCAAGACAGAAGCCGGGAACTGATCCAAAAGAGCAGAAGAACTTTTCTCCTGCCCCACAATGGGTGTTCTGTCCCTTCCTGGGGTCCAGGTTTGGGTCACCCATAGAGGGAGACCAGATAAGAGATTGCTTCAGCATCAGCTGGAGCTGGTTGCTAGCTTGGGTGCTGTCAGGGTGGTATTTTCCAGGAAAGCTGAAAATATGGACTTTTGGGGTTGGGTTTTAGCAAAGATCAGCTTTGAGTAGAGGGACTCCAAGTGAACCATCTGCCCTGGGACCTTACTAACGCCCAGAGGTGTCACACCCACACCTCCCTTAGAAACCCTGTGAGTTTTGTCCCCATTAAACAAGGTTTAATTACTCCATGCATTACATTCAAAACAGTCCTTCCTTTTAAAAAATAATTATCCTGAGAAAATGCATTTTATCTCCTTAATAAGATATCATTAATTAGGAGATGTTGACCCAATGAGCTGTGATAGTTCGGTGGATGATGAACACTGCTTTTAATCAGACCTTTTACAAGCTAGTGGATGTTAACTTCTGGCTGTTAATTATTCACACCTTCAAGTATTCAGATGGTTGGAATATTTCATGAATGCGCTTCTTTTTATTTAACAGCGACAATGGATTTTATGAGCTAGGAATCGCGCTTATTAATTTACAGTCATTTTGCACTTCCATGCCAGTCATTTAGCATTAACTCTCTGTTTAAAAATAATAAATGACCCCTGACTCTCTATTGTCTGTCATAATTAGCATACTGTCTTTTAAAGAGGAAAGCATGTTTTCTCTTCATTAACAGTAATATTACCTAGGAAGACAATCAGCAAGTCCGTGATCTGGAAGCTGCTGTGGACGCCAAATTAGCCTCTCTACCAGGACAAAATCAGTTAACACCACTAGGGATGTCATTATTGTCACATTATGTCACCAGATATACTCCAGGGTAAATAAATGATTTGTGGAATTTTTAATGCCGCTGCTGGAAACCCGAAGCGGAGCCGCATGGGTGGTGGGACCGGGGGGTCCAAGTGCCGTGCACCTCTGCCCTGCCCCAGGGACCAGACACTGCTGGGGCAGAAACGAGGAGGAAAAAGGTCAAATGAGTGAGGGGCTGGGACTGGGGGGGTGGCACCTGCCTCCTGCCACCCTGCACGGAGCATCACCCGCAGTCACTCGGCCTCACCCACCGAATGGGACGGTGCCACGGTCGGGTAGAGCAGAGGGGAGGGAGAGTGGAGAGGTGAGAGAGGGCTCAGGGCTGAGTGGGAGAGAATTTGATCAACAATTTTACTGTCATAACTATGGGTGTTTGCTGCTCCTCGGTCCCATCAGGAACCACCGGGTTGGTCCTTGCCAGAGCTTCCCAGCCACGCACAACACCCGGGAGATGCCGTTTTTAAAAGTATCCATAACTTTTGTATTTTGCCCTACGTCGGGGGGGTATTTAATTAAGTCTATTCTGTCTAACACGATCTGATGTCATTGTACAAGGAGATGTTCTTTGTTAGCAGCGCTCTTAGTTTCAGGCTCCTCTGTGTATTTGAAACCATGGTAACAGAAGAGTAAGCTAAAGCCAATGAGATAATGAGATATTCTCATTGTAATTGTGTTTCATGAGGGCACACGCTCCCATGGGTGGGATCTGGCTGTCTTACAACTGCTAACAGAATTTAAGGAACAGGCATACATTAGCGCAGCAGCGTTTTCCACAACAGCCATGTAAACACTCCTGGCGCTCCACTCGCCGCCGTTTCCAGCCCCTTCCAGTCTGTAGCGTGCAGGAAATCACGCTGCTAATGGGTATCAGTATTTTAAAACCCTCAGAACTTCAAGGAACTCGAGGTTTGAAAGGCACTGCCGAGGCTGCGAGGTGCTGGTTTGCATGATAATTGTGGTCGGCGCTGGAGCCTGCCCGGGGAGGAGGCGATGGAGGCAGAGCCGGGGCTGGGATGGAGCTGGAGGTTCATGGAAGAGCCCGTGTGAACCCCAGCTCCAATGCCCCATGGGGCTTGTCCTCCTGCTTCCACAGGGAATGAAATCAGGAAGTTCACTCAGCTTTTTAATTCTAAAACTTTCTGGAGGCACTGGCAAAGGGAAGTGTTTATCTTCTTCCATTGGAAAGGAAGAGAAAGCAGAAAGGAGTGACTGGCTCTGGGAGATCCCTGCTGGAGTTTTCCCATTTTACTCCCAGATACATTGCAAGGCACTCACTAAATTGCCCTAAACTACTTTGTGTATGTTGATTGCTATCTTTGAGCACACAGATGATCATACACAGCTGAGCTCAAGAGCCGAGGTGTGTGCCCCAACACAGTGCTCTGTGCTCTTGTGTGTGGCCTCCTGCTCCTCCTCCCAAGCCCAGATCCCATCATTGACTTGAATGATGGGCACTTGGAGATGGCCATGGCCATGCTGCCAGCAACACGCTGAGCAGAGTGCTGGGGAGAGCCCCTTTGCTGTTCGTTTGCCAGGGAGTGTGCAATATATTCCATATCAGACCTGCTTTGAAGGGTGTGCAACAGTGAAATAGGAAATAAAGTTTGGGGAATGGAAGGAAACAGGATCAGACCCACTCCATGTTGCTGTCTTTGTCCTGTGTAGTTCCCAGCAGATACACAGTAATTGCTCCTTCCCCTGGGAGCAGCAGAGCACCTCACGAGGGACAGGACAATCCACAATGATGAGCATGTGCCAAGGGAATATGGGATGGTCTCCTGAAAAAAGTCACAACACATCTGGGAAGGGGGATTTTTCCCAGAGCAGAAACACAGCCATGGTGTCCTGGGCATGCTGGGGGCTGCTTCATCCTGCTTCTCACCCCGTCTGGCAGCAGGAACAGCGTTTCACAGAGAAAACCACCAACAGGCAATGCTGGCGTTAGGAGGGACACGGCGTGTCTCTGCTCTGGTCTTCTGGGAGGGCTGATTCTGCCCTTCCCTTTGGGCACAGTGGTGCTGGACTCCCCTTACAGATGTGTGTGTATATGAGTACCAGTCGTACCCATGGACAAACACACAAACAAATGCTCCTGCTCATCAGCAGAGGGAACCTGAGCCAGCTTTGGAGCAGATCCAGCATCACCACCACCTCTCTGCTGCGGCGTTACAGGGTTGGCTGATTTGGCTGAAGCCCTCCCTGCTCTCTGTGCCCACCTTCTGCTGCAAAACCGCTTTGTCAGTGCGAAACTGCATCCTCTGCTGCATTGTCTGTCCCGGCTTGGGCTATGGAAGAGGGCTCCAGCATGGCAGGGCATTGGGCTGGGACCCAGCGCCATGTCCCCAAACGTGTGGGCTCCTGACTGGCAGTGGGACCAGCCCGGATCCCCACCGTGTCAGCACGGCTGGTGAGCACCAACCTCACCGCTCCCTGAAATTGTCAGGCTTGGGTGTTGCTCCTCCAGCTTTCCCAGTGATGAACCTTCCTGCCTTCCCTGCCCTGGGAAAGATGGACATGGAAGGTGATCACAGCCATGGCACCGGCTGGCAGTGACCCAGCAGGCAGGCACAGGCAGGGGAGCAGCGAGAACTTGCTTCACACTGTAGTCAGGGGGGATTTTTATTATTATTATTACTATGACTTCAAAGGATACACTTCCTATGGGGGGAGAGCTGACAAGATAAATTATATCTGTTGTCAGCAGCATGTACAGACCTTGGTGATATTTTAATTAAAACCACACTCTCCATCAGCCTGGCTCCGGCGAGGAGCTGGGAGCCGCCGGTGCTGTCACCAGCACCACCACCACCCCATCGCGTCTCCTGCCCACACCACATATAGTTTATGATTATCTCACGCACACCAAAAATGAATCCCAGTGTGTGTTTCGTGTGGATTGGGGCTGTGAAAACGTGTGTGGTATTTTGGATACCATGGGCACCACGTTGGGAGTGCGCAGGTCCTATTGAAGCTGCCACCATGCAAAGGGATGCAATGAGCCTGCAGAAAAGTGACCTGAAACTGTTCAAACTTTCTCCCAAATGTGGGATCCAAAGGAAAACTGGTTTTGTTTATGCTCTTAAAGGGAGTTCCCATCTCTGTGGCTTAAATCTTCTCTTGGAAGCTTTCTGTTCCAGTAGCTGGGTAAAATGCCTGCAGTTCTCCAAGGAAACACATCCTCTCTTAGGTTGTCCAGCCCCGGGTGTGTGGGGTGAGTCAGACATCTGGGAAGATGCTGGAGAACATCAAAGGGTGTCCTGCTTTCCTGGCACATGGATCTGGTTTACCCTGCTGCAGGTGTTGAGCCTGACAACCCCTGTGCAACCAGAGGACAGCAGAAAAGGACGTTTTGGAACATCAGTTGAGAGTGTTCCACTGATCCCACACTAACCCATAGGAGTTCTTGGAATGACTTTGGAGATTCACTGGCTTCACCCTGCCCAGCATCACCACGGGGCACAGCTGATACCCCAGCCCACTCTTGACCTTCCCTGTTAGGAGCCTCTTGCTCCTCAATCACTTCGCAAGGCCTAAAACCCCAGGAACTGCCCCTGAACCCAAACCAGTGCCAAGCAAAAGTTCACCTTCACAACTCCACCCTTACTCATCTCAGCAGTTTTTTCCCCAGCTTGTTATTGCAGCTGTGGACCATGGTTCAGCACTTGTAGAATAAATCTGTTATCACGGCTTGTATATAATTAGTGCTAAATGCATGTGGGTTATTTTCAATATCAGGATCCACATTAGACATCAAAAACACTTAAGATGCTGGTTATCACCACACTTTATGGCTCTGTCATTCACTGACTCGGAGCAACAGATATTTAATGTGACAGTAACGTTGAAATACGGTGTAGGCAGCGTGTCCTGCGATCGGCATGGCGTGATGCAACGATGAGCCCTACATATTAACTATGGTGCAGCTCATCTGCTTCACAAAACCTTTGCTGTTGAGACACAGAAAGCCAAGGAGTGTGTCATGCGGGCAAGGAGAGGACAAATATTTTTAGGTACTAATGTAAATAAGCTTCATGGATTAGGCTGAATTTCAGTAGAAACGGTCACGAGAGGAGATGCTTTTGTAGGTGAGCGTGGGTTGTCATGGAAGACACCCCCCTCTCGTGTTCATTAAAATTGATGGGGTGTCTTTTGTGAACTTGCTGCTCTTCTGGGTGCTCAGGAGCACCTCAGTTTTCACAGCACTCATTTGGTGATGCTCATGTGTGACTCTGTGAAACAGGGAGGAGGCAACACCGAGCCCTGAGCCCACGGCTCCTGCCCTGTCCCTTCTGCCCCAGCGCTTCCTTGGATCCCTGGAGTCGGGGTTTGGGGTCCATCTACAATCAGTAAATGGGTGGGTGCTGGGGTGGGGGCTGCACTTGTGGGAGGACAGGCCAGGTCCTGCACCCAGAGCCACCACAGGACTCCAAAAGCTGCCTGTGAGCTAAACCCTGCCTTTGGGATGGACTCACGTGCAACTCATAACATCTATGAGGTTTATAACATCTTATGAGTTCTAAGGCTTTTTATGAGACTTGGGTCCAAGTTCCTCCAAATCTTCAAAGGTGTCTGGAGGGTGCTGAGTGTGGGACATGTTTGGTGAAGACCTCTCCTCAGATCAGCTCCTGGCAGTTCTGAGCAATGCTTGGGCATCACTGCCACCCCTGAGCCCAGTGCCAACCATTTGTCACCATTGTCCCCACGTCCCCTGCCATGGAGAGGAATGTCCACCAGCCTTGAGGTATTATGGAGCATCTCTTGCATATCAAGATCATAGAATGGTTTGGGTCAGAAGGGACCTTAAAGCTCATCCAGTGCCACCCCCTGCCATGGGCAGGGACACCTCCCACCAGAGGAGGTTGCTCCAAGCCCCATCCAACCTGGACATCCTTGGACATTTTCAGGGAGGGGCAGCCACAGCTTCTATACATTTATATACAAGGGTATGTATGTTCCCATGGCAGGTCTCTTCCAGCCCTGTCCCCCAGGCTGAAGCAGAAGGACCCAGCAGGGTTGCCATCCCACCCCAGCCATCCTTGCAGCCAATTCTGCTCCCTGAGCTCTCCACACCCTTCATCCTCCACCATACCCAGCCCTCAGGTGGCTGCAGATGCACCGAGGAGGACGATCAGAAGTTGTTCAAAAGAAGAGAGAAACATGAACCCACTGCTAATGCAGTCCCTTCTTCCTCCTCTGCTAACGTGCCCATACACAGAGCAACACGGCGGGAGCCTTCTCGCTGAATTTACTGCAGAAGGAACTGTTTGACAGTCTTGTACAGGAAATCAGAGCTATGTAGAGCCTTTTTTTAATTTAAGCAATGTACACAAATCAAGTATATTCATTAAATCAATGTATAGTCATTTTTACAAGGAAGTGTAATTTAAAAACAGGCATAAAAGATTTCTAAAGTAATGATACACATCTCTTTTGGACAAATGTTATTTCAGGGATTTATGATAATTCTTCTTCTGAAAGAAAAACGAAGCTAATTGAAACAAACTTTGTACTTTATATTAATGCCATTCGAATACAGTATGTGCTGCCAGTTATAAAGTGACATTGAAAGCTGATGCTGTTCTCAACAACACCATGGTTTCTCAGTTTTATGTACTTTTTAATTTCCTCTGTGGAAAATCTGTTCTTTATAAAAGGGCTGCTAAAGAAAATGTGGAAAAAGTTGATTCATTCCATATTTACATTCTTGCTAGTACCTGGAAATGAACCAATTACCAATGTGAGCCAGAAAAGAAGTTAAAAAAGTCATTTAGAAAACTCATCTTCCTCCAGGCTCTGCTTCAGAAGTGCCCTGGGAAAGTTCTGCTCTGATAGCAAACACCTTTCATCCTAATGAGATTTTGGGTTCTCAGCCCCTGGGCGGCTGCAGCTTGCTCCTCACCATCACTCCATGCTTCACCTCCTCCTTAGCTGAGGGGCAGCTCTGGGGGCCTGGGGGATGTTCAGACCTGGATCCCAAACGCAGGCCCAAGCTTGGATCCAAACAGGAACTGGAACTCAAATCCGAACCCAAAACCGAGCCCAAATCAGAACCTGAACCAAACCAAAACCAAACCCCAACTCCAATTCCAACTCAACTCAACCCAAACCCAACCCAATTCAACCCAAATACAACCCCAATCCAACCCAAACCCAATGCAACCAAACCCCTCCCCAAACCTGAACATTAACCTAACCCACATCCAAACCCAATCTCAAACTCCAGCCTGCTCCCAGCCCTTGGTGGGACCAGCCCAGAAGAAAGCACAGTTTTATCTGGTTCTGACACCCAGCAGGACACCCCAAGGCCAAGCATCATGTTCCATCCCTCCAAGGAGAGATGATGGTGTTTCAGGACAACTTCACAGCTGATATTTCATAGAATCATAGAGTCGCAGGCTGGTGTGGGTTGGAAGGGACCTGAAAGCACATCCAGTGCCACCCCCTGCTATGGGCAGGGACACCTCTCACCAGACCAGGTTGCTCCAAGCCCCATCCAACCTGGCCTTGGACACCACCAGGGAGGGGCAGCCACAGCTCCTCTGGGCACCCTGGGCCAGTGTCTCACCACCCTCACAGTGAAGAAGCACACTGCTGGCTCATGTTGACCTTCTCCTCACCCAACATCCCCAAGTTCTTCTCCTCAAGGCTGTTCTCAATCCGTTCTCCACCCACACTGTCTTTGTGCTGGGGATTGCCCTGACCCAGCTGCAGGACCTTGCACTTGGCCTTGTTCAACTTCATGTGGTTTTCATGGGCCCACCTCTGCAGCCTGTCAGGGTCCCTCTGGATGACATCCACCCTGTTGGAGTGGTCTCTGGGTTTGGGTCACTCTTCCCTGTTGCACCCTGGAAGCCCCACCACCTCGCCTGAGCTCCGGCTGCTGCGACCACTTCCAGCCCCAGCGACTCTTCTCGCTTTCCCTCCACGTTACACGTGAGCAGAAGGGACTTGCTAAAGAAGCTCTGGAGGGGTTTGGTTTGTAGCTTCTGCACCTCCTGTTTGGTTTCTGGGTTTTGCAGGAATATGCTGTCTTCCTGGCTTTAATAAAGACTTGACGTGGCGTCAGTGCGGTGCACTCACCCATGAGGTTGCTGCTTGGAGCTTGTGTCGCTTCCAGCAGCGCTGGGACCAGGCAGGGTTTTATTAAATTCTGCTGGAGGAAGAAAAGTTGAAAGTTGAATTTCCGACACTAATATGATTTTTATTCTTTTCCTTCTTTTTTCCTCCCCCCCTCCCCAGCCTGTTGGTTTGTTCGCGCTCACAGTGTGAGTTTCATTTCACAGAGCAGTTTGATGGACACAGCGCGGTGCTGCTGCTCCTCATTACCAGAGAAAAGCCGGGCTGCGGCGCTGCCGGCCCTCTTCTCCTCCAGAGAAAAGGAGAAGCCTTGTCCCACTTCTTGCTCCACAAACTGAAACATAACGCCTGGAAGTGTGCGTATAATGAGGTGGAAAGTTTTGCCTCTTGGACCTAGGTTTTCACACAATGTATCTACAATCTCTGCTTGGGTTTATTTTGTTGAGGGAATAATAAAGCCACCAGAAATAAAGCCACCAGAAATAAACTCATCAGATATAAACCCACCAGAAATAAGCCCACCAGATATAAACCCACCAGATATAAACCCACCAGAAATAAGCTCATCAGACATAAACCCACCAGAAATTATTTCATCAGATATAAACCCACCAGAAATAAACCCACCAGAAATAAGCCCACCAGATATAAACCCACCAGAAATAAACCCACCAGAAATAAGCTCATCAGATACAAACCCACCAGAAATAAACCCACCAGAAATAAGCTCATCAGATACAAACCCACCAGAAATAAACCCACCAGAAATAAGCTTATCAGATACAAACCCACCAGAAATAAGCCCACCAGAAATAAGCCCACCAGATACAAACCCACCAGAAATAAACCCACCACCCTCACTGCTGCTCCCCTACTGCAGTAGCATCTGAAGAACACAAAGAGGATTAAGCCTCCCTCCTTGCAGGCATGGAGAAAATACTCAGCAAGTAACTTCCAGAATCCAGGAGAACTGGGAATGAAAACATTGGATTTTCCCAAAGCAGAGGAGGAAGCAATTCTCCCTGGCCACAGAGCCGGGGTGGTGGTGATGGTGGTTGCAAACCCTCAAAGGGGATTTGTGGCCCCATGACCAGGGTGCAGCTGAGCACGGGGACCACGGGCACAGTGGGCTTGGCCAAGTAGCAAAAACTCAAATATCTTTGAAAACAGGTTTATCAGAGTCCCTGCCCTGAATCCCGTTTGGAAACCCAGCTTCCTGTGCGCCTCTCGGGAAGCAGTGGACGTGGAAGGTGTTTGGAGCCTCCAATTAAGTAAGGATTGATTTTATTTATTTTTTCCTATGGGCAGACTGAAGAGGTATCTTCAGTTAAAATTGCTTTAGCCCATTTGAAAGTATGCACACTTACACTGAGCTTAGTGCACAGGCTGTTTGTCTTGCTATTTTAAATTAACTAAAAAATCAATTGTAAGAAGCAACTTAGGTGCCCAGCTGCAGCAAACTGTGGGAGCTCCAATGTCTGCTACGAGGATGCATCTGCAACACGTTAAATATTACAAGAGATTACAGGAAACACTGAGTATGGAGGCTTTAAATTAACCCAGTTAAAATGTACCACCATGGCATTAATTAAGTAGCCAAGTATAGATCTCAAAATTAAAATACCACTGTATTGAAAACACCAATAAAGGGAAATTCTCCTTTCTCCTGGAGTGGTGCTTGTAGGTGGTGATCCACATGAGCACAGGGGGGTTAGATCAGGCAGAGAGGGGACGAAGAGCCCCGAGTAAATGTGACAAGAGCACATCAGGGGGAACAGACCAAGGCACTGATGGTATCACAAAATACAACCCTTCCATGGAGGTTTGGTAGAACACGATGTGTTGATCAGCTACCAGAGCTGCTCATGAAACCCAGTGTTTCTCCTAATCCTGCTGACATATTTATATACATGTCGTGTGAGGTGTTTGCAAAAATGTGAGGGTGTTATATAACACCCACACAGTGTCCTCTGAAAAAACCCCAATTTTTTCTGTCCCCTACACCTGACCTTCACCGATATGGAGATCGCCTTGGCTCGGAAGCCTTGGAGGTGCAGTGCCAGTTGGCATCCCCAGCACTGGCACACGGGCATGATGCCACAGGGACAGGGATGTGATGCCACAGGGACAGGGATGTGATGCCATAGGGACATGGATGTGATGCCATGGGGAGAGGGCTGTGATGTCACAGGGACCGTGATACTATGAGGACAGGGATGTGATGCCATGGGAACAGGGATGTGGTGCCATAGGGACAGGGCCGTGATGCCACAGGGACAGGGATGTGGTGCCATAGGGACAGGGCCATGATGCCACAGGGACAGGGATGTGATGCCATGAGGACAGGGATGTGATGCCATGGGGACAGGGCTCCTCCTCCTCCATGGGGTTTGCTGAGCATCAACCCCAATTACAAATTACCCCTTTCTTAGCAAAATGAACAGCACCAAGTAGCGGCTGCTCTTTGTCCAGCCCAGTTCAGGCATTTGCTCACCTTGCCTTTGCTTTCCCACCCCTTCCACTGCCGCCTGCTCATCCTTAGTGCTTCCCTGTGTATTTTAATTTCCAGCCCTCCCGTCCCTCCCTGGCATCTCCCTCTGCCCATTTCCATAAAGCCAGGCTTAGATTATGTGGCTCTTTGGAGCTTTTTCTGCCTGCTCTTATCAAAGTTATCGGGAGGCAGGAACCAGGTAATATGTAGGCTAATATGGTCTTTCAGTATTAGGGCTGACAGATGAAACGCTGTAATACGTCTGCAAAATTTAATGAAAGGAGAAAAGCAAATTCTCAGATAGATAAGGAAGGGGAGCCCTGGCCCAGGCTGCCAGATGTGCAGCTTCCCGGGCAGGAACGCTGGGTTTTCCCCCTGTATTTCACATCCCAGCGAGGGTGTAGGTTGTACCTTGGATTTATGTGCTGGCTTTTGTTTTCATTTTGATTTATTTATGCTGAGGCTATGAGCTGAGTTACTGCACAATGCCTGCTCGGTGCCATTTGGATATATGGCTCCTGGTATTTATTGTATTTTTTGCTGAACTAGGATTACATACACTGATATAAAAAAATTGACAGGAAATCGATGTGGCTTAGTGTAAAATATCTTGACTATAAAGATTTTTTAGACCTATCAAGCATCAGCTCGGTGTTTAGTGCGTTTACTGGATCTCCAGGTTGTTCCCCTGACATGACGATTGTACTAATTGTCCAAGTATTTGATTTAATTTGCAGCGCAAGCCAGAAAGGGCTGTACAATTTCTAGTGAAGGGATTTCAGTTTGAGTTCAGGGGAAGGAAGTGCTATGTACATAGGCGACCACGATTTAAGCCCTTCCATAAAGTTGACAAGACCAACCCAGCCCCCAGGGGCTGCTCTCTCTTCCTCCACATTTGTGTGGCTGCCACAGAGCGTCCTTCTTCTCATCAGAGGAAACAAAAATCCCCTATTTTGGCTTCAGTTTCTTCTCAGAGTGTCATAGATACTCTTTTCTTGGGCCTTCAGCCCATGGAACTCCTTTTCCTGGTGGGGTTGCCATGTCCCTGGAAGTATCCAAGGCCAGGTTGGATGGAGCTTGGAGCAACCTGGTCTTTGGGAGCCTGGAGCAGCCCTCAGGGGCTTTCCTTGGGGCTTGGGCTCTGCTAATGCTCCCGGGGGGCTCAGCCCAGTTAGACCTTCCCTGACACGCTGGAGATCCTGTATACATTGCACATCCATAGAGCGAGGCTGTGAGCACCTATATATTATGGGATGCCCGTGTGTGTATGTACACCCTGGGATGGGCAGAAGCAGCTTTTAGGGAGCCATGGGGGGTCGGACGCTGCTCTCCTGAGTGCGTGGCTTGTTCAAACACACCTCTGCAGCTCCAACACAGGTGTCCCGTCTCACTGGACACCGTGGCTTCAGAGCCCAGTTAACAGGAGGTTAATTGCACAAGCGATGGTGTGGTGATAAAAGAGTGAAGCATTTCCCCCCTTGGGGCAGCACCAGCTCCTCCGCCGCCGCCCCCCTGCCCTGTTTGGATAGAAGCGAGCAGAACCATCCCAATATTTCAAACATCACTCATGTGGCCGGCTCTAATCGCTGCCTGCTCCACCTGCCTTGGGTCACTAATGCATTCAAACATTGCTAATGACACGGAGGTATGACAAGATAAGAACGGGCTCGTACTGAATGACTCCACAAAAGCCAAGTGGCAAAAGTAATTATAGCCCCGCGCGGGCGCTTGGCCCCGGACGGTCTCAGACATCAAATTTCATGTAGGGCTAAAACACCCCCCCAGATAACCCCGTGTTCGGCAGGAGCCAGGGCTGTATCACCTGTGTAATTCAGCTGACATTTGCTGCTGTTAACATGAAACAATTTGCAGAAAAGAAATAACTTCCATTTCCCTCAATTAATTAGACAAATTAATTAAACCGCCCTTTGGTATTGGGAATCTATTCCCTGCTCAAGAATAGGATGCTGCAGAGATTTTGTTAAATGGTTCAGAGAAGGCTTATTAATCCTGAAATGAATTCTATCAAGCCCTATAAAGCACCAACTTCAAGTGCATTTGCGGAGAAGAAAGCTTTTCAAATCAGATAGGAGAGCTACAAAAGTGCTGAGCATTATCGTAATCTGGCTGGTGTTTAATTTGACACCCTTATGTCAAGATATTAGAAGAGAAGGAGCAAATGGCCTGATAAATATGTACTTAAAGAATGACAATCCTTATAATCAGCTAATTTCTATTTATCTTATGATACCTTTTTCTACAGAAACTTGTATTAGAGAGTAAAGAAGATTACAGGATAATTCTGAGAGCTCTAAAAACATAAAACACTTGTCTTCCTTTAAACCCTGAAGTCGTGTTTTATTGTACCACATTTCAATGGCAATACCATCTGTGCCGGGACTTTGGGTTGGCATCTGCAGTGACTGATACCATCTACTCCTCCACCAGGGGCAGCTCCTCCTTCCAGTCACCCACCGGTGCCTGGTACAGGGCCTGATCCTGGCACCCCAACCCTGGCACGGTGAGATTTGGGCCACCTTGTCCCCAGCCCAGCTCTGCCACCAGGCATCACGGGGGTGTTATGGGGATGTACTGGGTAGGGGATGAGGATGGGATGGGGATGTACTGGGTAGGGGATGGGATGAGGATGGGGATGTACTGGATAGGGGATGGGATGAGGGTGGGGATGTACTGGGTAAGGGTTGGGATGAGGGTGGGGAAGTACTGGGTAGGGGATGGGATGAGAATGGGATGAGGATGGGATGGGGTTGTACTGGGTAGGGGATGGGATGAGGATGGGGATGTACTGGGTAGGGGATGGGATGAGGATAGGGTGAGGATGGGATGGGGTTGTACTGGGTAGGGGATGGGATGAGGATGGGGATGTACTGGGTAGGGGATGGGATGTGATGGGATAGGGATGGGAGGAGGATTTTCATGGGGATGCATTAGAGATGGTGATGGGATGAGGGTGGGATGGGGATGAATTGGGGACAAGATGCACCAGGACAAGGATAGGATAGGGACAGAGTCAGAAGGAGGATGAGCACCAGCAGCCACAGCAAGAGGCTCAGCCCAGCCAAGTCAGGACCACACGAGACCCAGGAGCCATAACTGCATCTCTCCTGCTGCTCCTTGGGCTAGATGGGGTTTTAGGTCCAAGAGCAACCACAGGAGAGGGGCTGGGGCTCGGAGTACTCACTTTGCCCATCCCCACATCTCTGGCTCGCCATACCCAACCCTTCCAGCCACCTTACCAACTTCCAGCATGAGGTTTCTATCTTGAAGGTTTCAGTGCAAAGGCCAGAGGGAACTGTAAAAACTCTTTAAAGCTTTTTGGATGCCAAAGGGGGAAATTATTAGCAAAGCAGTTCCTCAGCTGCGGCTGGGGGAATCGAGCTGGAGTCATTAATATCTGTAAAAAGCTTTGTAAGAAGAACTGCTTGCTGTTAAGGTTGAGCAGCTTTTTGTAGAATATGACATATTCTATTATTTATTCTAGAGAGAGAAATATTCCATTATCCTAGAGAAATATCCTATTATTTATTCCCTCTCGTTTAAGAAAGTTAAATATTTGAGCACTGCGAGCTCAGCCTTTCTCCTCTACAGGTATATCAAATATAGTGCAGAAATCTGCCTCCTTCCACCCAGAGAGCTGGCATGATTAGATTAAACTAATTTACTGTGGCAAGGCTTGGTGCTTTTTCCTGCAAACCACACTGCGTGGAAGAGCAGTGCCTGTAGGAGGAAGGGAAAACTTGGTGGGGCTGGTTTGTGGGTCGCTGCCTGCACCTTAAAACCTGGGGAGGGTTTTAAGGCAAAAATCCCAATCAGAGAGGCGAAACGCCAGCAGTGTCAAAGGCTGCAGGATACGACCCAGTGTAGAAACAATAGCCAGCCCAGAAGAAATGAGTTTATTATCTGGTCTAAAGGGATTTTATTGACTTGCTGAAAAAAAGTCATATTTAATATTGAAGTATAACTTTTAAAAACAGAGATGCTGACTCTATAAAAATGTGCTCTCGAGCTGAGACCTTGACTCCAAAGTGTAATCCAGAGTTTTTTTATAGCCGTGCTATAAATCATCAAAATTAAATGTTTGCATTAGCAGTGCTGGGAGAAGCCTATGCAGAGCAGTGGGGATGTGACACCCGGCACAAAACGCAGGAATTACAGAAACTCTTGGATGGCATCTGTGGGGGGGAGGTGTGTAATGCCCCAATTTGCACCATTTGCTGTTGTTTCTCTGAGGGTTTTCCTTCAGTGGGACAGCTGAGGTGTGGGGCAGCCCCCAGTTCCCACAGGTCCCAGCACATCCTCCCCAGCGACCTCACCCCACACTGCTGGGAAGAGGTGCTATGGGTGAGCAGGACCCCATGGGTGGTGCAGCAGGACAGTGAGGGGCTGCCCAGGCTGGGGGCATGAGGGTTGGGTACCATCAGCGAGGTGGCCACCATCCAGGTTGTCACCAGCCCTTGGCTCTGCCTTTCTGAGCCATTCTGTTGGCACTGGTCATAGGAGCAATATTATCTTTTAGTGAGTAAATAGCCAGATCCTCCTCTCCAACCTGGCCCTGGGGGGGGGTGTGCAGCCCAGTCCTGCCCAGCAGAGGACTTTCAGCACTGTCCTGCCTGTGAACCCCTTCCCATGTGCTGCCGAAAATGCTCTCCAGAGTGCAGCCAGCCAACCTGTTAACATCCTCTCCTTCACACTCCCGCGCCGCGCCAGCTGCTCTGCCTAGCAAAATACAGCTGGGGAGGTTTATAAATAGTAAATTAAGGCTTGCTCCAGCCACTCCAGCTGGGCGACGTTATAGGAGCGAGCAATTCATCACCGGGGTGTCATCCCTGCCCGATGGACTTCCCACCAGCACCGTGCCGGCGCGCCAGCCGGGAAGTCCCCGCTCAGTGCCACTCACCATAACCACTCCTAATTCCACCTTTAAACAGGGCTTTTTCCCAGAATTAATTTCATGGAGATAATCTAACCAGCTGGGGAAGTGTCGGTGGCAGACTGCTCACAGAGAGGCAGGCAGGGTGATGTACACCCTTCCCGGGTGCTGCAGGTGACATTTTGGGGACAAACCATCATACCCAAGCCAGCTCAGTGTCTACTGGGCTGGAGGGGATGGAGGATGCAAGAGATGAGCTGCGACATCCAACATGTCCTTCTGCTGTGGCTTTGCTTCAGGGAGAGGAGAGGAGAGGAGAGGAGAGGAGAGGAGAGGAGAGGAGAGGGCTCAGTCCCCACATCTGGCATGCGTCAGCCTGGGGTCTCTGGGGTGCATATCTATATCAAAACTCAATTAGAAAATGGGACCTGGATGTGAAGGACTATTGTATTCCAAGTATTTTTATAATTAAATCTGGGGAGGTGTAACAGGGTATTTATGAAGGGCCTTCAGAGAGCATTACCTTGCACCTACAGGAATGGTGTAGATGAGTTTATCCGACGTGTGGTTACCTCATTTTCACAGATCACAAAGGAAAAAAGCTCAGTGAGGGGTCAGGATCTCAACCACACCATTGTAATGACCCTGCATGGCTGTTGGTTAATTGGGCAACACCCCCAGGGGGGCTTCATCCCAGGATATGATGGGGACCCCCATCTCCATCTCCATCCCCATGGCGCTGCTCGCTGGGTGGCTCAGTGCCCTCCCCCAGGAAACCCTGGGTTTGTGGTGCTCCCCTTGAAGTCCTGCTCTCCAAAGAAAAGTTATTTCTTTTCCACATCCCTGGCTGAATTATTTCCTACTTGTGGAGCTGCTACCTACAGGATATAATCAGGCAGCACAGTAAATCACTGCTCCGTGTCAAACTGCAAGTGGTTTTGGTGTCAGATCCAGAGTTTAAATCTACGTTTGACTATGGATTTTATCCCAAACGTACTTTTTAATTTGTCCATCTGAAATTATTCTGAATGTAAGGGGTATCCAGCAAGAAGAAGAAAACTTTCTCAGTAACCATGGCTATTTTTCTCTTTGCAGGAAACCCCAGCCCAGCGCTGAAGCTGTAGCTGTGTCCAGGACCGTGCACCCTGATTCTGCAGGCACAGCTGCTCTGACGGTGTGAAAACCCAAAGTTCTCATACAGAATTGTCACCTGCAAATTGCATTTCTGGTTTTGGCACGTATGTATTTAATATCCACTATGATTTACATAGTTTTTATCAATCCACTTCCACTGAAAAGCCAGCATGATGGCCAATGTTCATCATCCCATGGGTGGGTGCGTTAATGTTCCTTACAGCAGGTTGGATGTGCCGAGGTGACCTCCTCTGGTGGCTCCTGGAGGGAGACACTGGTGGGGCAGTGAGGGGTCAGGATCTCAAACACACCACCATAATAACCCTGCATGGCTGCTGATTAACTGGGTAACACCCCCAGGAGGGCTTCACCCCAGGAGGCAGCAGAATGCGATGGGGACCCCCGTGGGCAGGGATGAGCTCCCAGCCCCGTCCTTGGGGCTCCCCGTGCTGAGCAGGGCAGCGGGCAGGGGATAAGGAGAACTTGGCCAGGCTGCTGCAGGAACAGAAAACAATTCATGCTCCAGAACAAGACACTTTGGTGGTTTCTGGGCTGGCTCACCCCCCGCTCCCCCGGCCGGCTTTGCTCTTATCGAGTTGCCAAGGCGAAGGCTTTGCGCCCGAGTCCCGCAGCACTGACATTCATGCCTCGGCGTCCGCATTGTCTTCAGAAAATAATCTCCCCTTCTTAATTCCCCCGAAGTTTTTCAGTTGTGGGTGTTTGCTGCAGAGCCAAGGGGTGGGGAAGAAGCTCCTCGAAGCTGCTGAACCCCGGCACCGAGGCTGCATCCCCCACTTGACGGTGCCGGCGCCTGCGGGCGAGGGAAACCACAGGTCATTATTTCTGAGTTTGCACATTAAAAAAACAACATTGAGTCAGAAGGGGATGTCTCTAAACCACAAACGCCAGAAATAACAATTGTATTAGACTGCATTCATGAATACATAATAAAGTTCAATTTGCCATTATTTATCACGTTACTTAAAATTAAATTGAATTTATAATGCAAAAGAAAAAGATTCTCGTGCTATTTTGAAAATAATGCAAAATCTTTCATGCCGTTCACAAAGCATTTGTATTAGCACCAGTGCATACAGATTTATTTATTTTTGTGAAATTATCACCACTTCCCATTGTCCTTTGATCCTCGGGGACATTCTGCATTCTTTCATGTATTTTTTAAGAGCTAAAGAGGCACATAAGCAAATAAAGCACTAGAAAGTCACAGTGGTTTGGGTCATCTTAGTTTTTGGAGTGCTGGAAGAAGTTAAAAACCAAGAACTGGAGGAGATCATTGCCTTGGTGTTGACGTTGGTGTTCCAGGACAGGACCTGGGAAAAAGGGAGGAGTCAACATAGAGCATCTCTCCATGAGACCCTCAGAGGAGGGGGAGTGGCAGCAAACCCTTGTCACAGTTAACACACACATCTGAAATAATGGAAATTGAGGTGTTTGAGCCCAAGCTGCCTTTTGCCCACTCTGCCCAAGCATTCCCTGTGTTGGGAAGCAGAAGCTGCAGACAGGGAGCCCTTGCAGAATAAATAGCAAACCCCAGCGCCAGCCTTGCTCCGCTCGCCTCAGCTGAACATGCTCCTTATCGCCGGGTTTTGTGCGCTGGCCTAAAATAATCATCTGTGAATAGAGCTCTAATTACATTATAGCTAATCCATTTTCCTCTCTGAAGCTGGTAGTCAACAGTTTATTCTCTCACCTCAAAGATGAAACCGAATGTCAATTTTCGAGATAACATTGACATGAACTTATGTATCAGGCAAGTAGACAAATGCCATTATAATCATTTATAATCCTTTAAAGCTGTGACTGAGAAGTGGCATTTGGACTGGATTTAAACTTGGCATTGTCCGTGTAGAAGATTAACCGCTACATAAGACTTTGATTTCTGAATATTGCCCATTAGAGAGTTTTTACTTAGGAAATTGAAGTATTATATATAGTTTTAACGTGGTTAGCAGAGTCTGACACAAACAATAACATTCCAACTTCAGTTAATTCTTTCGCATCCCAGTTACAGAGGGGAAAACGGAGTTCTCGTCCAAAAAGCACCCCAGTAGGACTTTGAAGATTATTCCTGCTTGATGGGAATTACACATCCCGAGTTCATTTCTGCTGTTGTCGATCACTATCGGGTGCTCACCAGGAGCTGCTCTGTGTTAGCCAACACACTCTTTGTGCAAACCAGCCCGGGTGCCTGGGGACCAACACCAGCCCAAGAAATGGCCATCCACCACCTTGGCCAAAGCACCTTTCCTAGGGAAGGACCTGATCATGGACACCAAGGAGGAGAAGTACCGCAGGAGGTTCCTGATGCAGTGGGATGGGATAGAATGGGGTGCAATGGGCCCCCTCCATAGGGTCCCTTTTCACCTTGCTGCCCCAACATCTTCCAAGGGACTTCAAAAGGGACATTGTCTCCAGGTGAGTTTCTGGAGATCATGGTGTAGCTGTGGGGGACAAGATGGGACCTTATGGATGTGGAGTCTACTGGAAGGAGCAAAGCAGTGGTCATAATGCTCCGATGTTTAAAGTTCATCCTCCAAAATGCTTCACAGAGGCTTATGGTCAGGAACCAGCACTGAGACTTGACAAAGAAAAGGCTCATTCCATGACATTTTTTTCTTTTTCTTTCTTTTTGTCTTTTTCTTGTTGACTTTTGTAATAAAAGCTTGAATTACAAACATTGCCTGAGCAGAAATAAGGAACTAAACACCAGCAGTGAATGGGCTGCGACCCTTGGAGTGCAGGGCTGGATGCTCCTGGCCCCGCATCTGCTCCAGGGAACATCATAAACACCAGGGTCATGCTTACAGAGCTTTGAGGAGATTAGTAATTAGGGTTTCACACTTTTTGTTGCAGCCTGTTCCTGAAAGTCAGAAGCAGCTTAGGAAGGCTATAAAGGAAATTGAGATGGTAGTGCCTGCTAGAGAAAGAGGAGGCAAGAAGAAAGGCTGGAAAAGCAGAAAGGAAGGCTGGACAAGCAAGAGGTGTAAATGCTCTCTTACTGTGTGTGTTTTAGATGTTCTCAAAGGCATAGGTATGTGCTGGATCTCTTCTGGCTTACAATGTGGGCAGGGCACTGACCTGCCCTCCAAGCCTTTGGCACTTCCCATGTGTAATTCACATTGTCTTCAGGATTGTGCCCTCTCCTTTTGCCTCGGGAAGGGACGACAGTGGCTGCACCCAGATGTGCAGAACTGCCCAGATGTGTTCAGACGGGGACACTTTGGGCACTGGAGGAGATCAGGAGTGAGGGAGCCACCCGGGGCTGTGGGTGCCCCCACCCCACACTCCCCTCTGTGTCCCCAGCCTGGAGACCTGCAGAGCCCCTTGGAGGCACGTTCCGGCCCATACAAACAGCTTGCTATCATCTGGGTTCAATCTAGTGATAAATGGGCTCCAGAAGTTTCTGAATATTTGTATAAGACCACAGCACTTCTTATCAAAACATTTCCCATTATTATTTTCCAGTCTTCCCTCCATGCCCAGCTACCTCCTCCTTCCCTTTGGTGCGTGGCCATGCCCCAGCTGTTCACAGCACGATCATTTTTTCTCTCTACATGGGAAATACAAGAGAGCTTTCCTCTGAAGAGGGTAGCCCAAATCCTCCCGGGGTTCTCAACCCATCCTCCATCTGTGGTCATGCAAGTGTTTCCTCCCAGGCATTATCACTGGGAATGAAAGAATGTGAACACGCCAGGCTCATTTGTTTGGTGTGTTTAGTTTCTTCCTAGGTTTGTGTAAGTACTGATCTTCTTCTCCTTAGAAGATAATCAAAGACAAATGTGGGTGTGAGATGCAGGCTTAACAAATGGGGCTGCCTTCTGAAAATGAGGTCCGTGAAATAAATAGGGAGGTAAGAGCATGGCTGGTGCCCACGAGATGAGAGGTTTCCAGGAAGCACAACAGTGAGGAGCACAGCTCAAATCAACACTACCCCGTCATCCATATTCATACAGCACAGACAAAACATTTTGTATTGTAGCTGCTCATAAATCAGATGGAGAAGAAGGGGGAAGAGGGAAGAGGTGAAGAGAAAGGGGAAGATATAAAGGAAGAAATAGCTGGGGGCTGAAGGGAAGGCGAGAGGGGACTCAGCTCATTCAGGCTAACATCTGCTCCGTCTGAAGTGGAACCACCTGTTAGGTTATTAAATTGTACAATTAATTTATGTGGAAGGCAGGGAAGACTGTATCTCATGAAAAATCTTCCATTTTAACCCCATCCTTTGAAAGCAAGCTGGGTGAAGCCAGCCATTCATGCTGTGGATGCACAGCATCATCATCTTCATGTGAATTGAAGGAAAGTCTCCAACACCCCCCTTCAAGATGCCCATGACCCCACTGGGCAGTGACAGACCATGGCTGCTCCAAGCAGCATGTTCTTCTTCCACGGGGAGGTAAAGAGATGGCTCACATATGCCTGCCCTCATGTAAAGCCAATGCAGCAGGAGCTCCTCAAAGCCCTTCCCGGTGTCAGCCTGGTGTTATGAAAAGTTCCCATCTTCACTATCTCTGCCACTGGCAAATCTCATGTGAGGCCAAGTTTTCATCAGAATTTGTATGGGGGTAATGTTAAGCCAACTTCTGCCACCACAACCTCCTGCCACCCGCCAGCCATCGGTCCCTGGCTGCGAACTCTTGGCCTCCACAGCAAGAGAGGGTGGGGATGGCAGAGCATCTCAGCGAGGGACCTCAGCAAACGGGGGCTGCAAACCACTGCCCAAACACATCCTAAAAAGTTGTCTCCCAAATGCTGATGGCCCCACAGCAGCAGGGAAAAGGCTTTAGCAGGAGTGGCTTCGTACCGGTCACTCACAGCCCTGCTCCATGGCGCTCACACATGGCAAAACATTTGAATTGTTCATTATCAAAAACCCCAAACATTTAAAATCATTTATTTCAGGCATCTATTTTGGAATGTATCCTAACAGGTCCTCCCTGCAAGTCCGGAGCCCTGATAGCGACGTGCACCTTCCACGCTTGCAGGATCGGGCCCCGGTTAAGTGCAAAGCTCTCCAGATTTCGTTCCCATTATTGTCTTCCTTTGGCATGACCGGCTGGAGCACTTGAATTGGAAAGGTCCCAGAATCTTCAGTCTCCTAAAGTATTTTCAATAACGTTGAGAGCAATTTTCCTTAGAGCATGTGAGGATTTCAGCAGAGGAGCCAACTTTCCCGGAGGAATGATCCAATTACGAGGACTGGATGCTCTTGTCAATCTCTCCCTCAGGGATGTGGAAAATCAAAATTATGATTTATTTTTTTTAATGTGACAGCGAGCGTAAAGGCAGAAATCTAAACCATGCCGTTATCTCCCCAGGCACCCCCCCTCCTCTGCCTGATACTGTCAGCTAAAAATACCCACTCTTTTCAGGCAGAACCTCCTTAAATTCTGCTCTAACAACAGCGCCGGCAGGACCCAGCCCGCGGTGCAGTGCTGAATTATGACTTTTTAATGGTGACCTTTCCATGTAAAAATTGAGTCAAAATGACTCCGTTTTTTGCTAATGCGACGTGGTTGGAACCCAGGGGCTTGTGTTGGGTGACAGAGATGGGGAAAGGCAGCAGCAGTCCCCCGAAAGCTACAAATAGTTGCTGCAGGGTGAGGGCAGTGGGGGACGGGTGCAGGGAAGCCGGGACGCCTTGACACGGGATGCTGCAGGAGATGTCCCCAAGACGTTGGCCAAGGTGGGACAGGACCCTGAGACCCCACAGCCCTCCTCCTCCTGCCCACATCCCCATAGGGACCAGCCCTGTCGGGGTGCAGCCCTGCAGTTTGCAGACCCCGAGCCCACGCTGTGTGGGGAGAAGGAGCCCCTCTGTGTGGCGGGGGCTCCTTTGTCCCCCGCCTTTGTCCCCCTGGGGCTGCCTGGCTCCTGGGGCTGAGATCAAGGGGTGGGCAGTGGGAGCTGCAGCCGCCACGTGCCGCCCGCTCCCCCTTAGAAGTTGTTGTTGCTATGGGGTCCATTGTTGCCGGCTTCCCCCTGGTGCTTTACATCCCGCGCCTCGCTTTTTCACAGGGTGAACAATAATGCCAACTCTGGTTTTGCTCCCGTGGTTGCCTTTTCACAGTTTTTTTTCTCCCCTTTGGCAACCCATTATGAGCGATGTCACTAACGAACTGTGCGATTCGTCAAGAGATTTTCCACCAGCAGCTCGTACAGCGCCACTCACCGGGTTATTCTGCCCCAAAAGCCCAGGAAAATCTGCATATCTGGGAGACACAATTACCTGAGGTGACATCTCTGACTCTGCAGGGATTCACCTCTGGCTGATGGAGCCGTCAGGGGCAGGGACCGTGCCGATGCCACCTCGCCACAGGCACTGGCCCACATCCAGCACAGCACCTGCCATTGGCAGCCCTGAGCCAGCGATCCCATGGGAGCAGAGCAATGGGATCCACCCCCGGCATCTCCCTGCATCACCACGTCATGTCCATCTTCCAGCTCTTCTGGATCTCCTCAGTAAAATACTGGCTGAAAAGCAAAACCCTTTGGCTTCATCTACAACCTTGAGGTTGTACCTGCAACAGGAGCAACCAAAGAGCCTTCATCCTTCCAGGGCTTGGCTTCATGCCCCTGCAGATGTCCTATGTGCTTTTTCAGGGCTTTGGGGAAGATGATATGTCTGGAGGCTGGGATAGTTAAATATTGTGCCAGGGATAGAAGCAGGAACCCTTGCCAGGCTCTCCCCCAACAAACCCACCCATCCCATGGGCAGGAGCCCTGGGGCAGAGCCAGGTCCTGGTCCAGGGAAGGGCAACTGCAGCTATTTCCTGTGGTCAGGTTTTGGAACCAGCATCTTTCCAGCATGGGGAAATATCCTTGGGAGCCAGGACATCTTACAGGTCTTTCCCAACCAAAATTGTTCTGTGATTCTATGCCATCTGCTCCACTCCTGAGCAGGCTCTCCTGGCAGTGTCCCACCATTCATCCCAGCAGTGGGATGCCACTTGGGTCCTCTGGGATCCGGCTTTGCAAAACCCATTGTAAGGGATAAATAACCCCACTGTGAGAGCAATTCCCTGTGGTGGAAGGTGATCTTCCCTGGTCTCCATCAGCTAAAAATCAAGTTGTATAATTGCTTAAATGGGAAGTGGTATTGCTGTTTGTATAAATTATTGCATTGCTTTAAAAATTTCCAATGACGAAGAGCAAGCAGGCTGCTGAATCGGTGTGCCAGATCGTCTGGTTCATGATGACAAATGCTTTAATTAAAATAATTCTAATTAAATGGATGTCAAAAAAATGTTTCAGCTCGAAACGAACTTCACAACCTCACATCACATCCTATCAGACGGCGGCCACATGACAGAACAGAAATAAACTGAGACCTTTAGGCAAATCCTCCTAAAAGAGGCAGTGGTAATTCCCAGCCCCATGTGCTGTGCTGCCTGCACTGGGGGTGTGGAGGGGACAGCTGTGACCCAAGTGACAGCCACCATCAGGGCTTTGATCACACAGAGCCAACCAGCACGTCCAGCCCATCGCCTCTCCTCGTGCTCTGCAAACATGAACGTGTTGGCAAACCCCACGTGGGCTGGAGATGGGAATCACCAGCAACATCCCTGGGACATCAAACTCCCCGATACGATCCAAAGGGATATAATAGGATTTGGGGCCAGTTATCACTTCCTCCATCTGACCCATCTCATTTGACATCCCGGGAGTACTTTGGGACAGGTCCCTCCAGGCCACTGTGTCAGCACAGCGGGAGCCATCCCATGGGCTCCCCAATCCTCCATCCCACATCCCGCATCCCACCCTGCACTGCAGGGCCAAATGCTGTAATTGGATCTTAATTACACAGCTCTCCGCCAGGTTATTTTTATTTCTTTGTTTGTTAATGCAATTATTTAGCTGCCCTATTTTAGCCTTGACCTTGCAGGAAGAGGGTATTTTCCAGTCAGCATAATGCTTTATCTTTGAAAGCTACAATCAATAAGGATAATTAATGATGCCTGCTGCAATGATAGCCTCAGCAATCATTATACCACATTAATCCCTGCAGTCAGACCGGGGTCAAGGCCATCTAAATCATTCACCTAGGGGTGGAGAAATTCAAATAATTTACCAATTTAAATCCGAGGAAACAAATCCCACTTTATTTTTCAAAGCCATTTAGACCATTACCTTTCCAAGAGGCCACCGACCGTGGTTTTGTGGGAGCCATGGACACGAAGCTGAGCAGCCCGTGAAGCTCCTCGTGGGAAACCAGGTCCTCTGGTGGGGATGTGCACCAGGGCCACGCTGCAGGGTGAGTGAGGGGCAGGGGAGCAGCTGCTGCTTCCCCCATACAGCCCTCCAGCATCTCTGGCCACCCTGGGGCTGGCTCAGTGGCTGCTGTGCTGGGCTTTTTTTGACCCCCCCTATCCAGAGGATGTAACTTTTTGACATCTCCGTGTTAGGAGTGAAGATATCCCTCTGTCTGCTGCCTGCAAAGATAATTCTTGGGATGCAGCCAGCGCCAGGGTTGCATCCTGATGCCTCCCGACGTGCTCAGCTGGGGCTTTGCATCGCTCTCAGCCCAAGGAGAAGTCAACGTTATCCCAAGCCTTGGGGAGGAGGAGGGGTTCCATCCTCCCACCACCGGCAGGGCCCAGCTGAAACGCCCGCCTGGTGCACACCGGGCAGAAAGGGGCACCACAAGCTTTGTCAGCACATCACAAAAACCACAAAGCCAAGAGCTGCAGAGCAATGCCCTTGGCCAAGAATGGTGTTTGCTGATAATCAATAACGCTGATCTTCTAAATCTGTTCCTGGTGACTCTTGCGGGGCTGGTTTTGCAAGCTTGGGACATGCTGCCTGCTGCAATGCCTGCTGCTATTCCCACCACAATGCCTGCCATGATGTCCACCATGATGCCCACCACAATGCCCACTGCCATGTCCCCCGTGATACTGACCACGATGCCCACCACGATGCTCACCATGATGTCCACTGCAATGTCCCCCGTGATACCGACCACAATGCCCACCATGATACCCACTGCGATGTCCACCAGGATGTCCACCAAGATTCCCACCACGATGTTCACCGTGATGTCTGTCCTGATGCCCACCATGCAAGAGGGACCAGCAGCAGCACGGAACAGAACCTCAGGGCTCTCTCTGTGTCCCCCCAGGGTCTCAGCCCAATTCTGGGCCTCGGCAGCCCCCAGGAGTGGACGAGGTTTGAGAAGCACCCAGAAATGCGTAACGGCACTGGGTCCCTCCACTGAAACAACGGGGAAATTTGGTTTAGCTTTGATTTATCACTCTATTATGAACAAGTTTGTGTTTTCACCAAAGTCATTCTCCTTGCCTGTACTGAATTAATTATATATTAACAGCGGCATATAATTTATATGTGGACATATACAATAAATTATGGCCTAACTATATAATTCTCCACATATAATTAATTACATTAAACATCCACATTTTAAGCCTGCAATTAGATAACCCTGGGAGACAATCCTGTTAGCATTTTTAATAAATACTTGTGTTTGAAGCTGTTTAACAGAGCACCTGATAACTGATATAGCAGTGTTAACATCTGTTCCATTATTTGCAGAGGACGTTCGTTGAACGTAATGCTCCTCACATAAAATATGCATTTGTTCTTGACTGTCAAGTGCCTCTATTATTTTATTAAAAAGTCAAAAAAGAATATAATCAGACTTCATAATTTATGTGTGACATTTTCATTACAGAAAACTTTATGCAAAATTGAATTCTAAAATTTAATTTCCTGTGATGTTTAAATTACTTACTATCTGGCTCCTCTCCAAACATTGTGATCACTCCAGGCCCCATATGAATTCTATTAAGGATATGTTTAGCTGCTGCCAAAATGTACGGGGTATTTTTCTACGTAATTCCAAGAATATGCTCCTTAAATTTATTTTGTGCCAGTTTAAATAGTTTCCCTCATGCAGGAAAGAAAGCAATGCAAGACTTTTTTAACCACTGCCATCACTTTTTTGTTGTTGTTTCCCTCGGTTCTTGGTGCCCACTGTGGTCCTTCAGCCTCCTTAGCCAGGAGGAGCCATCCCAGCAGCTCAGGGAAACTTGGCTGAAGCCAGAAGGAAGACCTGGGCTTGAAGGGGCTTTTCCTGGTTGCCACATCTGCTGTGTCCATTGGCAATGAGCACAGGAAAATCAAGTGTAATACGTGGCAGGGGGATGTATGGGCCAGCATTGCAGTTCATGTTGCTTTGGTTCACAAAGCCTGGGTCTTGTATTGCCTCCACTCCACATCATCTCCCCAGGAATGTCCCTAACATCCACGTCAGGAAGAGAAAGCCAAGGTCAGGATGGAGAAGAGCAGGAGTTGGGTGGTGAAAGGGGCTTAATGCAGCTCAGGGGGGATCAGACCTGCTGTAGAGAAGCTGCAGTGAGGGGTGTGGGGCTGGGAGACCCCCAGAAGGGTCAGGGGGATGCTCTGGCCAGACTGAGAAGCCCCAAGATGTGTGAAACCACCCTTGTCCCTACTCGGAGACTGCCCGTGCCTTTGGTCCCATCGCCTCCATGGGTGCTCAGGCCACGCGTCCCACCCAGGTCTCCATCCTCACCCCTCCCTTGCGGTCCCCAGCCACATCCACCGTGTTGCAGATGACATCAGGTTTGAGGACAAATTTCTGCCGCATCTGCAGCTGCCCCAGCTCTTCCTGGCAGCTCTTTCTTAGATCGATGTGCAGTTCGCATGTGCCCTCCTCCACCAGGAGCCCAGGCACCATCAAAGCTGGAGATCAATACCTCCGCATGGACTATTGCTACAGGACTTGGTCATTTTCTGAGCAGACCATGTCAGTCAAACCCAGCTTGCTGCGGTGAAATAACTTGATCCCATGAATCTTCAGAGGAATTCATGCAAACCTTCAGGCATGTCTTTGGAGATAACTCAGCTCGCTGCTGCTGTGAAGTTCACAATGTTTCATGTGCCACCTCAGACAGTGATGGAAGAGTTTCCAAAATGAAGGCGTTCTGCCCAATTTCTGCTTCCCTCCCCTTGGCTGGTACCTGGGAGCAGCCATCACGTCCTGCTGCCTGCCCCTGCCAGCGGGAAACACGGGCAGGAGTAAAGGGATGGTGGGAAAAGGTGGTGGCTTGGAGAGAGCCGTGCCTGTGCCCTTCGCAGCCACCCTGCCTGTGGATCCCAATCAGGGAGCTGAGCAGGGTAGTGCACATCCCAGCTCATCCCAGCATGTCCTAGCTCATCCCAGCATGTTCCAACACATCCCAGTTCATCCCAGTATATCCTATCTCATGTCAGCATGTCCCAGGTGATGTACCAGGGTGTCCTAGTTGATCCCAGCATATCCCAGCATGTGCAAACATACCCTAGCTCACCCCTGCAGATCCCATCTCATTCCAGTCTGACCCAGCTGATCCCAGTACATCCTCACCCCTGCCCCGGGACTCCCTCAGGACCTGGTATCTCTGTCTGGGCAGGGAGTGGGTGCCACCATGGGAAGCCCCATGGCAAGTGGGACAGAGCTGTCACTGCTGAGATGAGGTCGCTTCTGGACTCAGCCATCGAACTTCCCTTGGTGAGACCACCCAGGGGATGGAAGACCCCACTGGGTTTTATAGTAACTCAGTGCCAACCATGACCGGTTGGGAGCACGGGGGTAATAAAAGGTGAGACCGGGCTGATGCCAAAGGAAGCCCAGGCAGGAATAGGATGACAGAGCAATATTGCAGGAGGTAGGAACCTGCTGAGTCTGGGAGCACCTGATTTATTTATATTCAGCTAAACTGCAACGTTCAGAAGGAGAAAATCTTCAAGCCCTGATCTATGGTTGCCTCCTCTCAGAGGGATGAGGGTGGTATCAGCCAGGCAGCGATGCTCAGCCCCACACCTCAGCCTTTCCCACGGCCCCTCCCCTATTAATGCCAGCAACACAAACCCAGCATGAATTTTTTCTCTGATACACTGTGGTTCACAAATTGGATGATGACAAAACCAGATAATTTATGAGCAGTATCTTAATTTATTTATTATTGAACACTTTATTAACCTATACACTTTGCTGCCTGCACATCTTTAATGGATTTATAGTAGGATTATTCATTTATTCCCGCGCATGAAATAGTGCCTTCATAATTCACCTGTGGCATCTTAAGATATTAATTATAGAACCCAGGGTCTTCGCTTAATGGTGAAACACTAATTGTGAAGGTAAAACACATTCTCATCCTGGAAAGCTGGTTCCCAAAGTCTACTTGGCTCTTCCTGGAGCGGCAATGGCTCCGGCACGTGAACGGCTCGTGCATCTTTATGGAGTCCAGATTACTGCATTTGAAGCCAATTTCCAACCCTCATTGGTTCAAAACCCTGTAGCAAGACTGGAACAGATGAGGAGAAGTGGGTCTGGAGGGTTTCTCACCATCCCTGCATGCTGTTGGTGGGTGATGGAGGGTTTGCCCCCTGCTCTCATGTGCCAGGGTGTCCCAGCTGATCCCAGCATATCCCAGCATGTCCAAACACACCCCAGCTCACCCCTGCACAACCCTGCTCTCTTGCAGCAGGAGGTTTCTATAGCTTTGCCCTCCCCTTCGCCATCTCTTCTGCTCCCCCGAGGCTGATGCTTTTGGGGAGGATCTGGCAGCTCCACATCCCCTGAGCAGGACGGGTATTTACAACTGGGTTACAAACAACTGCGAAGAAAAGAAAGGCATCTCACAGTGCACAGTAAAAATAGTATGGTGGGGAGGGGGACTGTAATACGAAACATGTTGGGATGGAAATAGCTTAATTCTGTCACAAACACCAGCCTAATGTGTGCCCTTAAACTGGGAGCCGTATACGGTTCCCTGCAGCATCCGCCCGTATCGGGAGGATCTGCTCCAGCTAGACACTCTGGTGCCTCGCGCCCTGCGCCCGCATCGCAGCCATCATCATCTTTTAATGAGCCATTTTGCTATTTATCTAATGTCACTGCTTCCCCAGCAGCGCTGCACCCGTCCTGTCCAGTAAAACCCATTATCTCTATTAGGCTGCCGATAGCGCGGCGGTGGGATTGTTGGCTCCCTAATTGCTCCAGCTCGCTCCTCCTCCCGCTGATAGATTACCCCGGGCTAACAGCCCCCCACCTATTCCCCAGCGCCCCACCACCAGCCAATCCCCAGCAGTTGGGTTCTGCTCTCAGGAATAAATCCTAACCTATCAATACATAATAGGCCTTAATAATCAACAGCTATAGACGTTGGCTGCTGCGGGAAGCCTGCGCAGAGCTGGGTGTGTTTTATCTGCCTATAATTAGCAGCAGTGAGACCCCATTTATGGGACAGGGCTGTACAGGAACGAGAACAGATTTTACAGAGGGTCAAACACGACTTAATCCTCTTGATAATGTAAAGGGGTGTAAAACAGTCCAGCTGGCCCGGGAACGTGTGGGAAACATGAAGATTGAGGTGGGCAGCTCGGGACAGAGCCTTATTTTTGATAGCAAAGGAGCCATCATGGGGTAAATTCTGTGAGATGTGGGTAGACCAGCCCAGGGCTAGGAAAGGCTTTGTTAAGAGGGGTTTTCCATCCACCTTGGAGCCAAGAGAAGAGGATGCTGTCAGGAGACATCCCCAACCAAACACCCTCGGGTAGAACAACTGCGCCCAGCCCCACCAGCCATGGAGGGGGAGGAAGGGAAGGTGCCCCAAAACAAGGCAGTAAAGCTATAAAGTTAATGAGGAAACCGTGTACTTTTTTACAGTATAACCCTTTACAACCCCCTCCTCGGGAGCCAGGCTTTCAGGGTAATACAGTGAGTGCTATAAAATGGATGTTTAATGTAGCTGGGGGCCAAGAAAAACATTGTATAATTGTAGTAAGCAGCTTGCTAAGTAAAATGATAGCTTTTAAAGGATGAAATATAGCGTAGGTTTTCAGGGCTGCGCAGGCTCCAGCTTCATATTGCTTCAATAACAGTTTCTTCATTTCACTTACAAATGTATCTCGGAGGAGATTTGTTACAAACATCTCCCGGCTTGGAAATAAGATGCTAACTGGATCTGCCGGCATTATTCGCTGTGAATAAATGACCTGATACGTTCGGTCCTTGCCCTGCTCCTCAGCCACGCCTGCTCTCACCAAATTTGTTTGATTTTCATTCACTTTCTGCAAGTAGGGGTGCCTGTGGTGTACCGGGGTGGTGAGGGATGCTCACCTAGGATAACACCCACATCCATCCAGGATTTGGCTGGGAGGTCTTGGTGGGACCACAGACCCCTCGGCGCCTTCCAGCCCGTCTCGGTCCCACCGAGCCCACAGCTCTGCTGCTTCCCAGCCCCGTGTGATGTGGTTTGGGCTGGGTTTCTGAGGAAAAGGGGCACAGGGAGAGGGGTTTGTTTCAGCTGGGGTTTTGGAGTTAACGTCCTCCCCGTCTCCGAGCACTCAGCGGCCGACGGTTGCCATTGGGCTTCTCTAAACTCAAATGAAAGGGCGCCTATGGCTCAGCTGTGGTTTATATTATAGACATTAATATATATCACATATAATACATAACCTCATGAGGTGGGAAGCAGAGGGCATTGCTGTGGATTGGAGCAGAGCTTGCTGTGCAGTGGCTGGGCTGTGCTGGCACCTCGGGAATGCCCAGGAAGGACCACGGATGGGTTTTCGGGGCTCTCCCCATGGGATTCCCGACAGGACACAATCTTCCTCCTTTTCTCTCTGGAGGAAGCAAGCTTGGCCACAGGAAGGCAACGCTGCTCTGATGCCATGTCCTTCACCTGGCTCTCGCCCCTGTTCCTGGCTTAACCACTCACTGTGTTAAAAAATAACTACAAAGTGTGTGCAAGGTAAGCACTATGAGCACACCAGGCTTTCTGAAGTATTTCCCAAAGCATTAAAGGTTGGACTTGATGACCCTAGAGGTCCCTTCCAACCATAATAGTCCTATGATTCTATTAGGCAGGCAGCAAACCTTTGCCCACTAGCCACATCGGCTTTGCCATTGCAATGCCCAGAGCAGCCTCCTGCCATGCTGCTCACCCATGGACATGGGGCTGGTGTTAGAGTCACAGTATTCTTAATTTCTGTAGAAAAAGTGAGCTTCAAGCACAAACCACCTGCCTTTGGCTCCCTGTTCTGGGGCCTTTTCAAAGTGAGGAAAAAGAGGCGTTCCTCTGCCTTCTGTATGTGCACACGATGCGAAATCTCATCAGCCACAATATTTTAGAAGACAGGAATTGTGAGATATATCGCATGTAAATGGACATATCATCTGAGCAAGGCACCATTTATCAATATCACTTTGAAATGCAGTGGATGATCTGATGGGATTATGTAGATCTGAACAATCTATGGGTGAATGAAATTGGGTAACCTTAGCAACCCCAGGTACATTTGTGCAGCTATGAATCAAATGTCAGAGCCATGAGCTATGCACAAAATAAAGAAATAATTCTTTGAAATATTCATAACAGTCTGAAGTGTATTATTTCATAAGTCTCTGCCTATTATGCATTTTGGAAGCCAGCCTTAAAGAAAAACCACCCCCCATTAGCATTTACATACCCTGTATGTAAATACTCACAAACAAAGCCAAGACGAAACACAACCAGCAACTGCAACAACCCTGAGCTCCTCTTCTCAATGGTGGAGAGAGCATCTCCCACCAAGGAGAAACTCCAGCTGGAAGAACTGGAGTAAGGAAGGATCATTCACACAGATTTCAAACAGGACCTTCCACCATCAGTTTGGATAAAACCAGAAGTTACACGCTGTAGTTAAAATGTATTCGTTTGGAAGTCTCCCTTAAAAATTGATGGAGCTCAGAAAACCTATGGTTTGGGGTTTTTTTATTCAGTTACTTGTGCAAGTATTTTGGATGGCCGTAAGATACTTTAAATATACACTGCACCATACTTGAGCAATCAATAATTACATATGTAGTAGCAGAGACTTTCCATATGCCTGGGCATATGGGCTTGTACCAAGACACAGAAAGCACCCGTGCATGCTCCATCTTTTGCCTCCTCCACAACGAAGCTCTGAGGTTTCCCAAGTTTCTGACTTTTTCTGCATGTAAAGCCATGCTTTTATCCTGGCATTGGTTGGAGACTATAGTTCTCAGTCTGCAAATTCATTTTTAATCAATCAACAGCCACTGCACTGAGCTGCAGCTGCTGCCATCAGCTGCTCCAGGACCAGTCATAAGGACAAGGAGGGGACAAGGCTGGGCTGTGGGTGCCTGCAGGACTGCTCCTGGGGCAGGATGCTCAGGCATCTCTGAGCTGCCTTCTCTGCCTTGCTGCTACCTGCAGATATATGCCCTTGTTTATTTTATGGTAGCCAAAGTTCTCCTTAAAGCCTGAACACTAAAAGTTGTGTCGATAATTGAGAATCCCAGTTTTCTTTAAAAAGAGTTCCTAGTGCTTCTGATTAATGAAAGAACCCGCGTTTGCTTCTTGGGCTCTGGTTCCCTCTTGCTTCCCAGGTCCCGAATACTGAAGAAACAGGATTACAGCTCCACAGTCCTTCTCAGCATCACGTGCCACGGGGTGGTCTCCAATTTCGGAGCTGGAAACCACCCATTTGTTTATTTTACAAAGCTTTAACCCACCCTTGTGCTTAGCAGGCTGGCAAGCTCTCTGCTCTGTTTATTTTTTTTCCCAAACAGCTATTAAAGAATCAGTGTTTCCGCAAATGTGTCTCATTCTGTTTTCAGGTCGTGCTGGAGAGCTTAGCAGTTAAACCACCCTGAGGACTGCAGCAGCAGATCTGAAGCAGGCAGCCCCGTTTATTCCAAATCGCCTTCTCCGATGGCTCTCCCGCACGAGCTGGATTAATTGTTCAGGACCTATAGCACATGCTCCAGTGAAAATAAATTACTTTATTCCTATTACACCACCAGTGGCTGTGTAACTTAATTTCATTAGCTCGAACCTGTTGAGAGTGTTCAGATTTCCATAGCAGGACGCACTCGAAATGAAAAGATGCTTTCGATTCCCAATTAACAGAATCATTCCCTTTCAACCGAAATGAACGTTATTGAAACCAATTAGCATAGACTGGAAAATCTCTCATTAACGAGGGGAGTGCGGGTGAGTAAACAGCAATGAAAAGATGAAATTAGAGAAGAGCCTCTTCTTGTTGGCCTGAATAATTACATGCTTAGTTGCCTAATTGTCTGGTGAAAAGCCGTGCCGTGCGGGTACCAGATTGCCATGTTCATTAGGCTGCAAAAGGCCACCTGCTGCTGCGGCTCATTTTCCTGCCATCGATACACGCGGGGCGCTCCCCGGGGACTGATATTTGGCCACAACACTAGCTGTGAAAAGCAAATGAGCTTGCCAATATGCTGCAATATTGTGTCCTTTATGCCAAGATACAGAAGCTTAATATGTCAAATATAATGAATAAAAACCGAGAGCGATAACGAAGTTTATGAGGAAAGTGACCTTCTAACACGTCCCGGTGCAGGAGTGCAGGGCACGCGGATGCCGGTCCCCCAATACAGATGTTCCTTTCTGGCCTGGACTGCTCCAAATTACGTAGCACAAAAGATAAATTACAACCGCTACGGCCCGAGCGATCCCTCAGACAATGGCATAATGAAAGCATACGATGTTAACTGTTGAAATTGGAAACAAATGTGAAATGCTGAATGCTAAGAAGCGTTCATGAAAACCAGCATTGTTCCTATTTGCTCCACTGGGGCAATAAACATCAAAGGAGGGAGGCCTCTTTGCGCCAGCCCTTCCTCAGATCACTTCGTGTCTTATAATTGCTATTTCTATGGGTCTTTTAAGCCAGGCTTTATTGTTCTGTTTGCAGAGAGAAGTCACCCTGGGTGCAGAGGCTCCTCCTCGAGCCCTGGTACGTGTGCCATGGGGTCCCACCTGTGAAGCGGTGGAATGGAGGGATGGATGCTGCTGGAGATGCAGCTATGGGATGTTGTGCGTTGATGGGATGCTGGGGCCAAGCTGCCTCCCTTCCAGGGCAGGGATCCAGCAGAACCAAGCTGGGAAGACCTGCCCTCTTGCAGTGCAGCATTCCCCTTCCCCAGCCAAACGTGACCTCATAAAATACAACAGGCAGGGGAAAAGGTGGCTGTTGGCTTTGGAAATGCTGACCCCGGTTCACGAAGGCTTGGATGCTAAGGATGGTGCCAACGCAAAGGTTTCAGCCCCCGCTGGATCACCAGGTGTAGATCTGATGGTTGTAGCTGAAATCTCTTGCTGGCCCTATGGCAGAGGAAAGGAAATTCCATTGTCTTGTTGTCAGTGTGGCTGGGAACCAGGACCCTGCCCAGTGTGCTCCATCCAGGTCTCTGCTGCCATTGGGGTGAAGGACAGAATTACTGGTGAACACGAAACACAAATACAATAAATAAATTCTTAAAGGGGGCTGTGAATAGTCATCTAACCTATGAGTTACAGCACTACCCAAGCTCCAAATACTGCAAGCGCAGTCTCTGAGAATTTGTGCTTCCTGTCTGGAGTGAAGTTACTAACCATTTTGAAGTGAAAAGGGTTACAGCTCAACAAGAACCCAACTCAAACCAAAATAGCCAGCAGGAAACACTCCCACAGCTCTGCAGCTGGGACCAGCACCACCAGTGGGTCCAGCATCCCAGGGCTGAGCCTCCATTCGCTCTCCTTTCCAAGCATTTCCAAACGCAAGGTCTCTCTGTTTTCTGTTTTATTTTCCCTTTTTCACAGTGCTGGAAGATGTTACACACCAAGGAGGTCACTGAGAAGGAGGAATTGCCAGGGCATGGCAGGTAGGGTGACCGTGGCTTCTAGGTTCATAGGCACAGGCAAAGAAATCAAGGATGTATGGATATGTTATTCATATACACAGTTGAGTATATTGTACTACCACAATAATAATTATTGCCCATATATAGCTCATCTAATTAATAATGATGATGTTGGGAGGGGGCTCACTGCTCTCCACTGTACCACAGAGGAGGAGCCGATGCAGAGATGAGGAGCTGTGTCCCACGCGGGGTGAGAAGCAGCTCTCCTACCACATCTGCTGACCTCTTCACAGCTGAAAACAACTTCTCCTGGCACAATGTGCATCAGTGTTCAAATATTCCACGCAGGCAGTTTAAGGGCTGCACATCCTGTTACATCAAACGGAACAGCTCACGCTGTTGTTCCCACGCACTGCCCGTGCTGAAGGGTTTGATGCTACACGGGGCAAACACAAAAGCTCCAGTTGCTATCAGTCAAAGGTCTCGGGTGGCAGCAGCAGGGAAACATACACCACCTTCTCCTTTGCCAGTGGTTTGATTGCTTTTTTTTGAGCAAGTCCTTCATTAATTTGAAGGATGAGAGGATACTGTTAAGAGATGGGTTTATAATTTAAAAAAAATATAAAGCACCTGGCAAGGAGCAAGAAACTTTTAGAAGACCCTGGTGATGGGCACTGCCCTGTGCTGGCAGAACTGCCCTTTTGGAAGATGTGGGGTTGGTTTTCATCATCCAGGTCCATGCGGGTTAGCATGGACCGGTCTTCCTGCCCTTCCAGCAGGAACACGGATTTGTGCACCCATGACCATTTCCAGGGCATCTTCATGTTGATGTTAGGGGCAAATCAAGAGACCTGAAAGACCCTGCATGTGCTCTGCTGTGGCCCAGACCATGAACTGCCATTTGACTCCCTCAAAAAACAAAACTCCTGCTGAAGCCCCCAGGCTCAACCCCCATGAAAATCACTGATTTGCATCCCTTCTTCCTTAGCTTTAGGGGCTGGAAATTTACAGCAGAGATCCAACACTTTGAGGCCAGTCCCGGGGTGTCTCAGATCCCCTTTCTGCCCCCAGACTGGCACCCTCATGAACCACCTCCATCCCATGGAGCTGGAAGCCGACGTGGCTCAGCCAAGCCTGGCAGACTCACGCCAGTGTCTCCCCACCAGCCCACAGACCCACCACAAAAATCGATTTAGGGCCCTACCCAAGACCATTTGCCCACCTGAGTCACAGATCTGCACAACACTGGCACAATGAGTGACACATTCCTGTTATTCTGAATGACTTTTATGGCTTCTTCAGGTTTTATTCCATGAAATACCCAATGTGATCACATTATTTAGGCTACTTTTCAACTGGTTAAATATAGTTGACTAAATTAATTACTAAGACCAGTTTTACAACAGATTAGGATAATTTACTGGGCAGTTTGTTGTTTTCCTAATAGTCTCACCTGATTGATGGAGAGGGATGGCTATAAATGTTTTTTATGGCTAAGTAACAGCAAATGCAAACTTAATCAGGTGTTCTGCTCTGGATTCAGTAAACCCCATGGAACTCGGATAACAGGAAGGTATAATTATTTGTAATGTCTGGGAAAATTTCAAGTGATTAAGGGGGAAAAACTCAGAGAGACGTATTGATGTAAAGCAGCTGGACTGGGAGGCAGGACCCCCCATCCCCACCAAGATTTGGGGCGATGTGGATGTAAATAACAGCTGGACCTCGAGGTTCACACCAGGGGCTTTGCATTTCTTCTGTATGATGACCCTAGGGATAAACTGTCGTGTGGATAAACTGTTGCCTTTGGAGACTCAGCCTCTATATCTGATACCTTTTGCGAGCAAAAATGTATTGTTAGTGACAAATAAATAGTGGACAATTAAGAAATAATGACCCAAACTTCATTACGAATTCCAAAGAGAAAAGACTTTGTAGCTCTGCAGTAACGGGCTCAGAAATTACATCTATGATAAAGGTACCACCTGTGATGGGCGTGGGGCAAAGGATGCAAATTTGATTGCACCTCTTCCTTTTAATGCAAAGAGTGAATTGTTTTCAGACTGCTGATGATTAATGTGGTTATCGATTAGCTGATCAATAAGGCCATGGTGTCTAATTATTGATAATCCTGCTCTAAATGAAAGATCGAGTGTACGGAGTGCTAGTTGCAGCACTACAAATATAAAGTGATTCAGTGTGAAGCCTGGTAATTGAAAGTCAAACTAATTCCATAAATTAAATCACAGCAATCCATAACATTTACCTGACAAATCCTTTTGAAAGCTTTATTTAACTTTCAGTGCTCATTGGGAAAGCTGTGGATGCCCCCAGAAACGTGCCCTGGTTTGGGATGGAAGTCTGAGTTTGGGGGTGCCTTTTATTAATACAAAAGTCTGATTTGCTATAATTATGCAGGATAATGACACCAGTTCAGAGCTTCGAATCCCTCAGCTGTTTTGCTAAACCTGATTGGATTTGGGGAATTGAAAGGAGCTGGTACCAGTCACACGTGCTTCACCTGCACACCACCTTGTTTTCCAGGCTCTCCCTCCAAGCCCTTGTGCAGCAAACCAGTTATTTTGTGAGCACAGTTACTTTGCCTGGGTGCCCCTCACAGCCCCTGCAAGACACTTGGAGGAAACCAAAATAAAACCTGTGAGACATGATCACATATTCCAGTAAGCAAATTCATTAGAGCAATTAAAAGTCCCCACTGATTGATCACCTACTGTTTGGGTAGCTAATTCATCCCAACAGCATCCTCTGCGGCTGTAGGATTCAGTGATCTAATTAGAACAAAGTTAAGTAAATGCCTCTAATCAGATAATCTGAAAAATATTCCATTCCCCAGCCTCTGAAAATGTCCAGGATGAGGACAGGCGAAGTGTGAGCAGTTTTATTGCTGTGTGAATTCCCCACCTGTGATGGCAGGGGATAATTCTTCCTGTCTCAGCACGCAGGTCCCCGTTCCAAGACGGGGCAGCAACCGCCAGGGCTGTGCCAGCAGTTCATAAGTTTTCATTTTGCTGCTTGTCAGGCTCCCCCTCTCGAACAAGCTTCAATTTGCTGTTTGTTTCTAATCTGATGTCATGGTTCTGCAGAAATTGCATTTGAAAGGCTTAACTAAAAGGCAGCTCCAGCCAGCTGAGCGGCAGAGCAGCCGCTTTATGAATTCTCCTGAGCAGCTCCCCCAGCCCGCTAAGCAAACACATGCAAATTCCTGTAGCACCTGAAATGTGTCACTGTGTGATATTAAGGGATCTGCACATCAGACAAATCACCCTGGACAACAACAAACGTTTCCCCTAATGCACGGTGTCACCTCTTGCTGAGTTCTCCTGCCCCTCCATGCGAAGCGCCGCCAGCACTTTCAGATTTTTCTCCTATTTAATCTTTCTTTTAAAGTTTCCTCCAGCCCACACTCACAAACAGCTCTCATTTGGGGACAGTCTATTTAATCTTTAAAATAAAGTTTCCTCCAGCCCACACTCACAAACAGCCCTCACTTGGGGACAGTGCCTGTGGTTTTCCATAGTTCCCAGGGTCCTGCAGCTGAGCCGGCAGCTTTGGATCAGGATTTGGGGATGAGCTGGTGTCATTCCATCCTTCCTTCTGCAGCCTCTGCAGGCACCACGGTCACAGAGAGCTGTTTCTGTGGGTCTGGTGGAACATCACCCTGTGCCCACGCTGCCACCTCCCCTGGCAGGTGCTTTACCCACGCTGCTCTCCAGTGGCAACACCCCTGGCACGGGGCACAGACCACCGTGGCTCTCACAACGCTTGGATTCCACGTGCTGAAAGCTTAAGTCTGTCTCAAAGTTTTAGGGCTGGGCTAAGTGGCTTAAAAGGGCTTTGCTATTGCCCCGGAGAGCTGTTTTTCTGAACATTTAATGGATGATGGAGGAGACGGATGGATCTGCAGGAACTTTCTCCAGTTTCCAAGTAACAGGAAGGGAGTTTAAGCCTCTATGTCAGTATTTGATCCTCTCTTTTCTTGTCACTGGTGGTAGTGAACAATCTCTAACTGCTGCACTAACAACCAACACAATTCCAAACATCCCCCAGCCCCTCGAACCCAGCAGGGAGCTGTGCGTGGGGTGAGGAGCCCACGGTGGCCTCTGGCCAGGGGGAGCACGGAGGGGGTGACAGAGCAGCCCCAGCCCAGAGCCTCTCTTGGTCATAAAGAGACCAAGAAAAGGAAATAAAATACAACCAGAAAGCTGCAGCAGCAGAAGAGGTTTCAGACCATCACATGCTGGGCAGTGCAGGAGGTGATGGGCACCTGCCCGCCCTAGCAGAGGGAATGTTTCAAGCTAAACGATGATGAATTTGTATATATTTACAATGTTCTGCTAGGTCTCAGGCTGCACCTCCAGCAAGCCAAAGTATGTGAACCAAAGCTGCCCCATTTTCCCTCTCCATTTTTATTTCTCCCAGTGGAAATGAAGGAAAAGAAGACAAAATAAAGTATTTTTAAAGGGGTTTCTATTTTAACAGCTACCAACAGACTGTGCTTCTGAAAGACATTTTGAAAAATATATTCCTTATGAATTTGTGTTAAATACAATGGAATGGTCCTGAAATTACAGCAGTGATCTGGTTCTAAAAATTGCCCCCCATTTAATAACAGCATAAATCACGTGTAAAAGATCCTTCCCACCCAGCAGCGCTGCTTTACATACACAAACCTCATCATTTGTGTTTATTGAAAAGATTCAGACAGCCCGATGTTATTTATGGCTTTAATTTGCCCGCACTACTAAATAACTCCTCACTCCAGGAAGCCTCTGATAGGCTGAACAAGACCCTGGGACTCATCCCCAGCAGGCGCTGGCATCTCCAGGGGGTTTGTCCCCAGCTCCAGCCTCTGATGTCCTAAGTGCCTGTGATGTCTGGGCAGGAGCATGCCCAGGGAGTCGAACTGAAGCTGCAAGAAACACAGAATCCCAGAATCCCAGAATCCTAGGGGTTGGAAGGGACCTTGAAAGCTCATCCAGTCCAACCCCCCTGCCAGAGCAGGGTCACCTAGAGTCCATCACACAGGAACGCATCCAGGCGGAGTTTGAATGTCTCCAGCCAAGGAGACTCCACAGCCTCTCTGGGCAGCCTGGTCCAGTGCTCTGGCACTCTCACAGGAAAGAAGTTCTTCCTGAGATTCACATGGAACCTCTTGGGCTCCAGTTTGCATCCATTGCCCCTTGTCCTATCATTGGTCAGCACTGACAAAAGCTTGGCTCCATCGTCCTGCCCCTCACCCTTTACATATTTGTAACCATGGATGAGGTCCCCCCTCAGTCTCCTTTTCTCCAAGCTAAAGAGCCCCAGCTCCCTCAGCCTTTCCTCATAAGGGAGATGTTCCACTCCCTTCATCATCTCAGTGGCTCTGCGCTGGACTCTCTCAAGCAGTTCCATGTCCTTCTTGAACTGTGGGGCCCAGAACTGGACACAATACTCCAGGTGTGGCCTCACCAAGGCAGAATAGAGGGGGAGGAGAACCTCTCTTGACCTACTAACCACCCCCTTTCTAATGCACCCCAGGATGCCATTGGCCTTCTTGGCCACAAGGGCACATTGCTGGCTCATGGTCATCCTCCTGTCCACCAGGACCCCCAGGTCCCTTTCTCCTACACTGCTCTCCAGCAGGTCAGCCCCCAACCTGTACTGGTACATGGCTTTTCTGCCACTTAATCCCATTGTGGTGGGAGGGGGGTGACAATCACTGTTCCCAGGCAGAGTGACACCATCCCCTGGCGGTGCGATGCCCCGCTCCCGGGCGGCATTGTCAGCTCTGACAGCCTGATTTAATCTGCAGGAGGCTGAATGCCTCTGACCACTGCGCCGAGTCATTAACCTTGACTCACGTAATTGAATTCAAGGTTGATTGCCTGTGACCCTCCTCGCCGAGGTCCTCAAAATGTACATATTCATTACGAGCCGCATGGCTAAATGGATTGCACAGTGAAAGCTGTAGCAATCAGCCTGCTTGGTATGCGGGGGGCGAGGAGGGCACTAATTGCATGTTAGAGCTGAGGATTAGATTATGAAAAGAGTGAGAAAATGAAGATAGATCCCTCTGACACTGTCAGATTAAGGGCAGGGACGTCCAGGAAGATGACATTGAAATTTACGGTGCCGTTAAGGGAAGGGGGATTTGAAAGGGGTGTTGGAGATCTTTGGTTTTTTCAGTTCCCGTATATTTACTCAGTTATGGGCTATTTAATACCAAAAGCTGATCAATGCACTCTTTAAAACTCCGACACAGGCGCAATAAATTGATGCTGGAATGTGCTTTGTCTCCGGATGGTTGCTGTAAGAGGTGTGCCAACCCCTGGTTGTTCATACTACAAACTGTCCAACCTCCACCACGCCAGTCCCCACCAGCCCCACGGTGCAGTGGGATGCTCCACAGGGATGCTGCCAAAGCCCACATCCCATAGCCAGAAGCAACCTGCAGGTTCACATCACCACTGGGTGTGATCCTCCCGTGTTTTGCTGCAGCACCAACCAGATGTGATTTTTTTTTTAATTCAGTTAAGTGCAAAAACATTTTGCCCACCGGCAATTCAGATTCTCAATGTGCTTTTAATAACTGTTTGTAAAGCATTTAGGAAAATCTATGGCAACACATTTAGGGAAAAAAAAATCAAATTATTCTTGCCTTAAGATGTTATTCTGGTATCTAAACTTTATGAATCATCCTGTGTGGCCCAAATGCTAGTCAGTAATACTGTGAAACAAAACATGACTACGCTGCATCTGAATTTAATCCTTGTCATATTTTTAAATAAAGATGTTAATCTTAGCCATTTGCTTAAAATCTATTAAGAACTTTATACTAATTTATGTATGTCCAGTCCTGCTCAGTCTATACAGCAAACCCAACCCAGTTCAAATCAATGGTCTGCTTAGAACTGATTGCAGTATCTAGAGCCCAGGTCTATGCTGGCTCCTTAACTGCTCCTGTTAAAATCAGGCTTAAAATCTGCCATAGAAATAATGTTTGAATTCAAGCATTTCTGGAGGTGGAAGCTGAACATCTAAATCCCAATATAAATGTTTCCCAAGCATTGCAAGGGCTCTGGTTAGTGGCTAGATAGCAAAGATCAGGCTGTAAGGTGAGTGAAAGCTCATGCAGAATTTTAGCCCAAGCCTACAAATGGAAGTGGAAGCTCTTGGGAAGCTTTTCCCCTCTTATTCCCTGTTATTGGCATTTCATGTGGGATGCTGTGAGCACGTGTTGGTGGAAAGGCCAGGCTGAAAGCACCCAAGTGCCTCCACCCAAAGATGCAATCTGCAGGTGATGGGACCTGGTGCAAAACTGCACATTTTCCTTGCAGCAATCTCACCTAATATGCAAAACCCCCTCCTTTTGCATAACAAACCAACCTGGAAGCCTGCAAACAGCATGCAGAGCTGTTGGGATCTCTTGGCTTCCTTTCAACAAGGAGCAGAGCCTCTCAGCTGGGCTGCAGGTTGCTCCCCGCTATGGGCACGTGTCCCTCAGCCACCACTCCGGAATGATGCTGCCATGCATTTGATTAAATTCCCAACGTCTGGAGCTTGGGATATGGCAATAACAGCAGGAGTGTAGGTGGCAACACATCCAAAAACCTCAACGGCAGGAACTGCCCGTGCTTGGGGGTTCTGATGTGTTGAGGATGTAATTAACGGGAATAACTTTGTGGTTTCAATCAGGGAGGGCTCTGTCCTGAAAGGAGGGTTTCTAACCAAGTGATATGTCAGGACTGTTGCTAGATGAGTATGACCAGAATTTTTATCTCCTGCTCATTAAATTACCACCGTGTATGACTTTATAAGCACTGAAAGTCAAGGAAAATCGTTGCTGACTGACAATTCGGGATTGCCGGAGAGTGCAGGTTACCAACAGCTGACTCAAGTTGAATAAGACTGACAAATTAATCCTCCTGCTCCCTGGACAAGCCTGTAATAAAATTACTGTACGATGTGTGGGTTTCTCCTGCCCTGGAGGATGGTGGCACCCACAGAAAGAAAAAAGTAGTCATTTATTGACAGGGAACAAAAAAAGAAGTTTATGAAGTATTTGGATATAACAGGAGCACCTTGCTCTGCAGAGGTTCCACATGCAATAAGACAACTCCAATTGTCTCCCAAAATTGCTTTGATTTGTTTCAATTTATGAATGAGCTGCAGAGAGAGAAGGAAGTGCCCAAGGAATGTAAATGAAGCAGCTGGGCCGTGGTCTGTGAAAAAGGCCTCTAGACATCTGATGGAGAAGATTTTTCTGCTAGGGAACCCGGTTGTTGGCATTTTGTAAATCCTAAAAATAACGAAAGACAAATAGTCTCCCTCACTCCTGCTGAAATTTCATTTACTTACCAACCACACTAATGAGCCGCTGCAGAGGGACTTCTAATTAGGTCCACTTTATTCCTGTCACTGAAATGAATTTATTTGCTTCAGCTTCTAGATCTGGTTTGATATTTTCCTGGTTTTTAAGCTAGACAGTACAAAGGCTGGAAAAGCTGGAACTGGCTCTGATATTTGTATCGGGATTACTGATGCTAGGAAGAGTAAGGTTTGGTGCAGGCTTAGTCCAAAGCCAGAAGACCTCTATCAGTGTGTTTGGAGCAACATCGTGGTGACCATGAGGACAAGGATGGTGCAGACCATGGGCTCAGTGTCCCTGAAGCCCCCCTTTAGGAGCAGGGTCTAAGTAAGCAATAAAGCAGGAGTAAAGTGCCGCTGCTCGGGTTCCTGCCTCATGTATATTCAAAGAGGGAAGAAGCCGTATGCATAATTCATTATCCATTACAATTGCATTATACTATTTATACTATTACTTCGGGAGCTGTTTAAATTAAGGGTTACAAATAGCTCATTTGTTTTCTGCTGCTCTGGCAAAAGGGCTTCAGCTGCTCAAAGAGCTGCTCTGGCAAAGCCAGGAGGGGCCATGCAAGGGGTCCCTGGCGAGGGCACCCATGGTCCTGAGAGTTTGCAAACTCTGTGTCCTGGCCAGCACCCAGCTGAGGTCCAACGAGCCACCCCAAAACTGCTGCTGCCCCTGCCAGGGCTTTGCTGGGCATCGTCTCTCCCCTTGATTTGGCTGCAATTGGTCTCCCACCCCCCCACAATTAGTGGACCCCCAGGTTCCCAATCCCTGGGGTGAAAGCTGAGCCCCATTGCTCAAGGGTCTGGTGGAGGAACTTGGTTTGGACCCTGGCAATGTTGAATGCATCGGAGTGGTGTCAGTGATGTGGCTTGAAACCATTCTCTTCACACCCTAATAAATTTCAGAGAAGTGTGAGAAATCCTCGACTGGTAATTAATTGTCATCTAACTCCTAAAACCCAGGTTCTGAGACACATATTAGGGCTCTTGGTGCCTTTCCAAACATTATTTTATTAATATGAATAATATATTAACCATTGAACAGTCTGGACCCCATCCAAACCACTCTGCTGTAAGTGCTTCGCTCAGACTTACCAAGGATATTTACATCTCTGAACAACAGATAACATTTGTATTGGTTTCGGTTTTATTATTGTTTTACTAAATAGTTATGAGAGCACCAAGAGAGGGATCTGAAGATTTTCAAAACGATTTGAAAGATAGCCCATAAAGTGCTTTACATCTTTGGGAGTTTAAAAGGTGAATTACTGTTCTTTAATAATTTAAAGAAAACCCTCCAGAATGCATTTTTAAACGCATTTCCAGCTAAACACAGGTTCCTGTCCTCTGCTCTCATCACGTCAGGATGAATCATGCTGAGGGAGCTGCAGTCATGGCTGTGTAATCTCAAACAAAGCTGCCAAGGGAAGAGCTGCCCCCCGAGGGAGACCCGGCGGGTACCGCTGGATGCTCTTTGTTCATTACCATGGACCCCGGGCAGGGACTAGTGATGGATCTGATTGAGATATGACTTAAAATTCAGTTTCTCAAAGTTTACTTAAAATTACTCGGCTTCATAAATGTTTTTATACAGGGCTGTGGCATCAGCAGCTGGGAGCTCTCCTGTACAGCCCAGAGGTGCCCGGCTCCAGGCACACAGAGAGGGCTTTGCTGGAGATGAAGTGGCCATGACAGGAAGCCCTCTCTGAGTCTGCAGGATCAGGACATACCCCTGCCCTTCCCATGGTACTCTTTAGCCAATGATTAGAAGTCGATAGTGGATTCCAGGAGCCCATGGTCTTACTCAAACCTCCCATAGAGCTGTTGTTCCAAACACAGCAGCACTGTTTCCTCCTGCTGCTCAATCCCACCCAGCTGCCTCTCCATGCTCCCGCTGTTACAACTCTTTCTGTGCAACTGCTCCCATGCTCACTGCAGCCTCCACCTGCTAGCAAGAGCAAATGGACAAGCCATGTGTGCAAGCACCCCGTGAGAGCCATTTATTACATGCAGGACCATAAAGAGTATCCCCAAAGAGCATTGGTGGCACGTTGGCAGTGCACTTAGCTGGACTCGGGGAGAGCTACAGGTCAGCATGCTAGCCAACATGTCCTAGCATATAATGTATATATATAACATATGTTTTTGAACCTCTCTTCCTTCTCAGGCTATTTTACCCCACACCTACCCAGTGCAGCCATGGTTCATTGGACAACCTCAGGAGAGACTCTTTGGAAAGTGACTTGGCATCACGGAGCTTCAGTTTACATTCACATCCTTTCCATGGCTTTAGATAATGTCTTTCATGCCCAAAAGTAAATGTTCTACATTTTCCTAAAGGTCAGCCATGCCAAAGCCACCCAGGACCTGTAAGTCCCCTCTTGCTCCAGATGATGCCAAACTCAGCACGTCCATAGATGCTTCAGACCATGGATACGGGAAGAGTTGAACCCGCGCTGGGCCAAGCAGACAACTAGCATTTATAAAACCCCAAAATAAATTCATTAACACTTCCCTGAATGTGTTTCTTGCCCAACACTCCCTTCAGGAAGCAGCAGTTTACCTTTCCCCCCCAGTTTCTGCACTTTTCTGACTCACTCACTGATGGGTCCCTGCTGCTTCACCCCTTCCTGCATCCTGGGGCTTGACCAGCTGCACCATGCTGGGAGGGGCAGTTCTTGGAACTGGGAGGGGACAGTCCCACTGCACCGGGGTTAACACAGCGCAGCTGGAGCTGCCTGCTCAGGTATGAGCATCCTCTTCCAGACAGCCCATCATCCACTAATGGGACTTAAAACAGTTGCTGCCTCATCGGCAGGAGCGTAATGATCGCCGGGCAGCGGAGAGACCCATTATCCATCATCCATACTTCTCTTCTGTCTGATGATAATGATTTCTTAGTTCAACAGCAGTGCAGAGGGACCTCACTGCTTTGTGCACGATTGTAGTTTAATATCCTGATCAAGACAAATACAGATTGCATACGGGCTGCAGGGCCACCGCAGCAGGACAAAGCCGCAGAGGGTTCCCCTGGAAAATTCAGAGGCAAGGCAAGATCTGAAGGAAAACTGAGAAGTGGCAGTGTTTTGTGCAGCAGGGGACAGCGTGTGTGTCCCCCCTTGCTCCCCTGTACCTATGTACTGAGATGTGGATTTGCTCTGTAAAGAATCAAGTCAACAGGAAAAGAAAAGAAAGAGAAAAGACAGGGGGGAAAAAGAAAAGAAAGAGAAAAGAAAGAGAAAAAAAGAGAAAAGAAAGAGAAAAGAAAGAGAAAAGAGAGAAGAGAAAAGAAAGAAGAGAAAAGAAAATAGAGAAGAGAAGAGAAGAGAAGAGAAGAGAAGAGAAGATACAAGCTCTTGAAAATGCATTCGTACTCCCTATTTTGTTTTCCTCTAATTATTATTCTCCAGCCCAGTCTATGATTATTGATTGGCTATCACTATTTCAATATGTATGTAAGTAACCTGATTTAGTTTAAAATGCTTAAGGGTTTGTTTCAATGAGTGAAACAAGGAGATGCAGAGCACAGCACTGGGCAAGCTTTGTTTTGTATTGAAATAATTAAAAATATTGGGAAAAACCAGATTCTTCTTCACTTGAGCTGAGTCTGGGGCTGTCGGGAACAGCATGAGGTTTCCTCCAACAGGCATTCGTGCAACAAACCTGGTGCTGGTGACTGGTCCCATTGTCCAGGGGATGCTGAGCTGCCCCAGGACCTGCATCCTTGACCAGCCACTGGAGATGCCCTCTCTGCTGGTGGGGAGAGGACCGAGGCACCTCGCTGCACCCTCACCAGCACTACCAGGAACTTCCAATCCAACAACTGCTGCTCAAAAGAAATACAATGGTGAGAGCAGAGCTGCTGCTGAAAATGAAATACCAAAGACAAGCATTTATTCTGCTCGGACCTCCTCGAGGAAAACAGGCACACGGGCAGCATGCTAAACAGAGCCCAGGTGCGGGGAGACAAATGTCCAGGCAGCTTTTCTGTAATATCCATTTGAAAGAAGCTTAGTGCCACGAGGCTTTCATCTCAATATTCCTGAGGCCGGATTTGAAAGTGCTTAAGGTTAAATATTACTCACTCTTGGAAAGAACATCTCCATCTGTCTCATAAAGCAAGCTTTCAGTCTTGGAGGTGCTCAGGGAAACTTCCCCATAAACACGGTCATTAGAGACTTCAGAGGGGAAAAAATCCTGTGGGCTCTGCTCGAGGAGTAATTAGCCTTTCAAATTCAGCAATGTTTAATCCCACAAAGCCTCACACATGAGATATAATGCATTTTTTCTGTGGCACTGAGCAGGCGAGTGAGCCCGACCCTGCCTGACCAGGAGCTGCACGGCCGGGTCCCACCTGCTCACATCTGGGCGATCCAAAGTGTGGGTGAGGAGGGAAGTTTCAGCAAACCCAAAGGAGCCCAGAAGGATGCTCCTGACATGGTCCATAGCCTCGGGATGAAGTCTCCAGGTGCTGGAGAGCCGTTGCAGAGACATCGAGAGGCTCCTGGGCTGCTGAATGCCCAATTCACTCTTGAAAACTGGATTTAAGCAGCCGGGTTTGAACATTTGTGGTAAAAGGGAGACCTGAAATAGCATTGTGTGATTTGGGGTGAAGTGCCCCGAGGCCTGGTGGTAATAATTGTAGCACTCTTTAAAAAAGAAAAATGACATTTTTTTCCAGGCGGTGAAAGCAGCTGACAACGTCCCCGGGGACCTCCCGGAGCTTCCGAGAGGAGGAATTACATCTTTTCAGAGGCTGAAAAACGACAGCACTCGGCAGCCTGCGACACGTCCTGTGGAGTCCTGGATCAAACACAGTGTGACAGTGCCGATGCCACGGGCTCGTGACAGCCACGCGGTGTCACCAACTGAAGGGACCAGCAAGTGGTGAGGAACTCATCCCTCAGTTAGAAATGCCAGCATTTATTGCCACACTGTGATGGGCTGGAGAAAGCTGGTGGGAAGCTCTGCTTTTGAAAATGCTTCTCCTTCGTCCTTGTGGAAAGAAATGAGGTGTGTCCTGCTAACAGGAGAGAAACATGGCTTGCTTCTCCTCTCAGGTCTAAGAGGTGTGATGCTTAAACCATCCTGGGGGTGTCCCAAGGCCAGAAGATGAGGTCTGAAGTATCTCAGCTAATCTCGAGACCAAGATGGATGTAGATAGCTCCTCGTTCTGCATCCCCGAGCAGATTGTGAAGAGCACATTATTCTGAGGGATCTCCTTCAGCTTGTGACCTCTTCCCATGTTGTCATCCTCATTCCCACTGGCCTTCCACATTGCACTCAGCCACACCAGGCCCCAACACAACATGGGGTGTCTTCTTCAAACCCCACAAAACTCCATTTTTATGAGATTGGATTGGAAGAGGATGCAGTGCTGATGGCTGCATGATGGCCATGCAGAGAAGCTAATAAGAAAATCTGCCTTTTAATGTATTGATTGTAGCTGTTTGATTACACCAGGAAAAAGCTGGACAGAAAATGCCAATAACGGTGCAAAACCTGAAAGCAAATTAATGCTTTTCCATTGTCACAGTTTCACCTCTCATCAGCGGGAAGATCAATGGGAAGCAGAGCATCACGCAAAGATGTCTTCTCCTTCCTACTGTTTCTTCCTTCTTCCCATGAAGTAGGGAAAGGCATCACTACTGACCTGCTCTTGCCTTCTTTAAATACTTACAACCTGTGCTCTGACATGCCCAAAGGTCAGACCACTGAATTGTGGGTGGTAGGACAGTGGATGGGGCTCCTCAGTCTCATGCACGTGGGAAAAAATAATGCCAGGAACACAAAACTGGGACTCATCTTCAAAACACGGAGAACAGGTCTGAAGTAATGGCTAAGATAACCTGGTTTTAAGTGAATCAGGAAGTTCAGAAAATAAAAATGCCATAAAAGTACATACACCATGGCTATCATTGGACAGAAAGATCCTTCCTGAGATTTGGATGTTCATCCGGACCTGGAGGTCTGCCAACGCTCACCGTTGCAGCTGGGGTGAAAAATAAATGCAGTGAGGAAGACCAATAAGAGATCTCATAGAAAAATACAAAAGGGAGCAAATCAATACCAATAAACTGCTTCAGATGGTGATTAATTAATAGCAATTAATTTTGAAAAGAAGGGGATATTGACTTAAATTGACAGAGGGGCTAACCTTTGAGCAATTCAGAGAAAATGTCTTTAAAACAGAGTGATTAAGTTGTAGAAAGTAATAAAAAGTCTACACTGCCTCCAGGACAAGCTGAACCCAGCTTGGGAATGATGTCAGAAGAGCCTCTAATTACCTGTTGGAGCTTGATAAGGTAAATTTATTATCTTGGTTCTGCCAGGTGGGAGTTAAACAGTCATCTTACTTCTATGTCCTTGGTATCGGGATAGTCAAATTCCTGAGGCTCCTTAAAAAAATGTTAGAAGCTTGCATCCTGAGATGCTACGGCAAGGAAGACTCCATATCTCATGTCCCCCAGGGTCATGGGCCTTTCAAAACTTCCTTATTCATAGAAAACAAGTGTCAAAGTTTTCCCATCTCATCTGAGCTCTGCTGTTGGGATAGGAGACTTAGGCTTTCCTGAAAGCTATTCCTGCACAGTCCCTGACCATGAGGATGTTTAGGCAAGCCTTTCCTTCTGCCCAGGTGCACAGGTTGTCTTCTTCAAGAGAGGAATGTCCTAGAGGCGGCCTACATCAGAGTCTGGATTTGGTTTGGATTGAATTAAGTGCGTTGTGACCTGACATTACAGATGTGAGGACTGAACTCCACACTGCCAACCTGCTGATAATGAATGTTGATTAGCTGCTCATCATAGGGCTGAACGTGGTGATAGGTCAAGCTGGCAAGGCCCATGGCTGCAATGGACATGAGTCAACCTTAGCCTTTTTACTTCTCCTTTTCGTGAGAATGCAAATTAATTAAACACTTCTGAAAACAAATGAGTGGTGTCTGGGAGCCCTTTGTGGCAGGGACAGGGAGACACAATAGTTCAGCCAGCCAAAATTATATATTGAAGATCTTAATTTCTTATCCTGTTTCTTCCTCAGCATTTTGAAGACCTGAGAGGTCATTTGAAGAAAGCCATGACCATAATAAAACGAATTTCCCAATCTTCATAAAATTCACCCCACATAATGACCTTCCATCACAACAGGATGTTCAGGAATTCCTGGGCTATTTCTTTTCTGGATAGCTTTGTTCTACTTTTATTCTACAGCAAAACCACGATTCAGAAGTTCGAGGAAATGGTTAATCACAGACTTCTTGTCTGAGATGCAGCACGTGGGCTTGAACGTTGTCTGATCGCTCTGTGGGTTTGGAAAAATAATATTATTCCCCAAAACGTGCAACGTGCAGAGCAGTTTATAGCTGGTTTTCACAGGTCTGGTGGGCACACACTCTCCAGAGCAGGCACAGGCGTCCTGCAAATCTCTGCAAATGGAGCTGTTTACTAACAGTATTTCCTAACAGACAATTAAAAGCTGATTTATATAAAACTTTCAAAATAAAGGAATTCTAGAAATGCTCTCAGCTCATTTTGAAATAGCTCGGTTAAATGTCAGCGGATGAAAATATCATCCAGCAACAGGGAGCTGAGCCCTGTTTTGAAAAACAAATAGCAGTGATTGGATTCAGCTGTGCAACAATGGGAGCTCTGGAAAAGCCTGGCCAGGGCTTCATCCCGAAGGAAGAGCACGCTCCTTCCCACCGGCTCCCGGGCTGAGACCCCGCATCAGGAAGGACGCGGCACCCGAGAGGTGCCAGCGCCTTGCAGAGCTGCCCCAGCCCACCAGCATCCTTATTCTGGGCAAAATAAAGACATTTTGGTTTGCGGGGATTCAGGAAGGATCCCCCAGCACGATCGGATTTCTCTCTCCAAGCTGTGAGGCTGAAGACAGCTCTGTCTACAATGGCTCGCAGAGCAAATCATTATTGAGGCTGAAGACCTAAAATGACCTTGTAGAAAGAAAAAATTGTTATGGGTAGAGAAAAAACCCACCCCAAACGGTCTATTGTTAATAGCTGGCACCATCATAAAGTTCACAACTGGTAACTTATTTAAAGATCACTTTTCTTCAGATTTTTTTGCTCTGTGCAAATCGAACTTGAAGGGAACTCCATTCTTTCAGACCTCTATCAACATTTGCTTCTGCAGTCACGGGCAGCGCCTAAGCTTTTATTTGAGCAGTAAAGACAATTGCAGAGAGCGGGTCCAAATTCTGATAGGACTTTTTAAAAACCAAATAAACATCCCCCAGCAGGACGTGCAGGGTGAGCGGGAGCTGGGGATTGCATTTCTCCGGGCACACCGAGGCACGGGAGCAAACCAAGCCAGTTCTTGGCTGTTTGAGCAGAGAATGGGAAAAGCCAACAAAATCTGAAAATTAGATGAAGGGTTTTTTTATTTCTTTGGGTATTATTAATCTACAATAGTGTTTTTTAGCACTGTTCACCAAATTGTGGTTGTTTCAAATACGATTTTTAACCTGGTGCTGCTCCTGATGGCTCAGGAACGCTGACTCCTCTCACAAGCTGGTTTGGTGGGGTTATTTTCACACATTAACGGGTGACGACTTATTGCATCTCACCAGAACCAGCAAGGAGACTTCTTCTCCTTGCTTGCAAGTGCTGGCAAAATAACAGCAGCACCCCAGCCACAGGGTCCCCACAGGTCATGATCCAGCATCAGACCCCCCACAAGTGACTTCCAAGGTGGTGGAGACTCAGTCCGTGAAAAATGAAAAAGAAGCCCCCCCCAAAAAAAACAGAATAAAAATGAAATATCAGAGCATGGGACTATTTTAAATGTCAGTTTATCTCAGTTTTAAATACCAGTCTAATTCAGCTTTAAATGTCAAGGCCTGATTCTCCTCCAGTTCACATTAAAAGGGTGTCAGCCCTCCCTTAACACCAGGTCCCCACGGGGCTGCAGAACCCCGGGATGCTCAGCCCTGCCCTGTGTGGGGACCAGGGGGTTCAGCAGCCCCAGGAGAGCCTTGGTGACCCACAAACTGGGAAGGGAAGGAGGTGTGAGGGTGCCTGGTGCAAACTGATGGAGCCCGTTGATGGGACACTCCATGGACACCATCTGAAGACGTGGCCACGCAAGGGACAAGGTTGCTCCTGCACACCCTTCACACCACACGAACTCCACTGACTCCTGTGAACTCCTGGGAGCACATGTTTGATAGCAGCTCTGTAATTTTTGGTCAAGATTTGCAGCAAAGGGAGTTTTACAATAATATTTTACTAGCTGTAGCATGCATGTTATTATACGTTTAAGAACAAGATAGAAAACATATGTGTAGATATTATTTGCTGCAGAAGTTAAATTCCACGAATGACCACAGAAATATTTACGTTTATAGTTTGTAATGAAAAACTGAATTATAATTATGGGTTTGAAGACGTGTGAGTACAATATCATCACAGCATTTGCAAAAAAAATGCTAATTCCCAATACTAAAGCCCCCGGTCAACGTGCATCTTGACAATACAGGGACACCTCACTTCATAAAGCTTACACAACATGTCCAGAATCCTTCTTTTTTATGATCTAACTCAAGCAAAAAATTTAATAAAATTGTACTTACTTTTCCAAAGGCATGTGAGTGCACACATGTGAAAGGATATATAAAGAATATCGCAGAGAGGAGTAAAGATATTAGCCTTCATCACAAAGAGGAGCGAGATGGGAACACGTCTACCAAGAAAAGACTGCAACATTAAGTCTTTGGATCAGAGACAACAACGGAGATCAACGCTGCCCTTTGACTTCTTGAAAGATGACGTCTTCTCCTGCTGAGGAGTCCTCTGCGGTGGCAGAGGTCACAGCAGATAACTCGGCAGAGGTTGGTCTTTCAGGAGGCCAAGGCAGGGCAAGGCATGTCTGAGTGATGTGTCCCACCACAGCCACCATGCTCATCCCATGGCCAGCGTCCTGTCCCCTCACTGGGGACACTGGCAGGGGACACCATGCTGTTAGGCCACCAAAACCCCTCACAGAACTCTTTGCCCCTGCACCAGAGTTTCTCCAGGGAGCAACATGTCTTTGTTTTATCCAGATTGGCCTCATTTTTAATCTGTTACTGAATGAGCGAATGCGACCCTGGTTTGACTCCTGGTCATTCACATCCAGTCAGAATTGGGTGTAGGGCCAGGAATTTTTCACATTTTGTCTCCCAAATCTTCTACAGAGACAAATCTTAACCTCTCTGAAGCCCTCAAAGTTGAGTTCAGAAAGTGGCTCCTATGGCTCCAGCTGCCATGCAAGAAGCTGGTGTTTTACAGGATCATTTTCACCCTTCAAAGCAACATTTTAAAGACACTTATGGATAGAGATGTTTGCTGTCAGTCTAGCAGAGAGTTTGATAGCCAGGGGAGTTACTGAGCTGCGATGCTCCATGGCTTGGGTCACGTTGGTCCTCCCTGTAGTGCTAGGAAGGTGCAAAGCCCCTCTGGGATGATCTGTGGAGTCAAGGTGTTCACAAGGCCTCTCCCATTGCCCAACAGATGACTCCAAAGCCATTTCAGAAAAACCCAGGTGCCCAGCATGGGCTCTTTTCTGAGGACCTGGAAGGCCTCACACCAGCAGAGCATGGTGCTGCCCTCACTTCCACAACATTGTTGACCCAGTGATGATGCCTAAACTCCACATTTGATCCCCAGATGAGATTAGAAAGTTTCTCCAAAGTGCTGGTTTTATTTTACAAAGAGAGGTGATTTTTCAGTGCTTGGTCGAAGGCTATGGCCGCAAAATTAAGAGTAACTAAAGTAAACTAATGCCTGAGCTCTCCTAATGAGCAAAAAAATACCTTGATATGACCATCTCCAACAGTGGGTGATGACTTTTTATTGATTAGGTTGAACGGGATTGCTCTCTAATTATGTGAGCCTCTAAAAATGTTAGAGAAAACTCACGGTTGGAGCTATGTGGGAGGTTATTACACAAGCTTTTTAGCACCCGAGGCCAGGATTTCCCTTTTAATCAATCATAATAACTTGGTTTAAAGCACTAATTGAGCACACTTCATTTCGCTCACCATCTTGCTGTAGTTGGGTGGCAGAGGAGCCCGGCATGGGCTGCTCTGTGAGTTATAATTTCAAGTGCCTTGGCCACCTTCTTGAGCGGCATCATCCTATATGCAATAGGAAAGAGCATTTCAGTAATGAGAACCTTAAAAATTATATATATGTCTAGGTAGAATAAGCTGTCACACCTTCAATGAAGATAACAGATTTGTACGTGTACCTAAAATATTCATGCAACCTTTGGAATTTAAGCTTATGGCATAATAGCATTTGCACAATAAATCAACCTAATTGTGTAGGCAAGCTGTAAAACTGCTCTATCTCTGATGGTTTACTGTGCGGGGGAAAAAAAAGGATGCTGTTAAAGCTTCCTCGCTGACATCTAATGTTTCAGGTTTTTAAAAATATTGTATAAAGACTGAGATTTATTTCCTAAGATGTTTCATTAATGGTTGTGGCAGGCAGCTGGCCTGAGGTTTGACACACAATAAAATCCATGTCAAGAATATTAAAGATAGTGCAAAAGATAACTATGAATTTACATTCAAACAGGCTTTTGACAAAGCCATTGCAACAGGCTCCTAATCAGGTCTTGAGACCTAGCCTGCCCTCTCTTTAAACCCGTGATCTTGAAAAGGAGCTTTAAATTGGAAATTATTACACATTAAAACCTCAACATGGGCCAGATCGAAGCGGATCGATATCTTGCCGAGCACAATAAATCAGCCTGCTGCTCTGCGGTTACTGTTTGCTGAACATATTTAAATTTTCTTGTAACAAATTAATTCCAACATTTTCTCTTGATTGAATTAGGGCAAGTGTTGGAGCTGTCACAAGTATTTCACTGCTTCAGGGAGACAAATTGCTCGTCTGGACATGGGTAACAAGCCAAAGTGTTGAGTCCCTGATAATCTTTCCACTAATTCTCCATTACAGCAAAATGAAGCCATAAATCACCGTGACAGCTGATCGATGCAAACATTGTTTCCGCCATGATTGCCAGCGCTCCCCGCGGACTCACTGTCCGCTTACAATTCGCCGGAATTACTCCCCGGGCAGCTTCCCCGGGAGCTGGGCGAGCCTCGCGCCGAAGGTGCTCCTGTCGAAGAAGTAACCATCTCATTTCGGGGCTCAGCCAAATAGCAAATATTAATCAAACACCCCTATTTAGCTACCGGCCAGGTAATTTTTTAAAGCTAAGAAGCGTTCCGCCCGTCATCATTCTTTCCCCCCCAAAAAAAGAAATTTTAAAGCTCCTGTTTTATAAAATACATCTGCGGGGATGGAACAACTCCGGGCTCCAGCCCTGTCGCTTTCTCTTAACTAACTAGTGGCAACTTGGATGAAATTACTTGACCCTTTATCGAGTTCTGCTAATGTCTTCTAAAAAAGAAATTAAACCACCCCGCGGCTCGCCCCGGGGCAGCTCTCCGTGCACATTTAATTCCAGGAAAGATGTATTAAGTAGTTCTGCACAGAACTAATTCACACGCCCAGCCGGCTGCACCCACCATCCTCCCGCATAACGCCGTGGAGTTCCCGGCTCCCAGCTTCCCAGGAAACCAGGAGACCAACGGCAAAGCCTGGCAAATTGTCTGGGGGGGTTAGCAGCCCTGATCCAGGTGGGGAAATCCTAAGGGAGACAGGAGCTGATGCTGTGCTGTGCTCCAAGGGAGGGATGCTCGGGTACCGCTTCATCTCCGAGCAGGGATGCGGTGTGGAGGAAAGATGGAGTAAGTGCTGGTGGGAAAACCCCTGTTCCTGTGCAAGGAGCTGTTTGCATGGCTGAGATAATGTCATAAAAAGGATGAAAATAATGCAGAAGTGGCTCCAGGGAAGCTGCAGATTTGCTGCACTGAATGCTTTCCCCATCGGCTCTGCACCCTGGGAGAGGTAGGGTGATGCTCCCCCAGCACGGCTGAGTGCGGTCGTGGTGGCTGTCACAGCTCCCAGGGCAACCTCACCATCCCCAAACCCTCCTTTGGGGACTCTCTGGGGCAGCAGCTCCATCCAGAGAAGGCCAGGAAGGGACTCGGCTGGGGATGGTGCTCAGGGACACGACCAAAGTGTGTCCCAGAGGACACTGATAAGATGCTCCTGTCCTTGCTGCTGCCTCACCACAGAGATGGGGACAACAAGTGTCCAGCAAGGTCCCTGCCAGTGAGCAGCACTAGATATCAAAATATTCAGGCTCCAGAGCTGGATTATTTTAGGTATGCAATTATCAGCTCTAAAAATCCCTTGTCCCAAGCAGGAAAGGCACAACAAAGTGTGGTAAAAAATGAAAAAAACAGAAAGTGGGGAACAAATTCTATTTCCTCGTAGAAATATAACTTCACAGTGTCAGCATCAGTGTCCCCCTTCCACATCAGCACACAAAAAACCCCAACGTGTGTTATAAGAAACGAGGTGGAGGTGTTTTGCAACCACCCATGTGCTAGAAGAGCCTCTTCCAAGAAGGATGCTCTCACCCAGAGCCAAAATTCATCCCCCAGACCCCTACCACCACCCCAGCTCTCCCCCCCTCCCACGACTGTGCTGCGGATCCGGGGAGTTCATCACAGTATTGGATGCGAAGGGTAAAATGGTTAAAATGCATCCATCAATGTCCCTCCCCGAGTAGTTCTCAACCGATCACAAGTTGAGATCAATGAGGGATCGTTAGGGAGGAGGGAGAGATGCTGGAGGTGACCAGGGACAGAGGAAAGAATAACAACCCCCCGTGCTGGCTTGGATATGACGGAGCAGAGAATTTCAGGACAGCTTTATAAAAAAACGTCACTTCTGCATCATTCCCTTATTTGAGACTTTTATATGCTACAAGTTCCATGTTGGAAACACTCACTATTATTGAAATACACTTAATTGAGATACACTTAATTGAGACTAATTGAAATTCCACTGCCGCTACCACCACAGTAAATTAAAAAGGAGGGGAACAGAGCAGAAGGGTTTTTCTCAACGTTGCTAAACTTCAGCTTGTTTTGCTGCTACAAACTGGAGCTCGGGCAGTAAAAAGTCTTGTGTTTCTGCAATAATTATGCATTTTCTTGTACTGTTTCTAAGAAAGAGAATCTATTCTTTACAGAGAAACAACCCTAAAAAAATGCCAGTCAAAGCCATTAAGATGTTTTCACTGATGCACTGCACGTAAATCTGATTTATGTCGGTTTAAACAGTTAAGAAATCCCCGAAATAACTTCATTTATTATTTTATTGTCTGATTAATGGTTCAGAGTAACTGATTTGTAGCTGAAGTTTTACCGAATGCAAAATTGCAATAATAGCCTTTTGCAAAAATGTTCTGTATTTGCTCAATTATGTGTTTAAAACTGAAGCAAACACAAAAACTTCAATAAATATATTTTCTTCTAAGAAATGACATACTGTGGGTTTTCTGTTATTGTTGGGTTTGATGTTTTTGCCTCTAAGGAGGTCAGCAATATGGAAACATAAAGGCCAATTTAATTTGTGCATCTGTGGCTGCCAAGTATTTTAATTCCGACAGCTGTGACTGAAGAGTTAATATTTTACTTGTCAAAACCCAAAAGAAGGCCAGTGAATCACTCTAATTCTCATTAAGAGGCTTCCCCCCAGTAGCACCCTAATTCAAAATAATGAAAGTAGAGACTGAGTGCGATTCTAATACCAGTTGAGACCTATCTTTTAATATTTCTCCAGTGATGGATTAGGGATCGGGGAAATTCATCTCAGATCATAGAGCCTAATTTAATAAGGGATCATTCCAAGAGTATTGCATTTTATAATAATGTCATTTAATGTGTCGTCTTCCATTTTTACTGTCCCATATGTATGCTTACATGATGGTGCCATAGGGATAAACTTTTAAAGAACCAGTATCATTTTTTGTCCGAGGTTCTTCTTAACAAGGAAGTTTATCAATGATAAGGTCTATTAGCGAGCTATTATAATTGCAGAGTAGTTAAAAGCAACAGTGGAAGCCAAGAGAATGGTAACACAAACGACAGCTTCAAACCCTCTAGTGAAGGGAAAGGAAGAACATTTAAAAGTAGGTTAAAATCCAATTTTAGTGTCTAATGCAATAGTGCCAAAACATGAAAACTGTGGTAACCCAGTTGTTTAAAATGCAGGATAATAAAATAATTTCCCCCTGTAGCAACATCCACATGCAACATTTTCTACTTGCTTGCTTGATACATTCCTGTGATTATTTAGGTAGCTCTACTTGCTTGTTTGGGGGGGGGGGGCGTTTTGCCCTTTTTCCAATGTTCTTTTCCCAAAAAGTCCAGTAATTTGCCATTCTGTGAGGGCGGCAAATTATCAACAACTTACAGAACAAATTGGGCTTTATTATTGTGTATTAATATTTGGGCTGTATATAGTCAGTTATGGTATTTGTATGTCTTGGCATTGCACTAGAGATGAAATTCTTGGCGGTTCCTACAATGCCTAAGCTACTCAAGGTCAAGAAATAACCACCTAAACGTCAATATATTGTTATTGGCTATAACTTGTATAGCTACAGCCTGAGCTTTGCTTCATCACACAAGGCCTTTAGGAATAATGGTGCTATAATGAGAATTTTGGTTCCAGATACATCCACGTGATTAAACCTTTATTTTCAGGTAACGACTCAACGGCTTCACTGTAAGGTTTGACAGAAACAGATCAAATACAGACAACCTAAATCGGAATCAGTTGAGTAATAAACTGTTGTAAACAATAATCTAATTACAGGAGTATTTCCAGCATTGGCATGTATCGTTTGTAGGGGAACACAATTAATACAAAATGAGATTTTTCATCTTTTCGCTTTCTCCCTGTGTATTTTCACCATTTTCTTTAGAACATTGCATCTTATGGTGTTTCTTGCACTTTTATATATATATATATCAATTCATTATTCTTGTCAAAAATATTCTTTCTTGCTATCTTTTTTAATTTTCTTCTTTTCTCCTTTGCATTTTAAGTCCCCATTTATCTGTCGGCTGTTTTTATTCTCCTCCATTTCCTCTTCCTTCCACTTTTATTGTCCTCTCCTCAAGTCAGTTATTTCACACTTTTTCAGGCTTAATTTCTGAGTTTCACCGTTGTGTAGTTCGCAAATCCCTCTTTACAAGTTGGAAAAGTTTCACCTGGACTTTACAGCCTAGATTTTCTTTTCTCACCATGTTATCTTTTCATGTGTTAGCGTATTGTTTGTTAAACTTGTTCCTTTTGATTAAATATCAGAAGTTCTTCCTCCAGTAGGAATGTTACACATGCACATGTCTGGCATCTGGAATCGCTTTAGGGACTCACGGAGTTTGCGAAGAGAAAATTATATTTATAACTGTTCAAGATCAGAAAAGAAAAAGTGCCTGGTTGTATCTTAAATAATTAGAAGTGACTAGTGGATATTAAAAAATTAGATGTAAAAAAAGAAGAACTGGTTTTAAGGACTATTTTTTAACAAACGTTACCTGCGTGAGTCACTTTCTTCAACCTCCACCACTCGTTTTTCCCGCATCACCTTCACTACAAATAAGGTAGAGAGAAAAAAGGGTGACAAATGCTGGCAGTTAATACAGGCTGTGTCCAGGGGCATGTGCTTTTTTACTGTTTTCCTGGTTTTAATGTATAATTGATCATTGCTCTTTTCCTTACAAGCCCAAAGAGGGTGAGGAGTACAAGCAGTTAGTGACCAAAAGAACTGGATGCCCCAGGTCCTGGGCACTTTTTGGAGCTCCTCCTTGGGCAGCACTTGAGTGCTTTTCTGTTATGTTATTCACTGCTAGGGAAATCAAACTGGTATCAACAGGGTTACGCCTGTAACTGGTTAACTTGGTGTGAGCCCAACTCGCTGAGCTGTGGGTTACAACCCCGACCAAGCCGTGGTATAAATAGCACCATGGCAGTGGGGAAAACTGGCAGCAGTTCGAGAACGGGTCCCAGTCAGGCAGATATAAGAAGAAAGTATCATCAGAAAGTTAACTGTCTGCCAAAAAATATAAATAGAGGAATGCTTCCAAACTTAGCAATTTCTTGCTTGTCATTTGTTGCTTCATTTCCCCCTTGCCTCGGCCTTTTTCCCATCCACAATCCATCCCTAAATGCCCATCCCGCCCACCACCTTCTCCTCCTGTTCTATGGGGCAGAGCTGCTTCTCCTCGCCGAGCTCAGCTCAACTCCTAATTATGGACTTGTAGACCATCTCACAGTACAAATATCTCCAAGAAGACAATTTAGGAAGAAGCTTTCCATGATGTTCCCACCATAGGCTTTTCTTCTTATCAGACCCTGACAATACCTGCCAGGGAAGCCAGCCTAGTTCCACCCCAGACCAGAGCTGTTTGATGGGTTCAATCCCACATCCACACCAGACCATTCCCTTCCAGTCTGTCACATAGTAGCACAGCTCATGGTTTCCCTTTTGTTTCTCTGTTAATTTAAATTAATTCAGAATTCGGTTTTAATCTAGAAACTCACAGTAACTTCACTATAAGAATTTGATAGTCAATATTTAGAACAATATAATTGTGCATTTAAGTCTTAGGGCATTTTTCTTTAGCTGTCTGGACAGGTATAAATCAGTCTCAAAAAAAAAACCAAAAAACCAAACCCCAGGCTGCCACAGCAAATCTTCTTTATTACAATACAAAACTGATTTTCAACAAATAAAATACGCTGTTGTGGTCAGTATTCCCACAGATATCTGTGCCTGCTAAAGCTTCTGCAGACAGCAGAGGCAGGAGAAGACAAACACCCAATGGAGTACATGTTTTAAAGATCAATCCAATATCACACAGAAACTGTCAATAATTTGCTCTGTTCTCATTGGGGCATAAAACAACGTCAGCTAAAACCCATCACGTAACAGCTCTCCCTAGGAAGGTAGGAGTTGGGGTTTTTTTCTGGTAGCCCAATTTTTTTGAATCCAAACAATAAATCCTATTAATAATGTTGATAAAAGTGATCATAGAAATGTGACCAGATTGGTCACCCTTTTCTGTCTGAGACTGAACCAGTATTTTTCACTCTAAAGTTACTTTATCAAATACCGTTCACTTTACATCAAATATTCCAAGGATCTAACCATCAGGGAGGGTGTTAGGAATATGAGATAATTTCCATTCTGTTTACAAACGTAGCCTGCTCCTGCAGTCCTTGTACATCTGGTGCTGGGATTTACACACACAACTGGTGTTAATTTTTATTTACACTTATGAACCTCACGGCTCGCTCCCAAGTGTTGATCAGGAAAAACACTGCAGAAGGTCAATGGGTGCAGGTAGAGATCTCTTTGGACACATGAAAAGCTCTCTGCTCTCTTCCCTAAGAATAAGAAGTGACCAGCAGGGTGAGGTAGGGGATTTTCCCCCTCTACTCCACTCTTGTGAGACTCCCCCTGCAGTGCTGGGTCCAGTTCTGGGGTCCCCAACACCAGAAGGACGCGGAGCTGTTGGAGAGAGTCCAGAGGAGGCCACGGAGATGCTCCAAGGGCTGGAGCAGCTCTGCTCTGGGGACAGGCTGAGAGAGTTGGGGGTGTTCAGCCTGGAGAAGAGAAGGCTCCAGGGAGACCTTAGAGCACCTTCCAGTGTCTGAAGGGGCTCCAGGAAAGCTGGAGAGGGACTGGTGCCAAGGGCAGGGAGTGATGGGACGAGGGGGAACGGGGTCCAAGTGCCAGAGGGGAGATGGAGATGGGATGGGAGGGAGAAATTCTTTGGTGTGAGGGTGGTGAGGGCCTGGCCCAGGGTGCCCAGAGAAGCTGTGGCTGCCCCTGCCTGGCAGTGTTCAAAGCCAGGTTGGCTGGGGCTTGGAGCAACCTGGTGTGGTGGGAGGTGTCCCTGCCCATGGCAGGGGGTGGCACTGATGGGTTTTAAGGTCCTTTCCAACGCAACTCAGTCTGTGGTTCTGTGAAGGGGAGGTAGCATGGGCCATGTGCTGCACAGCCCCCTCCCCATGCCCGCCAGCAAGAAGCTCCTCCAGCGCTAGGCTTGAGATCACAACACACCAGCTCAGCTGGAAGCCCTCTTCAAATCAGCTTTAACAGAATCTGTTTCGTTGCCCTGCGCTTTGAGTATAAAATAAAGACATTGAAAAATGACTGATTCGAGAATGTTTTCCCTTCTGAAAACCCAAACTCAGCCGACAAACACCGTGTGGCCGCGAGGCCCCGGGAGCCCAGGGCACTCTGTGATTATTTGGCTGTGGAGCTGCATGCAAACACACACTGAGTAAATACCCCAGGAGGAACCTTCACAGCTCTGCTCAGGGCCAGCTGGAGCTTCACACGTGAACAGGAATTCAATTTCTTTCTCTACGAAAAAATGGATATGGGTTTGTATACAAAGAAATTTTATTTTAGGTCCTGAACTACTTCTCTGAGAGCCCAGAAATAAGTTGCTGTTTAGGTTTAAGTTTTCCTTAAAATGGATCTCAAATTATCCTATGAGAAGTTACATTTATGCCAACAGATCTCAGCCGCAGAGGGTACCAGCTCATGAGACTTCCCATAGTCACAACCCACTGGAATATGATCCATATGTTGCAAATGAAGGAAGACAGTTGTAATTCAATTATATTTGCATTAGTTGTCTTTAAAGTACAGCAGTTTGCTAATAGTCAGGATGAGACTGGCTGTTCACATCTCTATTTGTACAAAATCTGGTGAAGGGAAAATATATTATGTAAAGCTTAAAAGTCTTCTGTCCTCCTCTTCATTGCTGCACATTCCCCTTCTAGAGAAGTTAACCCACCACCTTCAAACCCAAAATTACCTCGTTCTCAGCAGGTTGAGGCCAGAAGGATGTTCAGTGATGGGGTGATGATCTCCATGCCCTTCGCCCAGTGGTGCTCCCTTCTGCCTCCAGCTCCCTCAAAGGCGTTTTGGTTTCCCTGCCACTGGGAATTCTGGAGACAGTGGCCATTAATGGATGATGGATTAATGGATATCAGGAAATTTAATTTCCTGGTTATACTCTATGATTCTGGTCTTTCTGTAGGGACATAAACGTGCACGAGATAATGATATTTCAAAGGCCAAACTGTGGATATTCCCTTCCACCCTTTTCCTTCTGAATCCATGTGGTCACTAGAGCAGATCTGGCCAGAGGGGAAATACTGTTGGCCTGCATGTCATAAACTTACTGCCCAGTCTCTTTTGGGTTGATTCATTTAGGAAAATAAATTGATGAGTAGGTAAAGTACTCCATGAATACACTGGTGTTTATTGACCACCAAGTCCAGCTCCCCTGAACAGATCAGGGAACTCTCCTTTTATTGTCCACAGTGCCCACCTTCCCCAGCATCCATGATAATCAAACCATGCTTCTCCCTGCCCTTGTACCCTGCCCCTGGTGCCTTGCCTCCTGTCTCTGCTCCTCTCCCGTTCTCCCTGCATCCCGAGGATGCTCTCCACCCACAGCCTCCTAATCCATGACTCATCTTGGGTTCTGCCTGCATGCAGGGAACAGCTCCCACTGCTTTTGGCCACCTTGTCGCACCAGGAAGCTCCGTTGCTTCCCGTGCCCATCTGCAGCAGAGCTTGGTTATCACATCCCCCACCTCCAGTATCACTGCACTTGACTCTGCTCCTGCGCCACCCACGCGCGGGGTCCCAGGTACGAGATTGCTTTATAGAATTAACTAATTCTGCTTGGAAGTGGCAATTCAGGGGTCAGTGGCAGTTTGCTTCAAAGAGGCGTTTTCAGTTTATTTATTTGTCTGATCTACTCCGGTTTTATGGAGATTCAATACTTCTCACATTAGTGCTTGTGACCCCCTGAAAACACAGCTGTATTACAAGCTCGTTGCTCCTCTGCAGGAGCTGTAGCTGTACTTAATAATTATATACATTTTTAACACGAGTCTGTTCTGGAGCCTGGCCACATCTGATGCCTCCCTTGATGTCCCAGGGCAACCTGTCGCTAGTATTGAGTAAGAGACTTGCGATGGACATTTGGTCTTAAATTGCTCCCCAGGACTTCAATGATAAGAGCAACACTCAGGCGCTCGCCAAGAGCCCTAGGCTATAATTTTCTTAGCTCTTTTAAGCTGAACAAGGTTGTAGCTACTCAATAGCTGCACGGAAGAAATCAAGCAAAAATGCAATTTGTGGACAATGCATTTCTCCTGTGGACAAACCTGATTATTTTTTTTTTTTCATTTACATTTTGCAGCACCTTTTCTGGAAAGCCTGGCTTGTGGCATCCTCCAGGAGACACACCAGTGTGCTCCTCTCTGGTTCTAAAAACCCACAAAGCCCTGCTTCAGAGGGCTGTGTTTGCACCACAGGATCAGTACTTTTAAAAACAAAGGCTCTTTCCCAAGTGCCAGGTACACACTGCTGGAGGCAGTAGAAGCACAGGGTATTGGGGTCCGGATCTGCCTGCAAGAGGAGGAGTGTGATACAGAAAGGAGAGCACAGGAGTGGTGGTGGTACTGCCCGTAGAGACACCCAAGGCAAGAAGTGTGGATTGGAGGACAGCTTTTAGAATTTCTTTAAGTTTTTGCAAATTCAATTCCCTATTCAAACTCTGACTATCCCAATTTATAGCTGTTCAAATACGAAAGTGCAAGCATTTTTAAACACAAATGGCATTTTTGATTACCAGCTGCAGAACTAAAATTCTTCTTTCTGCTCCAGTTATTATCCTGGCATGCCTGAGCCCTTAACATTAATCCACGGATCTGCAAGCTATTGCTTCACGTTTTCTGAAATCAGACAAGGCCAAATTTACCATTTCCTTACTGCCAGCACTCGAAGTGCACTGAACCACCACGTTCCCCGTGGCAATGAGCAGTGAGTGTATGAGCACACAGGAAACAGTTAAAAACAAATGTGATTCCTGGCTAACATGAAATTTTATTTTTCCAAAAACTAAGTGGGACACTTACAAAACTTATGCAAAAGGTTGAAAAAATTTGACATGTATTCACACTTTAAATAGCCATAAAGATAAATTACTCATAGGAATACATCATACATAACTTAGCCTGGCCTTGGACATATCTTGGCTAATAACAATTGTTTTGAAGTATATATGTTCCATTTATAACAGAAGGCTTAATTCATCTTTCTCCAGGAACCGAGCAGCGAGCTGACACTCTGTAAATCCTGCCTTTCCATTGTTTAACTGAGAAGTCTCGGTGCAGATGTTAGAGAAGAAAGCTCGGAGGGGAAATTCACAGGCATTTCCCTGGCCCATGAAAATAAGTTCTTGATTACAAGCAAAACTAGTCCATTAGAAATTAATCTAAACTAATTACATCTGAACATAAAATAAATTTATGAATTGCAAATGTTTATCTTTCCTTTGGAAATATTACCAGGGTTAAATTACTTGTGAAATTCATACAAAATCCTTTACCTAGGTAGGAAAATATTGTAAACTATTTCTGTAATTAAACTGATTACATACCTAAAAATTTTCATCTGCTTCACATTATAAAGCTGTTTGGCAGCTGCATGAGACAAGGACAAAGCCCACTTAGGGGTCACATCTTTTCCTGACTCAATGAGTGTCAGACAGAGCCACCGCTGCCAGCACCGGGTGAGGATCTGGGAAGGCCAACAGGTCCTATCTGGGAACCCTCTCCTGTAGCCTTGCAGTTGCAACAGTAGAAAGATAACCAAAATCTCACCCACGGGTACTGGACATGGAGGAAAAGTACCTACAAAATTACCAGAAACCATATGGATGAGTTAACACCCCTTTCCACAGTAAGGGATGCTGTAGCAATGGTATTTCTTGAATTAATGGCTGCCCAAGTCATTATGATAATATAAACCAGATCTTTAAACTGTATCAAACCCAGTTAATTCATTAGCCTATTGTTTTCTTCTTCAGATAGGTTCTGTACTGTGGTCTTCACTCAAGGGTTTCTGCTGCAGTCGACAAAGTCAATGGAAATCCACATGAATGTTCCTGCCAGGGACAGCAGGGGCATTTCCATGTGGTTTCCATTGTCCTGCATTTAACCTCTCAAAGATATTTTGGGGAATACTTTATTTACATTTTCTTTAAAAAAGAATATGTTTACCTTCTTCCTAAAGATTACCACATGTCAAAACACTTCCAAATCCAAATATTTCATAAAAGAGAATCTGCATGGCAAATAATGTATACACGTTAAGTGAAGGGAAGGTCTGAAAGATGTTCTGAGTATTCACAGCTATTCTGTAACAGGCTACAGGCAGTACCTTCGTTTCCAGCAGATTATCTGGCTTGGTAAGTGCCAGCCAAGTTTCTGCTGCTCAAATATTTACTCAAAGGACAACGAAGAGGTTTGTAAGTGTGTTGTTGTTAACACAACAGCTCGCACACTGCCGCCTTTGCCATGGTATGGTGCAGGGTCTAAGGGTTCAAGCACCCTCTGCGATCCTCCGGCACACTGACAGGGGTGACTGCTTGCTGCCAGCTCTCACCAGAACTATTTTAGTCACCATGCTAAAATGCCCTCCAAGAAGAGTTGTTGTGTCTCTCTCTTTCTGGTTGCATCCAAACTTTAGATGCTTTCTAGTAACACAGCCAATTCTTGTTTTTCAAACGTTATTCCTCGCGTGAGCTGTTCAAACACGGGTTAACTCCCTCCCCTTGTCTAAGCTGCATCTGGTGTTCTAATCAATGGTGACCGGTGGGACGTGTTCTCCTCCTGTAAGGAAAAGAAAATAGTAAGTCTAATTTGTTCTTAGGGAAATGGGAAGGCAGCAGTGGCCACCTAACATGGGAGTGATGAAACACTCCCCCCCGTTCCAGAGTGTGCGCAGCGTGTTAACATCTTGCTGGAGCGTGTGACCACAGCAGTGAAGGTGCTGGTCAAAGGCAGGTGACTGGAGAATTAAAATGGTTGGGTTTGGCAGTGTGCAGGAACTGTGAAGCCAGCATGACTCCACAGCCATCGAGCCCTGAGCAGAATTGTCAGTGTTTACCATTTCACAGTGAGACAGGATCACTTTATGCAAACGCCTGAGCGATGATACAGGTGCAGGGGACACTGTTGAAGTGTGCATTGAAAACACTGCAGGTTGCATGGAAACAACTGGTGACCAGTTTGCCAACTGGACAGAAGTGACTGTGGATGGGCTTGTATCTGCTTACTGCCTTTGTCAGACCATGAACAATTGAGGGTGACAGAAAAAAGCAAAATACCAGGGCACCAGCGCTGGCAGGGAGAGGAGGAACCGTAGGCACCTGCTGGTGGAGCCTACACAAACCACTAAGGACCTGGAGGTGCACTTCCAGGATCCCAGTGGGAACCCCAAGCGTGGGGCACTGATATGGGTGTCACTCTGTAACACAGGGAATGTCAGCCCGAACGGTGATGCAGCTGCATTTTCTTACTGCCTTATTAAAACCATTATCTTCCTTCTCGAATTTAACTGGAGGAAGATGTTCATAAAAGATGACACTACTCCAGTACTGTGTTCTATCACCAGAAGTTTATATCCCCGCTGGTTTCAGGGTGGTGACATGGTCAAACTGGCCCTTGCTGGGAGCTCTGGGCAGGCACAAGTGCATTTTGTATCTCCCCATCTCAGAATTTGTCCCTGGGTGATTTTTACCTGTGTAAAAGGAGACCCTTGATAGCACATCAGTGTTGAATGACCAGCATCTCTGATGTGCAAAGGCCCTGAAACCTTTGTTAGAAGGGACATCCTCAAACATCTTCCATAGCTGCAGTGTTAAAAAGTTTAATGCTGAGAAGAGGAGGGGTAAGGCAGGCTGGCAAAACAGGACGCAAATCTCCTTTGCATACATTTTTTCCCCATTATCTCACAGAAAGAGCCGGGACCTTGGGGCCAGGGTGACAGAAAAAGGGACAGCAGAGTCCAAACCACCTACTTAGATGGGTGAACCCACCTTTGGGAGGCCTTTACAGCAAAAATCAGCTTCAAACTGGGGAGGGTGAGCAGTTTTGTAGGCTTGGGACTTTTCTCTGCCAAAAGCAGGCACAGTTATCATACCACCAGGAAAGAGGACAGGCAGTGAGAGCTCTGGCAGTATTTCCATCAGGAATTCAGCTTTTGCCCAGCCAGTAGAATTAGTAATAACTGGCAAAACAGCATAAATGCATCCTAAAAGCTGTCCTCTGCAACCAGACGAGTGAGATTCATGGCGTAGGAAATTCTAAGATTTTCCTTCATGCACACTAACTGAACCTGAGGAACATCTGGAGGGGAGGCTGGCCACTCCTGTCCAGCATGAGCAGGGACAACTCGCATTTCTGAGGACAGTTATCAGATCCTCCTCCAAAACCAGGGGCAGTTGCAGCTTAAATAAAGGAAAAGTTCAAAATGGGCACAATTTTTCCAGTTCCTCTCGAAACTTTGTTCCCCATCTCAAAAATGATACAGATCTGCTTCTTTTATTTTTAAATTTAGGTAGTAGGTGACCTCTAAGGTGCACTTTCACCTGCTGGTGCTTCACAGTCAGGGTGAGCAGGCTCAGAAATTGCGTGGAACTGAAAATTGAAGGGCAAATTAAAACGGGGACGGCCACAAAATTGGACAAGCATCAATATTTACTGGGCTGGAGTTAGTACAGTGTGTACTGTTACACAAAACACATTATTTATTCCTCGAGCCCGCAGCCGCAGCTCGCTCGAAGGACTGCTGTACTGTTAAGGGCACCGGCAGAGCCGGCGGCTGGAGACCACAGAGGCTCGAGTGCTCTTCTGATGTCTCTGATGAGGAGAGTGTAAGTGCACTAGTTAAAAGCTCTGCCTGGAATAGAAGCTGAGCTGCTAATGAACAATACGAGCCATATCAGTTTTATACATATTTAGCATGTTATAATGCACTTTTACGCACTGAGCAAACCCAGTGTTCTCCTTCTGTCTCCTTTTTTAGTGTTCTTGCATGGAGAACTGGAACCCACAGCAGGATTTAGCGGGGTGGTGTTCACAGCTCTCTGTCAGACATCTGCCTGCCGTCACACTTGGCTGCTCACCTAACGTCGCCTTGCTGTGGAGAGCAGACAAGATGTGGTAGCTGCTACTCCACTGAGTAAGAATCCGCGTGAGTTCCCGCTGCGAGCGTGCGATCAGCTCTGTGAGGACACAAACAGGTGTTGGCTCCTTCCTACACCATTTATTTGATCTCCTCCCTGAATCCCCGGCCATCTCCATGCAAATCCCATTTTATCTACAGAAAGCCTGTATGGTGTGTGCACAGGCTGCCTCGCGAAATAACCGTAATTATACTTCACAGAACCTATGGGGTTTTATGTAGGTTCAGGCACCCTAAGAAATAAAATAGAAACAGAAGAGTTCTGGCCAACTTCTGTCAGCCTACAGACTGATTAGGTATTCCAACCTGAGGAAGCCAGGAATGTGAGTATTCCTGTCCAAAAATACCCCGTTAAGACTATTTTATTTTAATCACAGCTGCGCTAAAAACCGCCCAGTTCTCTTACACCATTCAATCACCTTTCCCTGCTATGATGAAAGTACATTTTCATGGGTTTTATTACCACCACCTCGAGGGCAGACATGCCGATACCCAAGCGTAAGGGGAAGATTTGGGATTCACATTGTATGTGGGGGTCAGGGATTACATTGCACACCCCAGCAGCCTGCACGGGGCTGTCAGGTGGCTGCATTTGAGCTGGTTGTGTCCTGGACAGGGCAGTGAGCGGTGAGGAGTGCATCTGGCACAGGCTGGGGATGCTGGAGGCTGTGCCCGGCTGCAGTGCGAGCGGCTTGGGTGCCTATTAATTAATTAACTTCTTTATTCGGGGATCAATCGATACCACCGTTAGTTTTATTGACTTGATAATTAGCGGGATCTTACTTTTGCGTGAATAAAACTGTTTTGCCTAACGTAAAATCCATCATTAAAACCGTTATTAGCTGATTCTGCTCCTCACAGCCTCCTCCGGGAGGGCTCCCGGGCCCGCAGGAGCCCTTCCCCGTGGCTGCTTCCCCGGCGAGGAGCCCGGCGGGGGGGTGCCCGGGGGCTGCGCCTCACCCGCCTCCGCGCCCCGCACCCCCGCACACAGCGCCCGGCTGCTGTCCCCTCGGTGCGGCGGGGCGGGCCC